>JAVJGI010000001.1:79975178-79990038 GCA_035590275.1 Ibycter americanus
TCTCCTGTCTACCTTTGTCAGCTTTGCCAAATATTTCCTCAGAGGGTTGGGCGGGGGGGAACAGGGCCTCCTGCAATCTGCAGAGTCCAAACTTCTGTCTATTTTTGCATAAACAAAGTGCCGTTAACAGCTCAGTGGACAAAGACCAGTGCTTTCAATGATTTGACTGGGGTGAAGCTGTTAAGTGTTGATGCCTGGTTATCTCCTTTCCCAGGCAGATACTTACATGCCACGGTAATCTGACATAGCACAAAATGAGTGATGCAGAGATTCAGAATAGATATGATCAGGGTTATAAATTCACAGAGAAATCAAAACATTAAACACAGTGAGGGATTACGTACTCTTTCACAAAGAATGATTTCTAAACTCTGACAGTAAATTCATTAATTAGTTCAGGGATTAATACTATTTGACTAAATAATAATTTCTGGAAAATGCTGTGAAAATCCCTTGAATGGTACTGTGAGAAGATAAATGCCATCATCTGAAATAATTAAAACACCAACAAATTTAAACTCCATGCAGTTTAAATAATTTCTGGAAGATGCTATGAAAATCCATTGAATGGTACTGTGAGAAAATAAATGCTGTCATCTGAAATTTAAACAGCACGGAGATCAGCCCCGTTAAACACAAAGTTCATCTCAGCCTGAATATGTCTCCAGTGTGTAAGGTAAAAGGCTTGACAACATGTGAAGTGTTGTGTCGTGGTGAGCTTTTTTTTTTTTTTTCCATTTATGTTTAATTTTTCCATATGGTTGTTTTTTACCAAGTGTTTTGGTAGTCACTCGGGTTGTGACAGATAACTGCACCAAAGGGAGAGTTATTTGTCTGTGACTTCTATTTTTTTGCAGCAAGAGACTTTAGACACGAAGTACTACACACGTACTCTTTGGTCAACGCTATGCCTGCAGAAGATTTTTTTTCTACCTGTTTTTTGGTTGGAACAGGTTAAACATGATGTTCTGAATACAAGCACAGAACAGTAGAGAGTTTTATGAACAACATGCAAGTGTGAATTCACCCTGGGATTAGAATATAGCCTTATTTTTGGTACCTGTACATTAGAGAGATAAGACACTAAGGCAAAAGTCTCTACGAGTAGTTGCATAGGTTATACAGTTGCAGATAAAAGCAAATCAGATTTTCAAAATCATATGGTGTTAGCTGGAATATATGAATTTCTATACAGGATGCGTCTAACAGCAAAGATAATTCTCTGCATATGGGAATAACAGAGTATTTGTCTCAATTTCCTTCAGATACTGCTCGTATATTTAAATTTTCCACAGTTGTAAACATTATCAAGGGTTTACCGTGTGAAAGTTCTTCCAGAAGAGAGTTCTTATGAACCTGAAGTACTTGATTCAATCTCAAGCGATTCCCTTAGTCCAGGAGAAAAATGAGAACAAAAATCAGATGTTCTGTAATAACATATTCCTTGTTAACCTGAGAAAGTTGCATGAAAAATTTATACTTTGTTTTATGAAAATAGCCTGGAAAAATAGTTGCATGTTTCAGAAGTGGCAATTTGCTATCTGAACAAGCATCACATCACAGTTAATGAAGTTTATATAGAGAATTTCAAGTGCTCTAAAAGAGCAATGAAATTTAATATATAATTTGTATTGAAATCTTTATCTTTTTTTTGTGACAGCATCCACTAAGTCAAATGCTAACTATAATGACGAATTGATACTCTTTTTTTGAAAGTACTTCAAAAATTAAATTAACAGGCCCTTGCAGAATGGTACTTCACTAGGTGGACTTACTGAAGCTTTGGCAGCACGAAGAACACTAGGTAACGTTCTGTGCCGATGATGCTATTCTCCGTTTTCAATATATTGGAGACTGAACAAATTTCATTCTAGAGTAGTTTAAAACACTCTCCACAGTATGCTCCTGGAAATAAGCTGATCTTGTACAAGAAGTCTGATTTGACGCCCTGCAACCCATTACAAAAGCTGTAGATCGGTTGCGCTTACCTTGGAAAAAGTGGTGCTGGCAGAATTTGTCCCTCGGGTGCACTGGAGGGACTGCTAAGGTGTCATGCGTCTGCAAATGTGGGTACTTGGAGCTGCTGTAGTACAGAGAACTGAGGAACAGAGGACAGGTGGAGTCCTCCAGCTGCCCTGGCTGTCCCTCATCAGCATTCTTCTGTCTTTCCCCTCAGCACTGCTTGGATGAAATCCCTGTATTCTGTGAAATTACTTCCTACAAAGCCTGGGCCTAGCAGGAGAGTGTCTGCAGATCTAAATTTCAGACAGATAAATTCTGAACAATATCTCCAAATTTTTTGGACCAGAGTGACAACACTTCCAAAGGATTCATAATGGCACCTTGATGTCATCTTACTCTTCAGCAAAGCCACATCACAGATTTGACCTTGCTTTCCTTGTTCTTTGATCCTTGACCAGTTTATATCTATTAATTGCTTTAACATTAGAATACATTTTAAAATACATAAATCTGACTTTTTATAAAAGGACTTATCTATCTGGGTCTAAAATTTCAGCACAAATTAATATAATCCATATCTGCCTAGCTTATCTGGTATCTTGCTATAATAAATTAATTTCCAGTGCAAAACGAAACAATCCTTTTAAATAGTGGCCTTAGGTCATTTGTCTTGTATGATTAGCATTTTCATCTTATTACTGGGATGCGTGGGGAGGAATTACCTGGTTGCTTTATATCAAAGCAAATTTTAATTAGCTGACGATACGCTTTTTTTTTTAACCAAGTTAACAAGTACTTAATATATTATTGTAATTGCATGTCCAATGACCTAATACGTATTTATGACTTGATATTCACATTCAAATGCAAATGAGTATTTATAAAAGCATAATCTCCAAGATCTTTAAACATTAAGAGCACATCTTAAAGCAAGCACATTCTTTCTGTTTTTATTTAGTCATTCGTGACTCTTTGGAAGATCATGTTTCTGGAGCTGGGATCAGGTGCCCCCTGGGCTACTTTCCATGTGGCAATATCACAAAGTGTTTGCCTCAACAACTTCACTGTAACGGTGAGGATGACTGCGGGAATCAGGCTGACGAAGACAACTGTGGTACGTGGTTGAGACTTTTCTCTGTGTTTAGTACCCACAGCCACGGAAACCGATGCAGTGCTCATGCTGAGTAGAGAGCTGCAGAGTGTTAGGAACAGGAAAGTTAAACGTTTTGCAGAGGATGCAGCAGGTCTTTGGTTTAGCTAATAAAGCCACTCAACAAGGCATTTGCTAGGAAAGAAGGATAGACTGTGGTTTTGTTCGTGTATGGTATCAGTTATCCAATTTTACGCCTGCTTTGGACTTGTTTGCATGTGTCATTTTGATGTGTACAAATGGACGTACATGATCTACCAAAGATCCCTGCTGAGGAGAGGCAGATGTGTGTGCTAACAGAGTTTGTATAAAGCTTAACGTGATTTAACGTGGGAAACATAATTTATATGAATTTTCAAGCTTTTTCAGAAATCATTTATGTCTGAATTTAGGAGAAAACCATGTCTGCGTGAGTGTGGTGTGCAAGTTGCACTGCTACTGGGCTTTGGGGTTTGGAAACATCAGAATCTCAGGGAATACACATAGTCAGGTCCCTACTGCCTGCTGTTGTGATCCTTGTCACCCCTGGCCCTGCCAAAGGGTAGCTGTGAACTTGACTTGGTTTGTAGCCTTAATGCAAACTGAGTAGGACCAGGGCACAGGCTTTACGCTGGCACTTACCTGTCTGTGTCTCTTACTTGTGAGCACGACCCCGGCACAGCTTCAGTCTGTGCCGAGCAGCATCTCTCACACAGTGCCTGGACACAGCTCAGAGGGTGGCACAGACCTGGGATCGTCTAGGAAAAGCCTCCCTATATTTTGTGAGATGAGAGCTTAGCCATTTGGTGATGAGATATGACTGCAGGGAGAGAAAATCTGTCCTAGCACATTCTATTTACTGGTATTGTCAGCTTACTAACAGCCTGGATAGTTTCAGAGTTACTCTCCAGAAGCTGCTGATCCATGACAGATGGGGAATTGAGGCTTGCCACTCCTTAGTATCTTGCCTGTAGCCACGGAGGACAGCCAGATGCGTGGTGCCCTGCCCTGCATGCTGCCTCCAGGTCCCAGCCAGGCGAGCTGCCATCAGAGCAGGGGGCAGGTGGAGAATTAAAATATTAAGTGAAACATGCATGCTATGTATATGGAAAGAAATTTTTTGAAAGAAATTTCAAACTAAATGTAGTAAAGGTATTTCTCACAAGCATTCTCAGCAAAGTCAATGAGGTTTTGAAAATAGTTTGTGTATCTGTGAAGCTGATTTTTGCACATATGTGTAGTATCCTATTGTTATACCTATGAAACTTCAGTGTCTTACTCCATATGAAAGTCACTTTTAATTCTAATCCTGTCTAATGAACCTGTAGCTTTCTCTAGTTAGATGTCATTTGCTGATGCCATAAACATACATTCTACTGCCAGTAATCAAAATACTGAACAAAATTGGCTCTTGTTCTATTTTTCTGTAATTAATTATCTTGCCCCACGGTGGCAGAAATTGCTGATGGTTGTGCCCTCTTTTGTTCAAGAAGGGCAGGCACTGTAAACAGTTGGTTTATCCATGTTTCATTTCTGTATAGTACCAGAAAGTCTATCATACAAGGTACTTGCTGAAAGTGTACAGCTTGACGAAATGGCAGTTAGGATATACACAGTTTCATAATGGGATGTACAAGACAGTATATCTTGCAAGACAATTCAACTGTGATATTGAATCCTTTTCGGGGTATAGTAATTCAAGAATGAGCTAGCCTCAATTTCTGTAAGCCTAAATTACAGAAGATGAGGAGTCATTGTATTGACTTACTGGGAAAAATACCCTATTAGTGTTTTTTTCATCTCTTGACCCCATTTTCTCATTTAGAAATGTGTGCCGTATGTAATGCATTAAGGTCATATTCAGCAGTAATGTTTTCTCAAAAAACTGGTGTTGCAGTCAAACTTTGTTGTTTGAATAAAGGAAGAGTTGCTTCCTTGCCTGGGAATATGGAATGTCCTGGTGAGATTTTCTGTGATGCCTCTACACTGCAGTAAGTGTGGGGATCTTGGTGGGATAGCTCTGTTTCGTGACCATTCATCTTGCTTAAAATCCAAGAGAGGAAGCCTCACTGATTAGCTCCCCCGACAAAGAAACTATCTGGCTATTTTTTTTGCTGCAGTTTCCCAGGATGATTTTAGCATGTCTGCCTTATGGCAGCAGTTATATCTGGTTGCTTCTAAGCATTTTTTATATTTACAACTAGTTTTCAGTTGAAGTCATTGCTCCTGGTTACAGAAGAGTGATTCAAAATGAAATTATTCCAGTGTAGTAATTGTTTCATGCAGTACCACTGGAAATTTTAATCTTATTCACAAAATACTCTAATCGAGTAGCTCAATTTTAAATTCTTGCACACTTTCATCTTGCTTATATTTGAATAAGAGCTTTGAGGTGTCCAGTCTACAACATTCAACCCAACAAGTGTGGGGAGGGAAAAAATCAGTGTAGACCCTCAAAGGGATTCAACCATACTTTTTTTCCTGGTTTTTTTCTGTAATGCATGCATCTCAAACAAAGCTACGTAAATCAACTGCTTTACTAACGATTTTTTCAGTAATGATAAAGCACTATCTTAATCCTACACAAAAATGTATATATAGATAAAAGATGCATGGCATATATCTTATGCACAAACTATTATACCATAAGAAAACACAGATCAAGAATCTGTCATGGACTGTTCTATTTGTGATGGAAATACTGGTGAAGAATAAAAGGGGGAAAAAAACCCACTTGTTTTAAAAACCATAATACTGCTGTTTGACACAAAACCAGGTAGTTTAAACATTAGAAAATCTGATGTCCAGCTATTCAATACAAGCCCCTAAGTGTGCTGAATATTAACAGCAACAGCTACTGAAATAGCACTTTTAAGAAACATGGGTGTATGAAACAAGCAGAGAAGCAACCATCACAAAAAGCACACGTAGAGCTTCCAAGAGAGTTACTTTGTAAAAGTCTTTAAATGCCCTTGAAACAAACAGTAAAAGACATCAGTGCAAAAGAGACCAAGATCAGAGGAGCCTCTGAAAACACTGAAACTAGTCACTCCAACTATTGTAGCAACTCTTTCCCTTTCCTCTTCTAAAGACTAAAGTTTTCTCATTCCCCACTTCATTCCTATACAGATATTTATTGTTGTAATCTTTGAGATGATTTGCAATGTTAGTCCGGTTTCATGCACTGCATGCCTGGTAACAGCAAAACATGATTATAAATATTTCAAACTGAACTGGATCCCCACTGAGAGATGTGTTTGCAGATGTGCTGCAATGGCCGTTCATGTCCAGCCCAGGCACGTAAAGATCAGCTTTGTGGTGCCTTCTTCAAACCGGCTTCCTCTTTCACTTCCACCGTGCTCTCCATGTCCAAACAATAAACATAAAACGAAGGTCCAGAGAAGTGACATGACCTGAAATTAGGATCATAGGCAGAGCTGGAAACAGACTCTAGGTCTCAGACCACTGTGTTAGTGCTCAGCCTCAGGCTGTGGGCATCCCGTTGGTCAGCTCAACTTCAGCATTTCTTCCACTCCTGGAAAAGGGTGATGCGCAATTGATATGTTACAGTAGAGTGAAGCCACTTGTCTTTGAAAACTCACATGCCTTTCTCACCTAGTTGGGTTTCCAAAACCAATAAAATGCTGTGTGTGATATACTGATGGAGAAGAGCTTGAGGCAATGTAGTAAACTGCAATAAGAGGAGGAGGCTAGCAATTTATCATGCCCAAAGTGATGGGAAGCTCTTTTTGAACTATCACTAGATCACCTTAAATGTGCATGGAGAATACAGTCTTACCTTTTGAACTTGAAAGCATAGTCCATCAAGTAGAAGTGGGTATCTCTGCAAATTTGTCATGAATGTGATATTTTAAAATAAAAACTATTTATTTTAAGTTTCATAGTTTGTCATAAAAGTTTATGGGTTTGAGGGCTTTCCTTTTTTAGTCTTGAATATGGCAGTAAATTTTCTCTGCTGCCCCGCCCCATACTTATGCTTCCTGAAGCACCGAGGTCTTAAAAAGACTGAGTGCGTTGTGAAACAGTTTAGCCTGTATCACGTTTCACTTGCAGTTATTTTTGTGTCTGTTAGCAAAACTCAAAATGTGTGGAAAAACAGTATGTAGTAATTCCAGCATCCTTCTGTGCCCAAGCTTGATTAAAGCTCAAGTTGGCAAAGCAGAGCGAGTTTGATAGTGTTTTGTCCTACTGAGACTACGTTTGATTTCAAATGTAATGGCTTCAGCCTAATTTTCCAGGGAAGAGCTTTTCCTGTTTCTTTACAGCTGTAAGATTTGATTCTGTAGCTACTTGATGTTTACAGATGGGAGGTTAGAACATTTGTTTACTTTGCTGCTTTTCTAAACGTGAGCAGGATAGATAGATGCTAGGCATAATCACAAATTCTGCACACTTAATGCTATGGCAGTGTTGACATGGAAATTGTTCCTAAACCATGTGAAAGAGTATTTCTTACATCAAAGACATGACTGCTGCAACATCACTGTTAATATATTCTACACAATCTCTAGGCAAAGCCCTTTTGAAGCCCAATGGCATAGCAAAAGTGCCAAGTACATATTCATGGAAAGCAGCATTTTGGAATCTCTTCTTTGACAGTGATGCTTAATGATAAACAAAGCAAAATTAAAGCTAACAACAGTAGATAAAAACAACAGTTGATTTATGCAAAATAAAAATAACAACAGTATTTGTGATGTAGTTTTCACTGAGTCCGCATGTGTTTTATTATCTTAAAGTCCATCTTTGTTTAGATGGACAAATTCTGACATGTGACAAATTGCAAAAACATATGAAAAGTTAAATTATAACATAAATGTACTCTACAAATTTGGACAGAAGAAAAACAACATTGCCAGCAGTCATCTATGGATATTCTTTTTAAAATATCAACCCTCTGAGTAGCTTTAGGAAAACAAAAATTCTGAATCTGGTACCAAATTAAGTATTTAAATTTTAAAATTTACACATAAGCACTTTACATTTTCTTTTTTAAAGTTCTCTGATATGCCGTCTACTTAGAGGGCTGGATAAGCACACTTCTGGCCTAGATAAGGGTCAGTTTTCTCTGAATAAAATTTTCCTACTATTATACGTGGTGATGAAATTGTAATGCTATCAGTCTAACAACTTCTGTGCAATTATCTCTTGTAGATACATCACTGGGTCAGTTACCATTCTACTGTCATATCATGCTAATTACAAAGTGCTGCAAAAATTCTCCATGCAGTTAAATTTCAAATCACAGAGATACTGAATATTTGTTTTTCCTGTGTGACCTTCTAAGATTTTTGTTGCAATTGACCCTCATATTCCAGCCATTCTGCTGGATAGTCAGCATGATTTGTTCATCATAACTGTAAATTAGCTGTGATGCTAATATAATGCCAGTTCTTGGGGAGAAGCCTCCCAGTAAATTGCAGTGTACCTTACCTCAAGTTTCTTATTCCAAAACCGCCCATCAGCTTTTGAATTTAATTTGGTACAAAGTTGTAAATGGAGAAATATAGAAATGTAATCAGATTTCAAAAGGTACTGAACTTTCCTCCTTTCAGGGGAAACTCTGGACTTTATATCCTACCTGGCCAATTTGAAAATGTATTTTGTGATATGTCTTGAAGTTGAAGATTAAGCCCTACTGTTTTGTCTCTAATATATTTAGCATTATGTATCAGCATCCTGTAGCTACAGGTTCTGAAAATTCCTTGGATGTTAATACAGGTGCACTCATTTTTTATAAATAATCCTGCTTTCAGATTTAAAAGTTTTTCCTAACTTCCATTAGGGTTTGATAGTACCCAAACATGCAGTCAAAATCTACGTGGTTATTGGATTTATGATGTTCTGTTCTAATTAAAAATGCAAACAAAAAGACCAATATAAAATCTTCAGTGACGCCACCTGGACTTTTGACCACAACATGTCTTGCAAAGCAAGGCCAAGCCTGATGAGAGCTGACCTGGGCTGACTCCACTAAAATCAATGGGAAGCGCTCCCACTGTCTCCAATGAGCAAAGAATCATAACTTACCTAAATTAGGAAACTAATGAAAAGTTCAGATGTTTCAGAAAAACAATGTTTGTGACTCATGTGCTAGCCTTCCTAAACAGTACTGGATAAGACTGTTTGGAAGCACTGTGCTGGTAGTGAATTTTTTTTTTTTTTTTTTTTTTTCTCTCTAGATGAGATGAAGGTATCTAGGTTGTGATCTCCTGCAGTTTCTCACAGAAAGAGAAGATACAAAATACAGTATATTCCCGTGCAGTCTGTGATACAAAACTCTCATAAATAAATGCCTTAATTCTTCCTAAACTTAATTGCTAATTGAGTGGATATGGTTTAGGCTTTGTTTAAAATTAGGATTACTGTTGTTTCACGCTACTGAACAGCTCTTACACTCCGTCTCAGAACTGGTTGTTGAAATAGGTTCTTCATTTACTACTGGTATATCTCTAGAGGAAATGGTTCCATGCAAATAACAGGTAGAAGTCACAACTAAAATAAAAAGTATTTTAGGATAAGAATTGTTAAATATACAAACCACAGAATTCTTTCTAATTCCAAAACCGGAATTGCATGCGTTGGGCCTAACCCCTTGCACCTCTGTAGATGGGGTTGTTTCACCATGAATGAGGCATCAGAAAGCCGGCAGCCACCGCTGCGTAGTTGACTGCCCCTCCGCTTGCTAGCAGGAGTAACGGGGAGTGGGAGGAACACCAGGCTCGGGTGTTTCGTTTTATCTCTTCTCACAAGCAGGCTCTTTAATTGTGTAGAGTAGTTAATAGAACAAAGTAGCCTGAGCTTCGTTGAGAGCACAAGTTTCCACAGTGTTTAGAAACCTGGCTGCTGGACAATTTTGCTGATAGTCCTGCGAAACTGTTTTTTTGGCACTTAGGCAGTGGTCGTAGCGTGTCTGCATTTTATTTTTTAATCACAGTGTCATAACCACGTTTTTCCAGTCCAGTGAAGCAAGAACAGGCATGCAGATTTAATTTGTTTCTGACTCTCCAGAGGAGTTCTTCACGGGCTAAATGTATTTACCATTGTGTAGCTCCAAGGCCCAAGAGGTCTCTGAACAAAAGGCAGCATTGAGCTCCCAGTTGTAAGGATCACGTGTGGATGTTGGTTGAGCTCTGTCTGGCTCGTAGGATGGAGATCATGGACAGAGGTTTCCAAGAGAGCTGGGGCAGGGAGCGGCTCTTTGAAGTCTTGCACCGATTCACCTCCAAAAGCGCCGGCCTCGTCTGTCACCCCGCGCCGCGCAGGCGTCGGGCGGCTGGCTTGCCTTGCTGAGTTAGTTATAATGTACTACCTCTTGTTTTTTTGAAAGGGCGTATAAAATTCAACAAGATGAAAGTAATAACAACCTATATAGCTCTCATGCTGTTTTCATATGTGTTCCCTTGAAGGTCTATAAACTTACAGAGAATTATTGCAGTCTTGTAGATGCATTAAATCACCTTCTAGTCTTCCATAGCAGAAATCTAAATTCCTATGGGCTGTTTCAAAACATTTCTACGAAAGACATATGTTTTAATATTACAAGATTGCTCATAAGGGATGAGAAATTTCAGAGGGTCTGAGCTTCCCATTTTTGCCTCGGCGCATTGCAGAAGAGCTTGATGACTTTATATTTCAAATTAATACTAATAATGAATAATGTTATAGTTAATCTCATTTTTTTCTAGCATAGTATTTTTTTTCCATCAGACTTGAAATGTGAGATTTAAATGCATGAGACACCATTCACTTTTGAGCCTTAGATAGTAAATTCTGTTTATGAAGCAGAAAGAAAGCACTTGGAAATCAGCAGCATGCTCAAAATAAATCAAATATTCAGCAAAAGATCAGTTTAAATACTCAGCCAAAGATCAGTTTCAAGCTTTGCATCTGATTTTTCATATATGGCCAAATTTTATTCTCACTGTCATTGTCGTTCATCCGCAGTATATGGCACTGAAATAATCAGGTTTACACTGATGTGCAAATAGCAGCGAATGGAATAGCTTTGCTGAAGTTCTGGAGGCTTTTGGTCAATTTTGTGACCGATATCTTTAAATATTCTTGATAACTAAGAGGAACTTTCACTAGAATTATGTCTCTTCTGGTCTCCACTGTTGTGGCTTACTTAGGGAACTTTCAAGCAACTCAGTGTTTTATAGATGTATTCATGCCATTAGCTTATTTTGATTTGTTCTGTGACATTTATTTAAAAAAAAAGCAAATACTTTGAGAAAAAGAGAATAGAAAATCGGATTAATCTATATAGATTAAAAGTATTGTTGTAGAACTTGGAAAAGTCCCCTCTGCAAGTGTTTCACCGGAATACAGATACAATATGGAGAAGATATTCATCTTATGGAAATCTGAGCTTGCCTGTTTTCTTAGAAGCTGCACTGGATTAATTAAGTTGTTTTAAAGTCAAGAGTAAGCTTGTGTAAGCGTGTAATCTAGCTCATCCAGAGAAGTGTGAACCTTATTTGAATTGATTTAATTCCTGTCTGGTTCTCTGTGATTGCATTGTCATGTAGAAGTAGGCAAGCTACGTGTCAACCAGCAGGTACAGGACGCGGCAAAAGTGCAATGACACGCAGTTTTGGAGTGGCAAATTGCCTTTGCTTTGACCGGTAGGTGTCTGGTTTTAGGTTCTTCGTTTTTTCCACTTGGGTTTCTAAACTGGGGCTGTGAAATTTACTCCCAGAGTTGCCTGCTCCAGGCACTGCAACACTCCGCTTTGTATAATGTCAGTGAGATTTTGGTCTTACTGTAAGTTATTAGACTGTATCAGTATGCCCCAACACTGTGGAAAAGGGCAATTATATTCCTTCATCTTTAAACATTTTAAAAGGAATTGCTTCTTGTCTGGAGGACATGGGTTTTCTTTGTTGTACTAAAAGATGTCTTTGTGAAAAGCCTGAAGTCATTTCTTACAGCAAAAGAAAGTATATTTGAAGAAATGGCAGAAAGAAATATGTCCATGGGTTATGACCACCAACAGCAAAGGCGAAATCAAAGGGTGACATAGAGTCTCTTTAGAGTGCTTATGCATTTCACTGATAGCACTTCTCTGCATAATATAATGCATGAAGGCACGGCCGAGAGAAGGGGAAAGCCGTATGGATAACATCCTGTTCATAAGCGTCATACTGAATAAGAGATGTGTCTTTAATTGAGCAAAGCTGGTATTTTCTTGGACCTGTCACTGAAAGGATTATTCCAATCTGTAGTTTGTCAGGCTTAGTGTGCTCTTTCTTATTCCTTTCCCACTAGAAGGGGCAATTGACAACTTTTAGCGAGGAACACTGTATTAATCTGTAGTCAGATAAGTCCACTTTACAATTGCTTATTTCACTTATCCCATGTAGGGGAAGATTTGCTGATGCCTTGTTTTCTCAGATCTCATTTTTTACAGAAGTGCAGCCAACACAATCTATTTTAGGACTGGCTCGGGAAAAAACAATTTCTCATCTGAGCTGTACTCCCCAAATGATAGATTTGGGATTTCAAGACCAGTACTATTACCAGTCATTTCTTAAAGTGTTTGGAGAACCTCGTCTCAACAGAGTTAAACAGGTCACAAACCTACCATATAAACTCTAAACGATCACAAAGTGATTTACAGTTCTGGCATTGAGTGCTTCACCAAATGGTTGTACTAAATATAGTTATTTGCACAACACATTCTTCTGGGATTTGACAAAACAGTTTGTATAAAATAAAGACTGTCCCAGGCTCAGGCGCAAAGCTTGGCCAAAAGCAAACATTTTGGAAAGTCAGAAAACTTTGAATAACTTGTTTTGTTATATTCAGATATGCCTTTGTATTTCTAGTAGAAGGCAGGAAAATGAGAAAAGCCCATTATTTCAAACGAACTGACTAAAAACTCCAGACAACTGGAAAGCTTCTAGTACAAAATAATTCATCTTCTCACTTCTCTGGGTGTATTTTCCCCTTCTCTTTTATGGCCACCAAAAAATATACAGCTGCCTCTTGACTTCCTTAAAAATGCTGGTGAGCTTCTCCTTTGTAGTGAACTGCTCCCTTGTTCCCATTACTGTAGGAGGTACTGCTCACCCTTTTTCTCTGCAGATGCAAAATGCAGTAAATGATCACCTCTTGTGCATGCTTTGTCGTATGTCAAAGCGTTTTGAAAATATTAAAAGGTGGAATAAAATCTTGTCCATCCACTCTTCAGTGTCAGAAGAAGGGAAATACAGAAAAATTATGTATGTTCATTGGTTTACTGGAGGATTAGAATTTATGGCTCTTAACTACATATTCAGAGTCTGCACGTAAGTGGGTAGCTGTCCAAAACTTTCTATTAATGTAGCTATGAATTAGAAAGTCCAAAAATATTTTGAGACTGTATTGCTGACTGCAAAATAGTTATTTGGTATGATTACGCTCCAAGAATAGTCTCATTTTTAATATATCTTTACAGATTTCTGTTTAAAAATCCTCAGTGAAAAGTTCCTTTCTTCTTAAATCTCACTCCTCTGCCTACATCGTATTCCACTAGTTTCTTCAGGTCGCACTGGCTGGGTCCAGTCTTGCAAATGAAATTCAGTGGATGTGTTCCAGTTAAACGTTCAGAAATAGTGATAGGGGAAACCTCGTTACAGCCCCAACTACAGGGCAGTAGGTTTATGAGGTTCTCGCTGCTTGCCAAAGGGTCTGTTCTCACCACTTCATCAATTACAGATTCCACGTTGCAGGTAGTCCTACAACTGAACTTCTGCCAAGCATTTAAAAGAGGCAGGAGCAATATTTCTGCAGGTTTGCCAACACCTTTCATTTTGTTCAAAATGCATTAGGCTGCTTTTGAATATCAACTTAATGATCTAAACTGGAAAAACTACTAATGAATCAGAGCATACCCAGTGCTCTTAAGAAAGTTCGCAAGATACATTTAAATACCTTCTCTCAGTGGGAAGCTGGCATTCTTACAGGGTATAAATTAATTCACATTATTTTTTGAGCGAAGGCAGCACTTTTCAAGTCTGTCTTTTCTCTTAATGGAGCAATTCCTGAAGACAGAAATTTTGGGTTGCCTTGAATCTTTTATCTTTTCAATTTATGCATAACGAATAATGAGATAAAAGATAGTTTGTCTGAAGTTACTTAGTATTTCATAATATATATTAATCAGCATGTATAGTACATTTTTTCAGCTTAGGCAGTGAAGAGGCAGGCACCTCTCAGAACAGTTCCATCTGCTGACAGTCTGTAGGCAAGCTTCAGGAGATGCTTTCAACGTAGTTTCCCTACCTAGCTGAGGAAACAACTGACTTGTAATGTGACATGAAAAATGAGACACCATTTCAGAACGAGAGAAGTTGCAAAGAAGTAAATATATTTTATTTCTCTCTGCCTACTTTGAGGCCAACAGATGTAGTAGTAATGCTTACGTGAATATAAAGATTTACAGAGAAATGTCCGTGAGGAATTGTATTTAAGTATAATTAAACAATTACCATGTGAAATTGCAGGGTGAAAGACTGTTGCTAGCATATCATAAAAGTGAAGACTTTAATGACGAGCTAAGCAGAGCCATCCTCAGAATTCTCATAGAAATGTTGTTTGACAGTAGGTATCCTTACCAAGTAGTGCTTTCAATTATCACTGATGCTTTGACTCATCAGCTCGTGAGTGCCATCCTAAGGAGCTTTTCTGCTACTGATTCTATTCATTAAATATATATTTATATTTATATATATATATAAAAACCCAATTCCCTATCTCTCCAAA
>JAVJGI010000001.1:79990138-80012650 GCA_035590275.1 Ibycter americanus
AAATATATATTTATATTTATATATATATATATATATATAAAAAAATCTATTCATTAAGATGCTTTACACTAAAAGTCTGTGGGTGTTGTCAAAGCTGAAGAGAGGTCAGACAAATTAATAAAACTAAAATCGCATCACAGCTTTTGAAGGCCAGTTAATTTTTTTATTTTTTTTTTTGGGGGGGGGGGTGGGGGGGTGGGGCATGTATTCCTGCCTTGTTTTGGAAGTGGTTACTTGATGAGCTAATTTACAGATATACGATAGATTTTTAAGAAACAGGTCTGTAGTTATGCCCGGCACCACTGTATCTGGAAATCCCTGTTTGTGGGAACGGAAAGGTCTGCTCTTCAGTTTTTGCCTTTACGGCCATAAACCGCTCTGTTCCAGTACATGTATGCACAGTGACCAGACTGGCAATACGGAACAATGCTTTGTTTAAGAAGATGCATATTAAGCTTCACTTAAACATACTGACTTGAATATGTTACAACACATCACCTATTCTCTTGACAAGCAGTGTTCATTTGGCCTTCATCTAGATTTTCAGGGAAGAAATTAAAGGCTGCGATAGCGTGAGACAGCCCTCTCAGAGAAGTAGTCAGAGTCTAGCAATCATGCGGGCTTTCCTGGACCAAGTGACAAACAAGCGCGTTTAAGGAGGTAGGAAAATATGGTTGCCTCTTGGTTTTAGACTCCTATGTAAACACAAAGTTCTAAAGTGAAAGATTATACTTTTTCAGTGCAGCCATCACCGAAAATGTTGTTGAAGGTATACTAAACCGTTCCTACATGCAGCTTACATGTGATTAGGCAGCTGAATGAAAAAAGGGTCAGCTAATGGTCTATGAAATGTTCTGGAAAAAATATGTTGTTTAGATAAAACTTGATGCAACTATATTTAGTGAAGGTATTTCTACCTTCTATTTCTATTCTAATGTGTCTCCTATTTGTGGTTTGTTTGATTTTTTTTATTAGAAGACAACAATGGATGGTCTCTGCAATTTGATAAACATTATACGAAGGACAAATACAATAAACTGAAATCTCTGTATGCATTTCAGACAAAGACACCTGAGTGCTGTAAGTAATTACAGATATTATTTGTGTGATTGTTAATGGTGATTCCTAGAAAGAAATGCACAGCTAATATGCTTATCAGAAAGAGAAATACACAGCAGAAATAGGAGAAATACACAGAAAGAAATGCACAGCAAATATGCTTATCAGAAAGAGAAATATAATGCAGTTTCATTTATAGCAAAACACAGTTAATGTCTCAGATGAACAAATGCATTGAAGTTAATTTCAGTTCTGAGAGCAATTTTCTGTAAGAAAAGTGGCAAACATATGCCAATTAGGAGGACACTAGAAATGTTTATCTGAATATATTCATACTGCTGGAAAGACCATGAAACACACATCTTTCAGAGTGAAATAAAGGCAACATTACTCCAAATTCACTTCTTTGTACATCAAAATATTCTTGCAAACCACCTCCACTTCTGTGGGCATTCATCCCTTTGTACAGATTTTCTGACACTGCTGTCTGCTCTGGGTACTAACTTAGAGCACAGAGACAGGGTGAATGGGAGCAAAGACTTGCTGACCCATTTTCATTCCATTTTCACCTGAACAGAATTGTGCTCATGTTAGTAAATATAAGAGGACTTAATAATCAAAAAAAGAACCACAAAAAATCCATGCCAGATTCCTCTATATCAAGCCTGAACCTCAGGAGCTTTTACAAGCTTTTTCACAGAGGTCAGAAGGTAACATAATTTTTTGTGTCCCTTTATTATTAGTGTTTTCCCAGGTCTAAATCAATTACATAAAACCCTATACCTTAATATCTGTTTAACACAGCTTGGTATGTCTGTCTTTGTGCTCACTGTTCTTTTACACCGTATCTCTTTTCTCCGCATCCCACGACACCCCCCACCCCCCCTTTTTGCCACAACCACGTTCTTGTTGTGATGCAGCGGCGGGTGCTGTGCCAGCAGAGTGTACCTGCCAAGGGCTGGAGGTCTTCTGCGATGCTGCCAAATTGCGTGCTGTCCCATCAGTCTCTTCAAACATAACTATAATGTAAGTAGAGCAGAAAGGTGGTCTCTGGCTCTGCTCAGGTTTGACTATCAATCCTACAGCCTTTTCACAACCGCAGCCTTATAATTATGACCAGTTGGCTCAGCTGGTGCTTGTGAAAGTATAGTGTCTTTATGTTAACAAGTCCTTGAAGGTTCTAAGTGTGGATTTTCCCTGCATGAAAGGATTGAAAAACTAAAAAATTCTGTGTGAAGTGATCATTTCATGTTTGTAACAATGACTTGAGGTAGCAGCTCTTTCAGGAAATCTAAAGAAATCTTCAACCGTTTCCTTTTCCAGAAATGTTTCCTTTTAAGACACCGTGCTTAGGACCTTTTACTCTATGATCCTGCCAATATTCCTAGTCTGTATTCCTGCCAATAAAGTCAATAACCTTTAACTCAGCGGAACTACTTGCTTGAGCAAATCTTTTTACTTCTCATTTGATGTCTCTGAATACACCGTTATTTAAAAGGATTTAATCTGAGCTGGGTCATTATACAGATACGTATGTGTCCTGGTTTCAGCTGGGATCGAGTTAATTTTCATCTTAGTAGATGGTGCAGTGCTGTGTTTGGGATTTGGTGTGAGAACAATGTTGATAGCACACTGATGTTTTTAGTTGTTGCTGGGTGATGTCTGTACTAAATCAAGGACTTCTCAGTTTCTCAGTCGCTGCCAGCGAGAGGGCTGGAGGGGCTCGGGAAATTGGGAAGGGGCATGGCCAGGACAGGTGACCCAAACTGGCCAAAGGGATATTCCATACCATATGATCTCATTCTCAGTATATATGAGCTGGGGGATGAAGAAGGAAGAGGGAGGCATTCAGCATTACGGCATTTGTCTTCCCAAGTAACCATCATGCGAGATGGAGCCCTGCTTCCCTGCAGATGGCTGAACACCTGCCTGCCAGTGGGAAGTTGTGAATGAATTCCTTGTTTTGCTTTGCTTTGGTGTGTGGCTTTTGCTTTACCTATTAAACTGTCTAGCTCAACCCACAAGTCTTCTCACTTTTACGCCTCTGATCCTCCCCCTTCCCACTGGGGGGAGTGAGCAAGTGGCTGCGTGGGGCTTAGTTGCTGGCTGGGGTTAAACCATGACAGTATGTGTAAGCCAAACTTTTTGAAGAGATCAGGGAATGGTTGATATTGCTCTTAGTTTGCACATCACAGTTTGAGAGGCTGTTTCCTGTGCGATGAGCCGAGGGCAGCATCACCCGTCCTTACCCGAGAACCTTCCCTGTAGAGCAGCGGTACGGGTCTTTCTGTTCAGTACCAGTTTGTGCTCACGTGGGGCCAGGGCTCTCCTTGTTGGGTCCGTGTTCAAATACCTCAATACTTCATAATAAAGATTGATGTGGAATGACAAATATGTATTTAAACTGGCTGTTGGCTCAGGGGCAACAAAGACTTCAAAAGTAATGGCCCAGTTCTAGCTTTAGAAAAAGCAGTGAGCTGGTTCAGCTGGTTTTCGGGCTAGACTCTTCTAATCCAGCCATGCCCTGAACGGTTTTTGTTCTTGACAGAACGCTCGAGTCGGTGCCTAACAGAGATGGGGACATAGGCTCTATATGCATTTAAGGTTTGAAATAAATCTGTAGTTTACACTCAAATCTTTTTAACTCCTAGATTTAACTATTATTTTGTGGTTGCTTTGGGGACATGGAAGAATATTTTTTGATGATAAAGTATTTGGCTTACTGCTTAAATAGATACAAATATTCAGACAAACAGAGGTAGCATATTCGGATTGTTTCATGTTGCTTTTATATTTAGCAGTGTGAAAGCTGCTCTTTTTGAATAACAAAAGTGGCAGCACTGTAGGAAGCTGGGAGAGTAGTTTTACTGTGTGCATTCATTCCTACAGGTCTCTTCAGAGGAATCTGCTGAGGAAACTTTCTGCTGACATTTTCAAGAAATACCAAGACCTTAAAAATCTGTAAGGGAGTGCTTAAATTTAAAATATCTATTTAGTGCCTTAAATATTCATTTTCTCCCTCTCCTGTACACACGCAGAGAGCTTAACATCTAAGTGACAAGCCTTAGTTTATACTCAAAATTCTGTTTTGTCTTACTCTTTAGTACCTCATCTAATTGCGTAACCTGTTTGGCTCAGGTAGCTTGATTCGACATCTCTCCGTTTGCAAAACTATGATCTCTGCACATTAATTTATATTGAATATACCAGAAAAATGCTAAACTTTCATCATGTCTGAAGAAAGTTACATTCAAAATGAACAGTAATATGCCAAAAGAAATTAAAGTAACTTAATCCATTTATTCAGCAAAACAAAAATCTGGAGACTTAAACTTCCCGTTGTTGTGGGAAGCTCACTCACACGGCGCTTGGCATGCCTGGTACCAGCTTGATAATGCCTCAACTAGTCAAATTGTTATGGCAACACAATCAATACTGCATTATGTCTTATGATGGGTGACGTATTTGTTCAAAAATCATAGCCTGCAACAAGTTTTATTTATAGAGAATTAGTGAAATTAAGAATTAAATGCAAAAGGCTAAAGCAGGGCTTCCATGTCACCAATGCAAAGCACTGAATACTCCTGCAAAACTCTCTGGAATGTAACTTTTGCGGAAACTGTGCTGTGCTGCACCACCATCTGGTGTTCACAGCTTCACTGCCAGCGCGACCTTACAGGCTTGGAAGATCTGTTTATGTTAAAAGAAATGCATCCCTACCTATCTGTACAAAACGTTCGTTTCTAATATTGATCTCACACCTTTCTGATCGACAACTGTGCGTTTGCAGAAAGCTCTGGTGCAGTGTTTGACACAAACCGATTTTCTAAAAGCAAATTTCACTTTTCTTACTGTTTTTTAATAGGAATGCACCCGGATGCTTTATTAACTATAATTTAATTAAAAGGTTTTATATTTCAATATTTCTTAGAGAATAACACTATAATGCTTTAAAACTATTTGAAAAGGATTTAATGTTTGCTGTTGATAATATTTTTGAACTCATTATTTCACTGAAGCAGATAGAAGCAAAAATTAGTACTCCCATTTGCCGTGCAAAATTTTGTTTGTAGCAGGGTTCTGGATAAACAGAGATCAGGTCAGGCAGGTGAGAACTGCAGGGTTAGGACCTAAACCAGGAGCTTGCAAACAACCATTTTGTTGTTCATCGCAGGCAAACCAA
Source organism: Ibycter americanus (assembly GCA_035590275.1). Classification (NCBI taxonomy): domain Eukaryota; kingdom Metazoa; phylum Chordata; class Aves; order Falconiformes; family Falconidae; genus Ibycter; species Ibycter americanus. The sequence goes on from JAVJGI010000001.1 coordinate 79,995,381, forward strand.
GCGCCCCTCGGAAAGAGTTTCTTAATTCTGTTGGGGGGTTGGGGGTGGGGGTATTTCTTTTAAGACACCTTTGCAGTTGTACCTGTGAAATGGTTATTGTCAAATAGTCCATATTGTCAATTTAAGGAGTGACAAGTCTGACAGCTTCTTTTCAAGTATCACACATGCATTGTTTAGTTGATATGTTTTAATTGAGGGTTTTATGCTTGCTTTGTCTTTGCATGCTTAGAGAACTAAGTCTTGTTGGTTTTGTATCGTCTTAGGTATCTTCAGAATAACAAAATCAGAGCTGTATCTGAACGTGCTTTCACAGGTTTATACAACTTGACAAAACTGTAAGTATTGCTTTTCCAATACTGAGGTAAAAAGCAGTGGAAAGAGCTCTGAGAGTCGCTACGGACGTCTCTCTCTTACTTGTTCCAATGTTAGGAAGTTGCAAAATGGTCCAAATCTTTAACTCAGTGATTGGATTGAGAAAGCAAAGATAGCTTAAGAGCTATCTGTGCGAGTTTACGTGACAGGGAAATACTTTGCAAACACAAGCAGGCTCCATACTTCGCTCCTATTCCCCAAATCCTCAGAACAGAAGAAGGAGACAGTATGGTAGTTACCCTGCAGAAAGTCAGAGAGGATGAAAAAGGGGTAAAACAAAAGCCAGAGCTTGTCATGGCTGAAAACTCTTTAACATTGTATTTTGGTTTACAGAAGCAACCCAAAGTAACCACTATCAGTAATGAAAAGCACATTTTTTTCTTTATTTTACAGCAGCTTTTTGAAAGGTGCTTCTAACTGAAGGAAATGCCTAGTGAAAGAGATGACACATAAATTGCTTTGCTCGGTTCAGTTTTTTGTTTCTGCAATGTTTTTAAAAGGAAATTTTTAAAATGTTGTACCTCTTATTTTTTCCATCCCATGAGTGTGGTTGATTAACTGTTATTACAGCTGTTGTTATTACCTTCCCAGAGCATTTGTAAGTTCTCACCCTTCATTTCCTAGCTTTTCTTTTCCCATGATTCTGGTATCTATATTTGTGACTGAGGTTCTTAGCAAAGACCGAACGAGATCCTGGGAACGTTCATGGATTTAATCACTCCACAGAAGGAAACTGGGAAGGGCCTAAAATACAACACAATGAAAATATTTAGCTTGCTGTGTTCTTTTACAGATAAGACAAAATGTTCTACGTAATCGCTCTGAAAGTCCTCACTAGACAGAGTCCTGCCTTGCTCTCAAAGAAGGGCGTGAAAATTACTGTAATGAAAATTGATAATTATGAAAAATTTTAGCAGTATTCTGCTAAATTATCAAGGAGAAAAAAAATCTTAAAACTTACTTTCATGTGTCTGATGCTAATTAATAATTCCGTTCATTTGCCTTTGTTTGGTCTTGTTTTAGATACCTGAGTAACAACAAGATAACCAGTTTGAAGCCTGGTGTCTTTGAAGATCTCCACAGACTTGAATGGCTGTATGTTTTTTTTATCATTTGTATCTTTATTTTCTCAAGGTATAATTAAAACAAGGCAAAGAACTATTTGAATTGCCTTCTTTTTTGTGCATAGCAGTACTTTATACTAGATAATAACTAAGGAACTCCTGTTGCACTGTGCAACGTAAAAATCCAATTGACTTTGATGAGAGCAGAAATTCGTTCTTAATGGCTCCAATGACTGATGACTTTTACAATACTAAATAATGTTTATTAGTAATTTCTTCTTACAAATTAACATATGAAGTAACTCAGATACTATAAAACAGTAGAAAGATCATTTTTGGGGCAGGTCTTTCCCTGTAAATAGTGCTTGAAATGTCCCAGACAAAATGACTCTCAGTCCAAAACATTGGTTTATTACTGCTTTTCAGACAGATGAAAACTAAATATTATTTTGACTCAGTAAAGTTATTTTTAAAAAAAGCAAATAATAACATGCCTGACATTTTTCTGTGTGTTTGGAACTGTTGGATCGCTGTGGAACACCGTTATGTTGTGCTGCTTTGTTTTCACAAAGAATACATTCAAAGTGTCTTGATCAAAGAACTTTAAAAACTTGCAGGAAAACATTTTTTTAAAGTTGAAAGTAATTACTTTCTCTAAGTTACTCTATTTTTTTTTTAAATCAAGTTCTTCTGAAAGGAAATAATTCAGTGAATACCCTGACCTGCTAAGGAGCGGTGCATTAATTTTTTAAGTAGTTTGAATGGACATTTGAAGAAATTCACTTCAAAGTATGTTACTTTTTATCATCTGTTCAATTTAAGACTGCAGTCAATGACCAATCTGATACATGCTTTGCTGTAATTTATAGGATAATTGAAAACAATAGGATAAATCGGATCTCTCCATTAATGTTTTATGGACTCAAATCACTTATCCTCCTGTAAGTATGGAGTAGGAACCCAAAGTGTTATTTAAAAGAACGAAATAGAAAGGGCAAATGTATAAAAACCTTTTTATAATGGCTGTGCTCGCTCACCATGGAGTGCCAGCGGTACGCCTGCAGCTCTTTCTTACCCTCAGGCTGGATGTGCTGGAGTAGGAGGATTCTGGCGGCAGCAGACATGTGATGTCTGGAAAAGCATAGGCAGATGGGTGGGAAAAGTGGTAAAAAGACATGGCCACCGAGAGGGCAAAGCCGTGGCAGCTGCAGCAGTGGGTGCCAGTTGCCCTCCAGGGCGGCGGTGCAGGAGGCGGGGGTCCCAGAGCTCCTGCCCCCTGGCAGCAGCCCAGCCCCCCTCCCCGAGACTCTGTCCGTAACCTGCCACTGCCCTCGACAGCCTCAGAGATGAGGGACCCTCTTCCCCTGAAGCCCGGGGGGAAACCTCCCTCCATATCCCCCTTCCTCTGTCACCTATAGAAGTTACCTGTCGTGGCCGAATAGTCAAAATATTTGTGTTGGCTTGCTATGTCTAATTTAAATAGCAGTGCAGTGAACATTTTTCTTTTACCTGGTAATTAACAAGTTAAGGATAAAATACCGCCCCACAGAATGCCACGGGGAAAAAATGTGGAAGTTTAAGAAAATAATACTACCTTCAAGACTATGAGAAACGAATCAAGCTTTGACTGCCTTTTTTTTTTTTTCAAAAGTACAAACATAAAAGACATTGGGTTTTTTTTCCTATAATGTAATTTTTGGCAAATATAGCCAGCTATATACTATTTCTCTTTTTTTTCAGAGAGATGATGAATAATTCTCTCACTCGTTTGCCGGATAAACCTCTGTGCCAATATATGCCAAGACTGAACTGGCTGTAAGTCTACCTTATGTCACTAGAAAAATATTACTGTCTTTGTATGGCACTTCCACGCCACTTTTTTCTAATGGGGCGCTGGATCTTACGGAGTGCCTGCTGCATCACTGCTGGGTTGATGACCTGAAGTCATCATTAAGTCTGCAGAAATGTTACATTTATGCTTCTCGCTCTCTTCTGTGCAGTCATGAAGTTCTGGTAGTATTTTTCTTTAATTAACTTAGAATAACTGCCTGAATTTATTTTCAGTGATCGATGTTTTGTTTTTATATCCCAGAGACCTTGAAGGCAACCATATCCATCATGTAAGAAATGTCACTTTCATCTCCTGCAACACTTTAACTGTACTGTAAGTAATAGGATATGCTAGCTAGCAGGAGCGAGATACGCTTGTGCTGAACAGTCAAGTGATTCATTACAGTTAATATTAAAAGTTTTCTGAGTATCATGTTATTTAGATCTTAAGGAGATTAAATTAACATTCTTGGTTTTAAACAAGCGCCATACAGAATAACCACTGTTTACCTTTATAGCAAAGTTCAGCATTGATATATGCAACCAAACTTCACTGAAGTGATTCTGACTGATATTAAGATGTAATAATTTTCATTCTAACTTTTTACTTGGAAAAGGAGGCAAAAAATCTTATTAAAAAAAAGCAGCAAACTTAAGAGATACACAGCTTGTTTCTTCATGTTGAAGAGTTATTCGCTGGTGGGTTGGCTGGCTCATCAATTTTAGAATTTTCCCTGAAGTTTCTTTCATGATGATGTAATCACCTTCAGAAAATCTCTTCCACTTTTTGATAGATTAGTAGGCTCCACCGTACTTGTCACTTGCAATTTTTAACTCTTGTGCGGTACACATATTCTTGGCTTTCTCTTTGCTTTTAAAATCCAAGTTGTTCATGTAAAGGGCAAACTCAGTGGCAGATGAAATATGGGTGAAGTAAAAGTTGCACGGCCATGTGCTTGTGTCCGAGATGCGGTTAGGTCACCAACCTTCCAGCCCACAATCTTTCTCCTGCCCTCAGTCAATTTATACCAGCCTCCTATGTGTGTGTGTGTATATATATACGCACACAAATACATGTGTGTATAGGCAACAAAAGTTATTTATCAAATAGTAAAATGGTAGGCTTCTAGATCTGATTAGCTTGTTAACTGAATTGGGCAAATGTATGAAGATGCAGAGAAAAGAGAATTTTTAAAGTTTATAAAAGGTTTTCTCCAAAAACAAAATAGATGTCAAGAAACAGCAAATTAAGTTTGTTTTATTCTTTCAGGGTGATGAGACGAAATAAAATCAGCTCTTTAAATGAAAACAGCTTTTCTTCTCTCCAGATGTTAGATGAATTGTGAGTAGATTGCTTCTTTTTCCAGTACAAGTCACAAATTTTTATAATTGGTATTACAAATATCTTTTATCATAAATTCTGTTTCATATAACATGCTCTGGCTCTGGAGATAGCACCCATCGTCAGGTTTCTTGCTATATATTTCACAGAGAAGGAATAGTCGATAAAATACATATTCTGTATCAATAATATCAGGAGGGTTTCTCACAAGATCATTATGTTCCCTGAACAGAATAATATTAACTAATCTTACATCACCACAGTCTAGGTGCATGTGTGCCTTCAGTGTTTTTTAGACCAGTTTGCCAGTTCCAGTCAGACGGAGACCCTTACGCCCCAGACCTTTACTCCTCTGTCCAAATTTATTAGGGTTTATGTTTAATGAAAATAAGGAGTAAGGTAGAGAGAAGAACCAAGGGAAAGGTGTGCTAGTTAGCCCATGTGAAAGAATTCCTATCATGAAACAATGTTTAATGTATTTTCAAGCTCCTACAACCAAAGTTAAGGGTATTTTACTTTCTTTTTGACATTACTGAAATAATAATAAATTACGTATCTAATGGGATATCTGAACTAACTAGACAAAAATATCTGATGGATCTAGCTTCCCATCTTGTTTTAACAGCATTCTTTTATAGTCCAAATTTCTGATAACCTATATAATAAATAGTATCCTATTTGGTAAATAGAATAAAACTGTGTGTCTTGAAATTGCAAAACTGTTTGGTAAAGTTACTGAGCCTAGTAAGAACTTACTGTACCCTACCTGTGGCTGTTTCTGCAGAGATTTGGCTAGCAACAAGATTGAATCACTTCCTTCCTATATATTTAAGGATCTAAAGGAGCTTTCACAACTGTAAGGATTCTTGATTATTATTGTATATAACTGTATATTACTCATATGATATGATGCTTTTGGTCATGAATGCTGGGAAAGAAAAGAGCACCTTTGTTTGTATGCATCACTTAAGCTCTGCCTAAAAAATACTTACTCCAAAAGTACTTCTATATAATATTTTGCCTGGAATAGTTTTGTAAAAGATGTGTATTTTCATGTCCCAAAGTTCAAATTCTACCTTTTCTAGATCTTGTTAGTATATACAAAATTAGCTATATCATGAGAAATTAATAAATTGATGGGAATGTTTAATGTGATATCAGGATGTGGCACTAAAAATAGATTGTAAACATGTAAGAACATCATACAGATGCCTTGTTTGCAACTTCTTTTTTCCTGTGAAAGAGTTCCAAAACAGCATAAGATACTATAAAACCAGACACAGTCTTTCTTTTCCCATGATACGTATATAGGCAAATTCTCAAACACTGCTGCTGAAAAGTCCCAATCTTTCTTGCACAATCTGAAAGAGGCACTAGTTGCAAAATGGGAGATCTCTCTAGAGGAGAGAAGGTAGTATGTGGAATAACTTACTTTTGTGCTTTTTCAGCATCCTTGGGATCCATTGCAATACAGTGGGTTAACCAAGCGTATACAGCTGCATTTATTGAGTTTGCGCATTTTAGTTACAATGTCAAAATGAAACGTGAAGCTATAGGGAGAAGAAAAAGGAGTTATTTCAAGAAACACTTCTGCACACAGTGATAGCATTTAATGCTAATGTCTACTTTAACATTCCACTGCCTCTGTCTCTTGAACTCACACAAATGATTACAAAAAAACCCAGATTTTAGCAACTAGCAAAATCAATTGTAATTTATTTCTAAATGCATGCAGTTCAGCTAGGTTCTTTTACTTGAAAGACAAGTCCTGGAAGTTTAATAACTAAAAATTACTGCAGTTGAAAACCTTTAAGCATCAGGTTGGGGGAGGCAGGTGTGTGTGTGTACGTGGCAATAGCATGCCTGTGAAGCATCTGACTGCTCTTCCCACTGGCTTACCAAGCTGAATAACACTAAATGAATGTTACCTTTTGCAGTTGTAACTGCCAATTGTACAAGTCCTTTTTACAAGGCTGGAAGAGCAAATGGGTTATGTAGTTTGACTTTATTCTTAGAACAAGCTGTAAGGAAGATCTACAAAATTACTCATGTCTACGTTGTATTTACAGGAACCTTTCTTACAACCCCATCAAGAAAATACAAATAGACCAGTTTGATTTCCTAATTAAACTGAAATCCCTGTAAGTATCAATTTTTTATATTCTATCTATATTTTCATTGTGATTATGCACATCTTCTTCAGAAGGACATGATCCAGAATATGTTTTGTAAGAAACTGCCCTTGAAATAGTTTATAGTTATGGTGATGAACCTCAACAATTTGAGCCTGGAAAATAGTTACTAGCAATACTCAAATTTTCCTTCCTGAAAATACCGGTTTAATAATTGAAATTTCTCCAAAAAGAGATGATAAATTCACCTTACAGAAGGACATTGTCTTTTCTGCTATTACAGAACAAGACTAATACAACCCTCATTTGACCTTGCACAATTTCTTCACAGGGCTTAAGGGTCATGAAAGGTCCAGTTGGGGCTATTAACACCATGGGCAGGTACCATTGGGATATGTAAAGACAGGAATTATAAAAGGATTTGGTATATGTACAAGTTTGGGGACATCTTTCCATTCTTACAGTACCTAATGGTAACACCATGAAAAGAACAAGAGAAACCAAGCATGATTCAGCTGCCTTGTCTGAAGGAGGTAGAACTTCTACAAACCTTTTGAAGAGTTTAGGGGGAGTTTCTGTGGGTGCACTAACGTAGCAGCTCTAACTTGGATTCTGCCAGCGAGTTCTTTCTAAAACTGTGTGATAGTGCAGTGACAATCTTGCAAATCTGAAATTATCCTGTGGTGGATTTAAGTACCTCTTCACAGCCACTGCACGTCTGCAATAATCACCTTGGTAGAGCTGGGTTTTGTTGGTCACCATTTCACAATCATAGAATCATAGAATGGTCTGGGTTGGAAGGGACCTTAAAGGCCATCTAGTCCACCCCCCATGCAATAAGCAGGGACATCTTCAACTGGATCAGGTTGCTCAAAGACCCCTCCAACCTGACCTGGAATGTTTTCAGGGATGGGGCACCTCCCACCTCTCCGAGCATCCTGTTCCAGTATTTCACTACCTTCATTGTAAAAAATTTCTTCCTTTTATCTAGTCTAAATCTACCCTCTTTTAGTTTAAAACAATTACCCCTTGTCTACCCCATGTTCTGTCACAGCAGGCCCTACTAAAAATGGTGTGGAGATCCAAAAGGAGATGTTTCCTTAGACAGGAATGTAACAGGAGTTTATGATTTGACCCCTGAGCTGTAGCTAGCAGTGCACGTGCTTTTGTTGATCAGTCCAGCTTCCTCACAGTGATTTGGAATCTAGTGGCCAAATTCAACTAAATTTGGTAAATGGCTAACGACCTGAAAACACTAAATCTGTAAAGTTTCATGAAAATAAGCAGCTGAGGACAGAAGAGAATAATTAATAACCTCCCTAATCATCAGGCTACAGCATCTCCTTATCCATTATTTAACACCAAAGAACTCATACAATTCAGTGACCATGACCTTCCGTGGTTTTAAGTCAAGAAACTTCTTAAATCTTGAGACAGATCTATAGGAAACTCTATATTTCAGTGGGTTTCATAACATCAGTTGCCTCTTTCCTAGTTTGAAATAGTAAGAGTAGCTGGGGAAAGCACACCCTGAGATTCATTGCAGTGCTTAAATAAAACTTAACACACTCCCATACTGGCGGCTTTTTTCTTGTCTCCAAGCAAAACCACCCACCAGCCCACAGTAACTAACCAGTAAGACTGTTACTTTTCTCTGGTTTTGCCTAAATGTGCTCAGGACTCCCATGAATATTGCATTCAAAGCATTGAACAATGAATTCAAATAAGGCTCCCCACAAGGAGAACCAAAGACCTCTGGCCAGTTGCACATCTAACCAGTGGATTGGAAGAATACAGAAACTGAAGTTCTAAAAGAACTTACAGTTACACTGTACTGATCTAGCACTGCAGGGGAAATAATAGTACCATTTTCAATATATTTTTTAAAAAAATAAAGTAAGAAATCCCATCCATGCGTCACAAGAAAGCCAACATTTTCCCTTACATGCCGCCTTCTGTGTCCCAGCTTCCTGCTGCTCTTGATGCAATAAAGACTGAATTCCTGCAGAAGTTTGTTTAGTAAAGCACTCCCTGGGATAAAAGACAGAAGAGACATCTAAAATATTACTACTGGAATAAGTTATTATTTTCCCAGAGATGATGAAAGAACATCAGTAGAACAATACTTTGGAAGGGCAACATAATAATCAGAGGTTGCACTGCTGAGAGCACTAGAAGAGCCTTCTTCATGATTTTGGAAGAACAGCAAGTTAATTCTAATAACCTGCAATGTATTTCATTCCACTTTACCTTTTATGCAGACTTTCTGTTCAAGTTTCAAAAGGATGACAGATTAGATGCAATTAAAGTTAATCTCTAGTTTCCTATAATCATAGAAGCACAATTAAATGCTCATAAAGTTTGTTCTTTTACTGCTGTGTTTCTATAGCTTTTTACTGAGGGTGTGTTGTTTACAGTAGCTTGGAGGGCATTGAAATTGCAAACATCCAGAGAAGAATGTTCAGACCCCTGAGAAACCTTTCCCACATGTAAGTAGATTATTCCAGCTTGCTTTCTTTGGTCTGAATTTTACAGTTTATGGAATACTGGATAATTCAAAACAAAAGAATATGTAAAGCAGCATATGAGCAGTTGTCAAATTTTGTCAATTTTTAATTAATATTTCTTCTTTCAGAATATGTTTTCTGAGTAGTTACTACAGAGTTTTGATATTCTGGTAACCAAACTAGAACCATCTCTTGTCTGTTTTTCTTTCTCACAACCAGATATTTTAAGAAATTCCAGTACTGTGGATATGCCCCTCATGTGCGCAGCTGTAAGCCCAATACTGATGGGATTTCATCCCTTGAGAATCTTTTAGCTAGCATCATACAGAGAGTGTTTGTCTGGGTTGTATCTGCCATCACCTGCTTTGGAAATATTTTTGTTATCTGCATGAGGCCTTACATCAGATCAGAGAACAAGCTCCATGCCATCTCAATAATGTCTCTCTGCTGTGAGTACTCCATGAGTAAAAGAATATTGGTTTAGTCTGCTCATAGCATGTACAATATTTGTTACTACAATACAGTGACATATTTCCAACACTGGATTAACTGAACTTTCATGCTGTTGCGAATGACAATATCAAATGCTGTACTTATCCACCAGGAGGTCTCGTTAAATGCTGCCTTTGGCAGCTGATAAATTCCAAAGGTTTCACGTTTGATTTAATGCTGTGAGTCTTGTGTCAAATTCCCACTTTCTTCAGCAAAAAGAAATAAAATTCCAAAATTTTCAAAGACACACAAGGTGAAATTTTAGTCTGCATTTTTGAGTAAATACCAATTTGCATGTGTAAATATTGTGTTCAAGATAGTTATGCTGTTTTTCACACAACCAAACGTTACTTACACAAATGCAGAAAATCAATCCCTCTTAGCTCCCCAATATTAAGAATTAGTGGGTTGTATTTTAGTCCTAAAAGCAAGACAAGTTTATGGATGAACTATTTGACAGAACAGTCACTACAATCTTGAGTACCCTATCTCAGTAATGAGTCTGTAGGTAATTCATAAATGCAACTAGTAAAGGTAATTGTAAACAGTGGATAAAATGATTGTAATGTTTCTAAATACAGCATGTCAGTGATTTTGAAACTTTGTTGTTTCCATGGGAACAATCTGAACACTATGCAAAACTTCTAGCCAAAATACCCGAGAAGCCTTCAGCTCTGTGTTGATGGTTCCTCCTCCCTTAGCAGTCTTAGAAGCCTATGCACATTAGTTTTATAAGGTGGACAAACCAAAACTAAACTTTGAACTCAGCTGAGACACCCTACTCAAAGCAAATTATCTTAAGTCAAATGTCAGTATCAAAAAGAATAAGACCTAATAAAAAAGGGTTGCAAAAATATTTCTGTAAATGAAACTATATCTTTTTCTACCTGCAAACCAATTTTATCTGAGCTTCAAAAAAGCAGGCTGGAAACAAGTATGAAACATAGACTTTCAGTCCAAATAAAAATTTTTTTTTAAAAAAAAAGAGGAATAGAACTGAATTATACTGCCTTAATCATAATTCATGATAGCATTCCAACTATAATGTTGATTTCATATCTTTATATTAGTTGACTTACAAATATGTACTCAAATATACGTATGTGTCTGTTTTCCTGTATACATATACACACACAGAGAATGGGAAATTCAAATGTGTAAATAATGATGTTAAGCACTGTGTCCACAGGTGCTGATTGTCTGATGGGAATATATTTATTTGTGATTGGAGCTTTTGATCTTAAATATCGCGGAGAATACAACAAGCACGCTCAGTTGTGGATGGACAGTATTCATTGTCAATTGGTTGGATCACTCGCTATTCTGTCTACAGAGGTGTCAGTCTTACTGTTGACTTACCTGACTTTGGAAAAATACATCTGCATAGTTTATCCTTTTAGGTTTTTGAAGCCCAGAAAACGCAGGACAATTTCCATTTTGGTACTTATCTGGATAATTGGGTTTGCTGTTGCTTTTATCCCACTGAGCAATAAGGAATTTTTCAGAAACTACTATGGCACCAATGGCGTCTGTTTTCCTCTTCACTCAGAACAATCAGAAAGTTTAGGAAGTCAGATTTATTCTGTTGTCATTTTTTTAGGTAAGTTGCATTTCTTCTTTATATATGATTAGAGCTGCAAATGAACTTAATTTTCAAACAAATAAGATAGCTTTGCTGTGATGTTCACACCTCATGTTTAGATGCTCCAGTAAAAAACTTGTTCCACCCTGAGTATTTTACTATATTAGATGGATACTTATCTTAAAATGCATGAAGGGCTGAAAAAGTAGAAAGAAATTAACGACCATTAAGTTCCTGAATGAATAGACTTTGTCAAGGAAGTAGAGCAATGGTAAGACCAGAGGAGAACTAAGGGTTTGGATCAGATGGCAGACATTTTTTAGGTGTCGATGAATGAAATAAACACCTGAGTAGAGGCAAAAATTCAATGTTCCAGTGAAGACAGACTCAGATCTTCTAGCCGCTTAATTCTATGGGACTAGCAGTTTACATGAAATATTTTTCTTTACTACCCAGCCTGCAAATAGGTGATATGGAATTGCCATTATGCTGTTAAGTTATAACTAATTTTAACTTCTTAAACAGGTGTAAACTTGGCAGCTTTTATCATCATTGTGTTTTCCTACGGGAGTATGTTCTACAGTGTTCACCAAACAGCTATTACGGCTGCTGAGATTCGGAATCATATTAAAAAAGAGATGATCCTTGCTAAACGTTTTTTCTTCATTGTATTTACTGATGCACTGTGTTGGATACCCATTTTTATTTTGAAACTCCTTTCTTTACTTCAAGTAGAAATACCAGGTATGTCCTTCCTTTTGTGAGGCTGTTTCAACTGTGTCTGTATGAAGAGTGTTGTTTCTGCTTCAGAAGAACAAGAATCTATTGAACTCTCTTACTGTAAGGAACTTTATGTTATAATCTATATATATGTACATACAATATAATTAACTATATGGTTTTATCACTGAATTGAACTATATTACTACAATCATCTAAGGTTAGTCACCTTTGAGTCAGCCAAAAAAACCTCCAAATTCAAATCGTTCAAGCCTGTCTCCACACAGTATCTATAAAATTTACAAAATGTATTAAAAAACCAAGGCTGAACTGCATTGGCCTTTCCCAACTCACGGCTTTTGCTGGTTCTGTTGCCTAAATATGGCTCAGGACAACAGAGTGTGTCCTGTCTTGATTTAACAATATAATTGTTATCCTGAAATAGCTTCCTTTTATAAACTGTTACTTATAGTTGAAACCATTAAATTATATAAAGCTCTGCTTACCTTCATTATGCTATGAATATATTCCCATGTAAAAACAGCGTAACCTAAAAGATTAAAATATGCACCTAATTTTTTTCCTTCTCCTTGCAATACCAGCACATGCCAGGAAAATAGCCGCTTTATGCGGGGCTTGTAAACCCTGCTAGAAAGAACATGTGAACAGGAACAGTACCATCAGCAACAGCAGATTCAGATTCAATGTACAGTACATATGTTACAGTACTGGGCTGGCAAGAAACCATTTTAGTTCAGTGGATTTTGTCTTATGTGCTGACCTGGAGTGTTGAGAGTCACCTTTTTAAAGTTTTTACTTACATTTCAGATGTCTGGAAGTTACATTGATTATGTGAAATATTTTCAGTTATTTTAAATCATCTAAAAATGCTCTTCATAAAGTTATCAAACCACCTAATAAATTTTAAAGAAAATACTGTGAAAAGTAGCAGACGTATTCTGAGTCAAGAAACCTTGATGAAAACTTGCTGAACCACAGGGTGATCTTGAGTTCAGCAAATGAATGTTCTGTGTTAGATAAACCAGATTAAACACTAACTAGTCACTTCATAAAATTAAAGATATGACAGATAGTTCTCTAAGTTTACAGAAGTTTTAAACTCCATTTGATAGCATTTATTTTTCTTTGGGGATACACTAGACAGCTTTTGAACTAAGCATCTGCTTGTTTCCAAAACTGTAGCCGATGTGATGGGCAACAATAGGAATGTATTGATATTGCAACGAAGTTGTAAAGCCGGGGAGGGGCAGAAGCAGGGGGGGAGAGTGAATTAAGCTTTTTGTGCAACTTGGAGCATTTCTAATGATTGTTTTATAAATCAAACAATGCAAGGGAGGGCACTCAATAACATCTTTCAGCACTTTAATCCTGTCCCTTTCTCTGCCTGCCCCTCAGGTAACTTACCTCCCAAACAGTAAAGATGAGAAGGGGATGCTGTAAAAATGCACAGACAGGCAGGAATGCAGGAAACCTTCAGAGAGGAAGATGGTGTGAACACAGAAACTCTTACCAACAGGGCAAGAAGGAAATAAGGAGGATGTATACAGTGCCGTTTGCGAGGGGAAGAATGGAGAAGTCCTGGTGCAGGGGAGAAAATCAGCCTCAGAGGGGATACAGGGACTGAAGGATACTTCTTTGCAGGAGGACAAGAACATTCGGGACATTGTTAGGATTGCGTGTCACTAGTCACGGGAAGAGGATGGGGGGAACAGAGATCACAGGAAAAGATAGCGAGCAAAGTAGAGACAAAAATGTTTGGGGCAAGAAAGCGAGGCTCAGCCAGAACAAGAAGTGTGCCAGGGCAAATGGGGAGCTATAGTACAGAAAAGTCTTGATAAATTGAACTACTGGGAAAGTAAAAAATGTCAGGTTTTGCAGGGAGTCCTGAGGGAGGTAAGAGTGCAGTGCAAGCATAACAGTGAGAAGAAAAAGAAAAGTACCTGTTGTGACATGAGCTCAGCCTAGGAGTATGACCACCCCTCCTAGCAGGAAGCTGTGCTGCATAGGCATCAAGCACTTGCATTAACGGGTAGAAATGCTGGAATGCATATTACAGTTTCCTTTCTTTTTCCCTCCCTAAGGTACCATAACTTCTTGGGTGGTGATTTTTATACTTCCAATAAATAGTGCTTTGAATCCTCTTCTCTACACTTTGACTACACGACCTTTCAAAGAAATGATGCATCAGGTTTGGTATAATTACAGACAAAGAAGATCCAAAAGAGGTAAAGGCAGTCAGAAAACATACGGTCCATCATTCATTTGGGCAGAGCTGTGGCCAATGCATGAAATCACGCCAAAAGTAATGAAGCCTGTGCTTTGTACAGACTCCTCTGACGCTTCTGTGACTACACAGTCAACAAGACTAAACTCATACACATAAATACATTTTGAATCTTCATGGTGACACCTGCACTGTTAGCTTCACATCTGTGGGCTTACTGCTTTACAGCAATGAGGAAAAATGAGGGAGGTATGACACCTGGGCTCATGTGAACCAAAGCAGGAAGAAGAGGGAGCAATGTGTCTGTCTGCAGGTAGAACTAACACAGTAATTTTGCAATATCACAATGGTACCTGACATTTCCACAACACATCCCAGATAAGAATGAGAAGTCAGTTGTTTGGTTTCTTCCTCCCAGAAGCCACAAGTGTGGGAAAAGATGAATTGTCATTTAAAACAGAAATGTTTTAAATTCATCTACCTTTTGGGGGCAGGGCAAAAAGGTTATTTTCATAAAACTTTTTTCTTTTAAATTCCCCATTTCAACCACTGAATTTTTTTTAAGAGTTTATTTCCTCATTAAGATTTTTTTTTTTTTCCTCCTCAAAGTTTCTGACTGGCTTTATTTAGGCTGCATCAGTTCTCAAAAGCTTTCTTAGTAGCCCTAAGAAAAATATCTAAATTTCATAATCAGACCAGTTTATTTGTCAAAGCCAAACAAGTGAAAATTTTATTCCTTGTAAAAATTTACCAACAAATTCACTCATGTAAAGACAATCCTTAAATTGTAATGATCATTCCAATTCAGGCAGAACCAGAACTGTGGGGAAGAAAAAAAAAAAGAAAAAAAAAAAAAGTTGCATCCTTCCCTGGTAGGACTGGACTGAGTATCCCAGCATCTTGATGTTGCTCTTTTTCTTGCTGTTTCTTAAAGGGTGACCATAAGTAGCCTGCAAACTTCAACAACTTCATTTCAGTCTTAAGTTGTCTATCTCTGTATGTGGAATAACAAGAGACGGACAAATAGGAGACTATCAGTCTTAACAGGTGTCATGACATCTATAATTTAATCCCCTTGTGCATTTGATTGGATGCATTATAGTTAAAATAACTTAAGAACCATGGCCATTCAGCACTTTTTGGAGTATTATTTTACTTCCCAGCACTACAAGGGTGAAAAAAATTATCCCATCTAAAACAATCCCCTAGATGCAGTTCCTTCACATACACTTACTGAAGAGAATCTTTTCCGTTATGAGTTACTACAACTTCCCTGCTTCTTCTTTCAGTACCGTACTCACAGTCTGACGGTCTAGAAGCCCACAAAGGTAAAAGACATGCTTCTTTTGTACTGATGACTTGAAGCTTTTTAAAATGAAGTTAAAAGATACTTCCAATGTTTGCACTTAACTTCTTAACAGCCTAAGAAGTAGAATTAAGAAAAAAGTGTGATTCACGCTTCAACTGTTTACAGAACTTTGGATTATCTTGAAATCAAAAATTGTTAAGCATCTTGTTTCCACTACTGTATGTTTTATTGAAATAAAAGATTATCTGCTGAACAAAACAACGACTTTTCCGAGTTGCTTAGCAACATTTTGAGTTGTGGGGTTAAAAACAGCTAAGTGAAATCCTGCCATGTGGATTGCCTTTAACTGGGGTAATTAGAACTCAATTTATTACAACTTGTGTACTTTGAGGGGCCAAGTCTCCTCAAGGACTGTAACTGCTTTTGATGAGATATGCAAGAATGTCTGTCCTTACCACTACTTCAGTTTTTCTCTTAACTTGATTATGGATATATTCAATGTCATAATTTTTTTCTGTAAGTAACACAAGAATACGCATTATTTCAGAATTTTTTGTAACATCTTTATTGTTTTGATAAGAAAACTACAGTTTGTCTTTTAAAAAGTCCTTCTACCAGTAAAAATAAGGCTGACTAATAAATCATGGTAGAGCCATGTTCTCCTGCAGCCTTGTCATTGCATTGCATTTCAGCATTACTTTTTTCACAGTGCCCTGGTAAAGTTATAGGACTTTCAGTACAGCTATTTATTATACATTAGTGATCTTTTGGACCAAAAGGTCCTGTTAACAGCAAGCTCTAGATTAACTAACTAGTAACTGCTTAAGGCAAAGATAAAAAATAGGACCAAATACTGAAAAAGCTCTAACATGCTTCCCGAGAGATGGGAGAAAACATTTCACAGACTCTTTTCTAACTGATGGAGGCTTTTACTTTCAGTTCAGAATAATCCATCCTATCAGTAAACGATGCCGTTAAACTTCTACCATGCAGAGATATATGGTCCATCATAAGGCACTTTATTACAACAAAAGATAGTGTAAAATTTTTTGCAGTAATCAAACATCTTGCAACACATCTGCAGCTTTATAGAAATGTATTGCAATACTGCTAAAAATAGGCAGGTTTGGGACATAAGGCTTATCTAAAGCTTGTAAATAAGACACAACTTGCCGTATTACCCCATCCTCAACACGAAGCCAAAGCGTGCATCGAGAAAAGCTGAAGTTAGTTCAGCAAGTTGCTCTGGAGTTGGCAGTGTTTCCGCTGGTGACAGCTCTTAAAAAGCAGGGCTGGCGATACCTCCTCGCAGGACACCAGTTCCCCACCAGGAATGCGTTCTGAAGGTACCACACATACTAACTTCGCATCCACCGCGTCGGGGGGGTGGGGGTTAGAGAGAGCATTTCATGTGTAAGATGGCTTGAGCTGCAACGGAAGAGTCTAAAAGTCAAAACTGATTCCCTAAACAACGTTATTTTAGTCGGTGACTTACACACAACATCCATACGACTCATCAAGCGTTTCTGAAAGAACTCCGGGCTCACGGGGAGCTGCTGCAGGAAAACAAAAATCCACGTCAACTCCCTAAAGATGCTCGTTCAAAAAAACCCGCATCCCAGCCCGACCCACGGGGGCGGCTCGGCGGGGCCGGGCGGGGCGGAGCGGAGCGGAG
>JAVJGI010000001.1:80015344-80052331 GCA_035590275.1 Ibycter americanus
TTTATCACTTGTAGAAAAACGAAACAAGTATTTTGAGACAAGATCTACCAATTCTCCCCGGGAACAAATGCATTGCAAGATGTGCATCTACTGCCTCTGTGCCTCGCATAACTACGCACTATACAATTCATCCTCGGGACAAAGACAAACGATGGGAGGGTATGCAAAAAAATGCATTTTTGAAAAGCTTTAATATTATTACTCAGTTTTAAATATCCTGAAATATGTGGCTGGTTTTTTTCTTTTTACAGAAATCCTGTACTCTTAAATACAGTACTAATATTCCAAAAGAAATTTTGTGGTTGCTATCTCACAATGTATGTCTTTAGTGCTATAAAATGGGATTAGATTAAACCTCATCCAAATTATTTAAAGAAAGTATATAAGCACCTTTTGTTCTAGTTACCATCAGAACAAGATTTAATTCTGTCAGGTATGTATTTGTTGGATTTATTTCAGTTGTTCTTACCACAAGAGTTTGTGAGAAAATAAGATTAATATGTATCTCTGGGCATTCCAGTCTCTACATTCAGCAATTTTAATGGCTTCAGTTCCAGAAAAGACACTGATTCATTAGTGTAAAATAATGTCTCATGTTCTGATTAAGGGTCTTTTTTCTTTTCTTTCTCCTCTACCTAGAGTTTCACTGAGTGTCTTTGGTACAGCTAACCAACTGGGCTCTTCAGTTGAACATTCTCAGATGGTACTTACTTACGGTGCATAGAGATTGAGTATATTTTTTTGTGGTATATCTTCTTACAACTTAAAAAGACCTAATTGTATATTGGTGTGGTAATGTCCTTCTGCTCTCTTCCAAGCACTGAAGTGGGGATTCTGTTTACTATTTAGCCTCTTTTTAAGCAAAGTAATACTTCCAGGATACCCAGTAGCCAGTATCACAGAGCAGGGTTTAGTGAGAGAAAGGCTGAGGGAAACTGCAGAATGGTGTATGTTACTATCTTTTTTTTTTTTTTTCTATTAAAGGGGTAAACATGGAAAGATTTGCAGAGGAAGCTGATGTTGTCATTGTTGGAGGAGGCCCTGCAGGTCTTTCTGCAGCTATTCGACTCAAACAGTTAGCTGCTGAGCACAACAAAGAAATACGTGTTTGTCTGGTGGAAAAGGCTTCTCAGATTGGTGCACATACACTGTCTGGTGCTTGTCTTGAGCCAAGATCCTTAGAAGAACTGTTTCCAGACTGGAAGGAGAGAGGGGTATGTATGAGCATATAAACACCGAAATTGCCAGCTTATAATGAACTCCATATCTGAGTCAGGCTGGTATGACTTAGTACCTTGGTACTATTGGCACTTAGTACCATTTTGAAATACGTTGATCTAACAAAACCAAAAAACCCTTACCTTCTTTCTAGTCTGTTTCCTTTAGTTCAACAGTGCTAGTTTTATGTCTATACAGATATGCTGTAGCCTTTGCTCTTTTAGATAGTAGTCTTACTGCGTATATGCAGTATCTCTGATGCGTCCTGGGATGCACTACACTTACCGCATTTGTCCAGAATCCAGCTCCCATGCACCAGCCATAATATGGTGAATTCTTAGCAATGTCAGGCTCACTGCTTCTGTACAATAGTTCTCTGTAGTGTCAGAAAATGGTACATATTATGCTGACTTTTATGCAGACATAGTGATGTATCGGAGGCCTAAAGTGCTTCTGGGATGGAGGATAACAAGAAATGAGCCACCATCTTTGTGGTTTAACCCTAGCTGGCAGCTAAGCACCATGCAGCTGCTTGCTCACTCCCCCCCAGTGGGATGGGGGAGGGAATTGGAAGGATAGAAGTGAGAAAATTCATGGATTGAGGTAAAGACAGTTTAATAGAGTAAGCAAAACCTGTGCACGCAAGCAAAGCAAAACAAGGAATTGATTCACCACTTCCCATCAGCAGACAGGTGTTTGGCCATCTCCAGGAAAGTAGGGCTCCATCACACGTAATGGTTACTTGGGAAGTCAAACACCATAACTCCGAGCATCCCCCACTTTCTTTTTCTTCTCCTAGCTTTATATACTCAGTGTGATGTTCTGTGGTATGGAATGTCTCTTTGGCTAGTTCAGGTCAGCTGCTCTGGCTGTGTCCCCTCCCAATTTCTTGTGCCCCTCCAGCCTTCTCGCTGGCAGGGCCTAAGAAACTGAAAAGTCCTTGACTTAGTATAAACGTTACCAAGGAACAACTAAAAACATCTGTGTGTTATCAACGTTGTTCCCACTCCAAATCCCAAACACAGCACTGCACCAGCTACTAAGAAGAAAACACGATCCCAGCTGAAACCAGGACACCATCTCTGCCAGAGCAGCCATCTGACTTGCAGCCAGCTGCCTGCTGTCACCTGGGAACTGCAAGAAGTGGTCTATCAGCTAGTTGTTTTGTCTTACTGGGATAAATATGGAAGTTGAGCTGCCTCCTTTAGAAAGGTCTAGAATATTGATGTAGTGCAAGCCTGTGTACAAACTATAGAAGTGATTTGTAAGTACCTGTTCTCTTGTTTTTTACCTCGGTGGTCATGTTGATTCTTGCCTGATGACTGCCTCATAAAGTACTTTATCTTCTCTTTTGTGATACCTTCCTACAGAAGTGCTTTATTAAACCCTTAAAACTGCCAGTTTGATTGTTTGATTTTATTTTATTTATCATTGCTTGTGTTGGATTGGCTAGAAAAGCGTAACGCTCAGTACTGTTTCTATTTCCATTTTTTTATGTAGGCTCCACTTAATACTCCTGTAACTGAAGACAAGTTTGGAATTTTAACAAAGAAATCTAGAATTCCAGTGCCAATTCTTCCAGGTAAAGTTTAATGAGGTGGTAGAGAGTCATCTTTCTCTGTGTCTTTTTTAACTTTTCCATGAACCAATTTTGATTCAGCATAGTGCAGCAAGTATATGTAGAATGTAATAGCTTACAGTGATAGGGTCTGTCTGGATGATGTCTGTGGTAATGCGTGACGTTACTGTGAAGATAGTAGTTGCAGAAGAAGATACGACATCTTGATGTATGCAACTTCTTTTATTTTGCCTAGTGTTCCATGTTTTATGTGTGTGTGTCTTGTTTGCCTAGGGCTTCCAATGGTTAATCATGGAAATTACATAGTACGTCTGGGCCACTTTGTGACTTGGCTAGGTGAACAAGCAGAAGCTTTGGGTGTTGAGCTGTATCCAGGCTATGCAGCTGCTGAGGTAATAATGACATCAGTGTGTATATGAAAAGCATTTTTGTAACCCCCTTCCACTCCCAATTACCTGTATATTTGCAACATTCCTTTTAACAGATGTGTGTAGTGAAAACTGTGTTTCAGTGTCTAAATTCCCTGGCCCAGATCCAGCAAAGTGCAAGTGGATCGTACAGTATGTTAATAAATACATAATCTTCAAGTTTGACTATTAAAGACATCATGCTTAGTTAAAAGTTCTGCATTAGAACTTTTTATGAATGGACTAAAATGACAAATCATTAAAATGTGTTTTGTTTGTTTAACTATTTCCAAAGGTTCTTTTTCATGAAGATGGTAGCGTGAAAGGAGTAGCAACTAATGATGTAGGCATTCAAAAGGATGGAGCACCTAAAGTAAGTAACCATCTTCCCCATAACTAGCAGTCTAATTATGGGAATTGTGATGTATCTGCTTCTGATGTCATCAGTAGTCTTGCTGCAGCCTAAGAAAAAGTGTAAAATTCCGTACCTGTCTTCCCTCTCTGTATATAAAATGGATTGATACCTGTGAAAGGTCTGGTCTCGGAACATTGTAAACTTCTTCTGAGATTAGTAGGAAAAGCTTTCCCAGAAAGGTTTGTTTGAGGGTGACTTGAAGGAAATACTGTAAGGGTGTTTTGGCATATGTGAAGTCAGGAAACAAAGGAAAGGGTTCCAGGAACTCCTAGAAAAAAAGGTGCGAAGGTGAAATAGAAAGCTGTTGTCCAGCTGGTAACTAGCAACATACAAGGGAGTGTGCTTCTGGCTGTTTTGTTTTTTTTCATATTTACAACTGCAGTTGCATTTGTTGACAGCCTTTCTACCTTGTGGGGGCAAGGTACACACTGAATCTTTATACCTTTTTACTGGTGGGTCACATTTCTGTATCCAGAAGGTGACTCCCTGCCCTAGGAGTTGGACTTTGATTTTCAGTGGAATACAGGACCTATGGTAAGCGTGTTGCTTCTCTGTGCCATATGTTAAAGAGAATTTGGCACCTGAGAACAGCTTTCACGTGGAATTTATTTGACTATGGAAATTATAGGTACAGGTTCTTTCTTGAGGTTTACTTTCATTTATGAGGTTTCTTACTAGTTCCTTAGAGTTTCAAAGAGATCCTTACTTTCATGTAAAATTGTGGGCTGTTTTTCCCATTTAAGGCAGGGAATGAGAAGTAAAGACTTATTCTTGTTTTGAGAGAATATAGCCAATGGAGGAGGAAGTGATGGCAGGGAAAAGTAATATATTTTTCCAGTGTAATGTCTGTCTCCTACAGCGGATGGGTGCACTCTTATTTTCGGGTATACATTTTGCCCAGTAGGAGGCGCAAGTAATAAAAAGTAAAGTTGCTGCGGTAATGCAAACTTACTGGGAGGTTGGTTTGGTTTTGTTTTAAAATGGGAAGGAACTATGATTTATTTATTATTATTTTTAAGCATCCTCAAAACCTAGAATTTTTTCTATTTATTCTGGAAGAACGTGTCGTTAACTTCTTTAATGTAGGTCATTAGTGTGCCACTACTGCAGCTTTTTGAGTATTCAAGTGTTCTAGCTGTCAGTTAGGTCAGCTGATACTGCCTCCAGTGTATAAAGGTTCAGGTAAATACACATAGTTTGTATAACCTTCAAGCAAGAATATCTTCGATGTGTTTATACAGAGCCTAATCAAATAGACTCTGGTTAATGAATAGGGTTTCACCTTGCAGTCAGCACCAATCAAACAAAAATGCCAATGATAAAAATGCATACTAAAAAGTCTCACATTATTTCTTGTGTAGAACCTGCAGAAGGATGTTAACCATGAAACACAGCTTTGAAACATTTCAGTAATGTGACAAATTCATGAATTTCTGATAGTTACAATGTGGAGTTGTAATTAATTGGTTTATTTTGTGTAAATCTACTTCAAATTGGACAATATATATTTTTAATCTTTAGATCAAGTAGTAACTCCCTGTAGTTCTCTAAGTGTTCTTTAAGATTAATTCATGTTCAGGTTGACAATCAGAAATTCAAAGACAAAAAAAAAATTTGGCAAAATCTTTTAACTCCGGTTTAAAGGTAATTCTTGACTAGAGGGAACATGTTCATTTGTTAGCCTTTTTCAGATGTTTCCAACCAGTAAGTTACAAGCAGATTGCACCTGAAAGACAATTCAAAACTGAAGCAATAAGCTTCTCCTGGACCTGTGCTGGCTTGCCTTGAGATGGTTTTATTGAGTCTGCTGGATATTTTCATCCAAAACTGTTTGTATGATCTTTTTCAACATTAAACTTTCTGACTCAAATCAAGCTTTTTTCTTTTTAAAAAGTTTTAGTGTTTTCCCTGCAAGATTATGTATATTTAGAATCTTGCATCCTTACATTGCAAATTTAATCTAGTAATATTCCAATCCAGTGCACTCACATATGCAAGTGACATGCACAAGTATGCCGGTTCCCCTTATCTTACTCTCAATTTTATTGGAATTTTTGATGAGAAAGTTTTTTTGTAATGATACTTAATGTTAATTTACTTTCACTGTATGTTTTAACACGTAAGATTGGTGTAATATTATAGTAACTTCATTCTGAGGTAGTGGCTTCTTTTGGGGGCAGGGGTGATGCAGGTTTTTCTGATCTGGTGTTTCTGTCTAGCCTCTATCATATATGTGTGTGTGTATGGGGCACAATGTTTTATTGTGATGTGAGTTAATGAGGAAAAAATTGAAGTGTGAAGTTACAGGTTAAGAACCTTTGTTCTGTCAGGGTTTCTTTGCACTGTACGAACAACCAGATATGATGCAAGTATTTCCCAATCTGGAAGAGATCTTTTTTCAGTAACAAATGGCCATTCACTGTACTGCTGCTTTACTGCAATCCCCTTACAAGATTTGCCAGGGTTCCATCATGGTTAGGTGGAAAAGACAACTGGACTAGAGCCATAGCTTACAATGGTTTGTAGGCTCTGGGCAGTGCCACAAAGTAGTGTAAAATCACTTTATTGCCCTCCATTTTCTTGCTGTGAGTTTGACATGGCACAGATCTAACTGATGATGAAATGCTCTGCTTTTTCAGGCTACCTTTGAAAGAGGTTTGGAACTTCATGCTAAAGTCACAGTCTTTGCTGAAGGTTGTCACGGACATCTAGCCAAACAGCTGTACAAAAAATACAATCTAAGGGAGAAGTGTCAACCCCAGAGCTATGGCATTGGACTGAAAGAGGTATCACCTGCGTAATTTTAACAATTAAGGAAAATACTGTTAAGCTATAAAGTAGTTTTTATTTGCTTTGAAGTTACTTTAAGTAAGCCATTAGAATGATAGATTTTGAGTTACACTTTCAGAATTCAGAATCTTTGCTATTCCAAAGCGGATCAGAGAAGGTGCTCCCTGAATGTCATGACTGTTTCATTTCAGCCGCTTCTCCTTTTATATCTGTGTTATAAATAGAGGTACGTGTGAATCCACTCTGTTAATGTCTTAATTTGCTTTCACATTGCGTTCATTTGTGAAATCTGTTTTCAGTACTTGTACTAAACAAGAGATGGATTCACGCTGCCTAATTTTAGGGAGTTTTAGTACCTGAGGAGGGGTGAAAGGGCTTTCTGTGGGGTTTCTGTATATTAATTAGAGAGAGTGATAGAAAAGAGCTGTTCCAGATGGTGAGTCATGGTCTTGGAAGTGCCTTCTGGATGAGCTATTTCCCTGCCCTCCCCCAGGTCCCTTCACTGGGCTTATAAAATTGGGATAGAGTTCAGATTTCCTTTTTAAAATATTTCATAGTAAGGAAATACCCCTCATGAAAAAGAGCTGTATTATTTAGAATACGTTCAGAGTTTGACTATAACATATTCTTTGTTTATTACTTCAAGCATGTGCTTCAGCTACAAAATATTTGTTAAATAATTAGTTTACCCTTCTGTAGAGAATAACCACTCTGGAAATCTATGACAGGTATTAGAAATTGTAACTAAGACTATAAATTGTCGTTAAAGCAGGGTTTTGCTGTAGAGTTCCTTTGCTTCCAGATGAGACTGACTGCTTTAGCAACTAGTACAGTCCTATAGGAATGGATCTGTAAAGTGAAATAGTTGGTGCTGATGAGCTGATATCCACGCTATGCGCATTTCAGGTTTATTTTTACTTCGGGCTAGCTTTGACCTAGTCCTGCGGACTGAGTGCCCTTTCATGACTGAAATGCTTTAGATGGGCTTCTGGAGCCAGTCGTACAGTTTAGTTTCATGTGAAAGGAATCCAGTTCATGCTTTCCATCTAAACTGAAACATTAATGTAAGCCTTGTACAGTCCACTGACTATTATCTGCTGCTGCTGTTTCACGTGGGCACCAGTGATACAGCCAGGAGCAGTCTGAAGAGTATTAAAAGCATTACAGAGCCCTGGAAGTGGTGGTAAGGGACTCTGAAGCACAGGTAGTTTTTTCATCAGTCCTCCTGGTCAAAGGGAGGAGGTTTGAAAGGGCCAGTCGAATCTAGTGAATCAACAAATGGTTACAGGACTGGTGCCACAGCCAGGGGTTTGGTTTCTTAGACCATGGGTCTTGCTTTGAGAAACCTGGTCTGCTAGGGGCTCGTGAGGTCTGTCTGTCAGAGAAGGGGAGGAGCATCTTTGATCATAGGCTTGCCAGGCTGGTGAGGAGAGCTTTAAACTAAAGGTGCTGGGGGACCGGAACCTCAGTCCATCTCACTCCTACCAGTTTGATGCCAGTGCCAGCAAGACACGCCCAGAGCCTGGAGAGGGATCGCAGGGCAGCAAGAGAGCATTTTAAGAGCAGCACAAAGGAATTCCAGCTGCTCCAGTCAGTAAGTCGGCTTCATCGGGGGGCCCAGCTTAAATGCCTCTATGCAAATGCATGTAGCATGGGGAATAAACAAGAAGCATTAGAGATGTGTGCATGCCTGCAGGGCTACGATCTTGTTGGCATCATGGAGACATGGTGGGGTGGCTCCTGTGACTGGAGTGTTGGAATGGAAGGATACAGGCTCTTTAGGAAGGACAGGCAGGGGAGAAGAAGAGGGGATGTTGCTCTCTGTATCAATGACCAGCTGGAGTGCATGGAGCTCCACCTGGGGATGGAAGAGAAGCTGACCAAGAGCTTATGAGTCAGGATTAAATGGAAGGCAGGGACAGGTGACATTATCGTGGGGGTCTGCTACAGGCCACCTGACCAGGAAGACCAAGCAGATGAGGCCCTCTGTAGGCAGATAGGAGCTGCCTCACGTTCACAAGCCCTGGTCCTCATGGGGGACTTCAGTCTCCCCAATATTTGTTGGAGGGACAGCACAGCAGCACATAGGCAATCCAGGAGGTTCCTGGAATGCATTGATGATAACCACCTTCTCCAAGTGACAGAGGAGCCAATGAGGAGAGGTGCCATGCTGGACCTTGTTTCACCAACAAGGAGGGGCTGGTGTGGAATGTGAAGCTCAAGGGCAGCTTTGGCTGCAGTGATCATGAAAGGTGGAGTTCAAGATCCTTAGGGCATTGAGGAGGGTGCACAGCAAGATCACTACCCTGGACTTCAGGAGAGCAGACTTGGGCCTCTTTAGGGATGTGTTTGGTAGAGTACCATGGGATACAGCCCTGGAGGGAAGAGGGCCCAAGAAAGCTGGTTAATATTCAAGGATCACCTCCTCCAAGTTCAGGAGTGAGGCATCCCAACAAAGCGGAAGTCAGGCAAAAATGCCAGGAGGCCTGCATGGATGAACAAGGAGCTCCTGGAGAAACTCAAACACAAAAAGGAAGCCTACAGAGGGTGGAAGCAAGGACAGGTAGCCTGGGAGGAATACAGAGAAATTGTCCAAGCAGCCAGGGATCAGGTTAGGAAAGCTAAAGCCCTGATAGAATTAAATCTGGCCAGGGACATCAAGGGCAACAAGAAAGTCTTCTGTAGGTACATTGGTGATAAAAGGAAGACTAGGGAAAACATGGGCCCTCTCCAGAAGGCAATGGGAAACCTGGTTACCTGGGGCATGGAGAAGGCTGAGTTCCTCAACAACCTTTTTGCCTCAGTCTTCACTGGTAAGAGCTCCAGCCACACTGCCCAAGTCACAGAAAGGAAAGGCAGGGACTGGGAGAATGAAGAACCGCCCACTGTAGGAGAATACTGGGTTTGAGACCATCTAAGGAACCTGAAGGTGCACAAGTCCGTGGGACCTGAAGAGATGCATCCAGGGTCCTGAGGGAACTGGTGGATGAAGTGGCTAAGTCACTATCCATCATATTTGAGAAGTTGTGGCTGCCGGGTGAAGTTCCCGCTGACTGGAAAAGGGGAAACATAATACCCATTTTTAAAAAGGAAAATAAGAAATACCTGGGGAATGACAGGCCAGTCAGTCTCACCTCTGTGGCTGGCAAGATCACGAAGCGGATCCTCCTGGAAACTGTGCTAAGGTGCATGGAAAATAAGGAGATGATTGGTGAGAGCAAACATAGCTTCACTAGGGGCAAATTGTGCCTGGCAAATTCGGTGGCCTTCTGCGATTGCATTACAGAGTTGGTGGATGAGGGAAAAGCAACTGCTGTCATCTACCTGGACTTGTGCAAAGAATTCATCGTATTTGTCCCACACAACATCCTTGTCTGTAACTTGGAGAGATGTAAATTTGATGGCCGACCGCTTGGTGGATGAGAAATTGGCTGGATGGTCACACTCAGTTGCCATCAATGGCTCGATGTCCCAGTGGAGACCAGTGACGAGTGACATTGCTCGGGGGTTTGTATTAAGACCAGCACTGTTTAACATGTTTGCTGGTAACATGGACAGTGGGATTGGTGCACTGTCAGCAGGCTTGCTGATGACACCAAGCTGAGTGGTGCGGTCGACACACTGGAGAGAAGGGATGCCATCCAGAGGGACCTTGGCAGGCTCGAGAGGTGGGCCCGTGTGAACCTCATGAAGTTTTAACAAGGCCAAGTGCAAGGTCCTGCACATGGGTCAGGGCAATCCCAAGCACAAATACAAGCTGGGCAGAGAAGGGATTGAGAGCATCTCTGAGGAGAAGTACTTGGGGGTGTTGGAGAATGAAAAGCTCAACATGGCCCGGCAATGTGCGCTTGCAGCCCAGAAAGCCAACTGTATCCTGGGCTGCATCAAAAGAAGCGTGACCAGCAGGTCGAGGGAAGTGATTCTTCCCCTCTGCTCTGCTCTTGTGAGACCCCACCCAGAGTACTGAGTTCAGCTCTGGGGCCCCCAACATTAGAAGGACAGGGACCTGTTGGAATGAGCCCAGAGGAGGGCCACAACGATGATCAGAGGGCTGGAGCACCTATCCTATGAAGACAGGCTGAGAGAGTTGGGGTTGTTCAGCCTGGAGAAGACAAGGCTCTGGGGAGACCTTATAGCAGCCTTCCACTACCTAAAGGGGGCCTACAAGAAAGTTGGAGAGGGACTTTTTACAAGGGCATATAGTGATAGGACAAGGGGGAATGGCTTTAAACTGAAAGAGGGTAGATTTAGATTACATATTAGGAAGAAATTCTTCACTGTGAGAGTGGTGAGGCACTGGAACAGGTTGCCCAGGGAAGCTGTGGATGCCCCATCCCTGGGAGTGGTGAAGGCCAGGTTGGATGGATCTTTGAGCAGCCTGGTCTAGTGGAAGGTGTCCCTGCCCTTCCAGGCAGGGAGGTTGGGACTAGATGATCTTTAAGGTCGCTTCCAGCCCAAACCATTCTATGTATCCTCTGTGCTTGAGCTGATCTAATGATGCTCAACTGCCCTCTGTCATTAGACTGCATCTGGCACATAACTCCACAGTGAAGAGACATTTTGTGAAATAAGCAGAAAAGTTACTCACTAGTGGAGACATGAAGATGCTTCTGTGAGTTTGCCATGGATCAGATGAGCACTGGAGATGGTAGGAGAGAGCAGAAAGAGGACAACCTGTTTGACAGCAAATTTTTGGATCAACTCAGGCATATTGTTAAGCCTGACCTTGAAAAACTTGTGAGGAAGTTGCAGTAATTCATGTGAAAAAATGATGGTTTTAAAGAAAAAAGTCAATATAAGCATTGTAGTTGAATGGAAATTTTGGGTATAGTACTTGAGCCTGTCACATTTCCTGATGTGCACCATTTCAAAAAGAGAAGTATTAGGAAATTCTTAAATGGTAATACAAAACTAGTATACTTATTACCTGCTGTTTTGCTGCATGAATTTATGCATTGGTCATAGCAGTAAATTGATATTCTTCTATATTTAATTGTGTGTTTGTCTGTTATTATTATTGAAAGACCATTACTTTGCAATACAAAGTGATTTTTTGGTCATCTTCATTTTAGTTATGGACTATTGATGAAAAGAAATGGAAACCAGGAAGAGTAGAACATACCGTAGGCTGGCCTTTAGACAGACATACATATGGAGGATCCTTTCTTTATCACTTAAATGAGAGTGAACCTTTAGTTGCTCTTGGATTTGTGGTAAGTGAAGTTGCTTTTTTATGATTGTTGTTGTTTGGTCTTCATTTTATGCAATTTCTTTTCTCTATTTTAATGTGAAGATGAAAACACAAGAACAGCAACAGACCAGATTTAGTACTTTCTTAATCTTAAGTGTGCTTATGTCCATATTAGGGAAGGTTAATTTGTCATGTTAATCTGTCTTTAATCCAGTGCTTCTTACTAAGAACAAAATGAAAAACTTACAAATAGATTTTTTTGGAAACCAGTTTTCATAAAGTCAAAACCAAACAATTAAATCAAAACTGCTTGCAAAATTTTTGCAAGTTATGCAATGTCTACATCACATACATTTTGTACAATTCCATTTCCTCAGTTGTGTGCCAGCCTTGGGTGCAACTCCACTTTATGAGAGAAGGGTGTAAAGTGGAAGCATTCCGCAGTTCCACAAGAAGCATGCCTTCCATTTCTGAGCTCTTCAGTTGGTTCTTACCATTATTCACCCTCATTGGCCTTGACATCTTTAGCAACTGCATTTCTGAATTGGACAGGCAGCTTCTTCCTTCTTACTCTCTCTTCATCAGAAGCATTGAGATGACTAGAAACACAGTCTTGTGTCATTCTGCCAGCCAGTGATGGATGGAGTGATGGTAGGAAATGTGTTTCTAGCACCTACAGTTCTAAATAAAGCATGCATTATTTATCCCGTGCATGTGCTTTACACACAGATGGTGTAAGAGTCAGGCACACGATCTGGACTTTCAGCAGCATGGAATTGAGGTGACACTTTGGTCTCCTAGATTTCAGAAGGATTCCAGAGTGTTTTTCTGGGAGTGAAAGTTGTATTTTTGTCTGTTTTGTAAGAAATGGTGGAAAAAAAACTTGTTGGCTTTTCTCAGATGTGCATACCTGTCCTATGCAGATTTCCCATATTGGAATTACTAAGTACAGACAATAGACATTCAAATTCTGTTTGCTTTTAGAAGGGTAGAGAGCTTTGATTCTTACAGAGATTGGTAATCAGTAGTGTTCATATTATGTCCAGATAGGAGAAAATCAGCTTTTCTGTGAACATATAAGGACTTTCTTGTCTTTGAACTTTACACCTATGTCAGTCTGAGCTGATTCTTTTAGTAGGATTATCTTGCACTTACTTTGAAAATTGTTCATTAACTTTATCTAGCAAGGAAAGTAGATGCAAGCAGTGCCCTAAAAGCAGTGAGCTGCCAGAGAAATCAAGGTACTTTTTTTTGCTGACTCATGATATATTTTGTTATTTGTCTCAAATAAAGCTTACAGGAACTGGAAGTAATCCCTTTCTCAAAAGAGAAAATTTGGCCACATAAGTCCTTTAAAGAGTGTATTAAACATGGGAAATGCAGAGGTTATCTTTGGGCAAATTCTCAAATGTATAAGATAAGAATCCCAGGCATCCAGCCAGTTGGCAAAGTCTTTTCCCCCCATTTTCTGCTTTCATCATTGCTCCCCAGTGCTTTATTACAATGGCTCACCTAATTGCAAATGTTAATTGACTCCGCTAGATGATGTGAAGAACTGGTTAACATGTGAGCATAACGACCTAGAAATAACGATCTAGAAATAACTGTTTTCTTCTCCTTCGAGCTTTTCTAGGACAAGGAGGTTTTGAAACACAAAACAAGTTTTCTTGCTAGTTTTCTTGTTTATCCTGCCTGTTAAACCATGCTTAATTTAATTTCACTATTTTATTTCAAAGACAGATGGAAGTTGCTTACAATGCAATTAAATGTTTTGCATGCTTCAGGTTTCAGATAGGGCAGAGAACAGTCTTGCAGCAGCAAATTCTCAGGTTTGCTTCTACTGTACTGTTAATAGAATGTATTTTTGGCAGTAGGTTCTTTAAGTAGAAAGATCCTAAGGTTAGTTTAGTATAAAACAGATTTAAAGAGTTGATGTGGTAATATGCAATTGTTTTCTTTTCAAACTTTTGTTGAAATTACATACTTTATTTTCATTAATATTGCACTTTTCTGGTTTTTTTAAGGTTGGTTTAGATTATCAAAATCCCTATTTGAATCCATTTAGGGAATTTCAGAGGTGGAAGCACCATCCTAGTGTACAGCCTACTTTGGAGGGTGGAACAAGGATTGCCTATGGTGCCAGAGCGTTAAATGAAGGCGGTTTCCAGGTAATGTTTTCATGAAGTTTTTTACTTGGAGTTCTTTATAACAATATTTTTAGTGCTATAGATTTGAGTTGCATGTGGTTGGGAAACAACTGAACGATAATAAAGCTAGGTAAAGCCAAAAGTTTTGCTGGACAGAAAAGCCTTGTTATCTTGTTGGTTACTGGCTGCTGAGATTTTCTGGACTTAGACTCTGTCATAGTAAAAATCTTCTGACATAGTCACTTTACTTTCTAAATGAAATAGTCATAGAATTGTTTAGGTTGGGAAAGACCTGTAAGACCATCAAGTCCAACCATTAACCTAGCATTGCCAAGTCCACCACTAAACCATGTCCTTAAGCACCACACCTACATGTCTTTTAAATACCTCCAGGAATGATGACTCAACCAGTTCCCTGGGAAGCCTCTTCCAATGCTTGACAATCCTTTCAGTGAAGAAATTTTTCCTAATCCAATCCACGTCGCCTCTGGCACAACTTCAGGCCATTTCCTCTTGTCCTGTCACTTTACTAGGGAGAAGAGACCAACACAACCTCCCACACCTCACTACAACCTCCTTCCAGGTACTTGTAGAGAGCAATAAGGTCTCCCCTCAGCCTCTTTTTCTCCAGGCTAAGGAACCCCAGTTCCCTCAGCTGTTTCTCATAAGACGTGCTCCAGACCCTTCAACAGCTTCTCTGCCTTTCTTTGGAAGTGCTCCAGCACCTCAATGTCTGTCTTGTAGTGAGGGGCCCAAAACTGAGCACAGTATTCAGGGTGCAGCCTCACCAGTGCTGAGTACAGAGGGGCAATCACTCTCCTATTCTTGCTGGCCATGCTATTTCTGGTACAAGCCAGGATGCTGTTGGCCGCCTTGGCCACCTGGGCACCCTGCTGGCTCATGTCCAGCCGGCTGTCAGCCAGCACCCCCAGGCCCTTTCCCACCAGGCACTGTCCAGCCGCTCTGCCCCAGCCTGTAGCGCTGCGTGGGGTTGCTGTGACCCAAGGGCAGGACCCGGCACTGAGCCTGGTTGAACCTCATACAGTGGCCTCGGCCCATCAGTGCAGCCTGTCCAGATCCCTCTGCAGAGGCTTCTTGCCCTCAGGCAGATCAGCACTCCCACCCAACTTGGTGTCATCTGCAAACTTACTGAGGGTGCGCTCGACCCCCTCATCCAGATCGCTGATAAAGATATTAAACAGAACTGGCCCCAGCACTGAGCCCTGGGGAACACCACTTGTGACCAACCAGCTGGGTTTAACTCCATTCACCACCACTCTTTGGGCTCGGCCATCCAGCCAGTTCTTTAGCCAACATAGAGCACACCCACGCAAGCCGTGAGCAGCCAGTGAAGTGGAGTTTATATTGCAATCGAATGTGTTCAGCAGCAAAGAAGCTACAGATAATTCTTCGTTGTGCCTGGAACCCTACGGAAGAGAGGGTAGCACCACTCACCTGTTGTTTTTGTGGGATTGCTGGGTGTGTATTTTCCAAATTACTTGTTTATCCTAGCAGATGGAACTTCTTTCCAGTGCTTGACTCTTAAGTCAGTAATGGTGCTGAAATTGCTGTGTAGCTTGGCAGATAAAAGTCTTCACCTCCTCAAGTACAGATAACTTCAATATATTTCATGCACAACTTTGAATTTCTGCTTTCTTGGGAGATGGAGTACCTTGTTCATTTTGCTCCCCTTAAGGAGTCTGAAAGGTGACATTTAAAAAAATGCATTTATCAAGACTTAAGGTTGGTTGAAAGGGCTAGAACAACTTCCAGGAGAAATAGTGTAAAATTTGTATTTTAACAGCTAAAGTCCTTCCAAACTGTTAGTTTCTCATGTTGGAATCTTGAAACACAGGTCACATCTGTGTGTACTAGACTCCCAAATCCATCTTCTAGATGCTCCTTTCAATGTGAAGCTTAAAAGTAGCCTAACTGTTCATGATCCACAGCCTGTGGGGGAAGCCATTCCACTCTGCTCTCTGACTACTTTGTCTTTCCTGTTCGAACCTCTTCTTTAGTGTAAATGTGGCTTTGTGCAGTTTTTGCAATACAAGTAGAATTTCAGCAGCAACATAGTTCTTGTCACAGTCTTGTGGCTTTGACACCAGTGTGCCTGCCTGGTACTGAATTATGTGGGTTCATGAAGCAACTTCTTCATTACATGTGATACACAATTAATCTGCAGGTTGATTACTTTGTCCACTCTGAAGTGGAAGTATGTCATATCATGTTGTAACATAGTTGTTACTAGCTTAGTTCAGAAACCATTGTTAGTCTATTATTAACACAGATGAGATACAAAACACCAAGATGTTTTAATCTAGACCTTTATACAAGAGGGCCTTCTTTTTCCACCCTGTGCCCTGGTTTATTCCAGTTGTCATTATTGAATTTCTGACTTTGATGAAGTAGCCAGATTGTGACCTCAGTTGCGTACTCCTTATACTGCTCAGAACATATGGCTGAAAGAACATGGTATTTTTTAAGTCACTTACAGACGTTGTTTGTGCTAAGTTAGACAGCAGGACTACAGCTCTTGCACATCTCTGCCTGATCTTTGTACTTCCTTGCTGGACTTAAAACAACATGTCCGTTTGCACAGTTCATAATATAAAAGTGTGGTTTATTTTGTTGGGGGTTTTTATTTATTTCCTGTAGATAGAATTGTCTAGTTAATGATGAAATCATACTTTTAAATGGCTTTTTTTTAATACATGCTTTCAGTAAAATAAAGCTTTATTGATGATTCACTTAGGAAGATTTTTAAGATTAGCTCTGCTTTTGCATGTGTTGCTTTGATTAATAACTGTAGCAGTCTGACTCATTTGCATCACTGGCATCCAGGAATATATTCTTATGTAAGTTGTTCTGTAGCTCCAGTTTTCTTTTTGGTGACAGTATTGCATCAAATAGGTGTATAAAATTGCCATCAATCTAAGCTTTTTTGTCTGTTATAGGTAACCTTATGATCATGTTCTTTAGTCTTTGACATACAGTGATGCTAAGTTGGTGTGAGAGAGAGCAAGTGAGCTCTTGGATGTTTCCCTGATTTTGTAGCTTTTGGGGATATGTGGAAGGAGGGGACGAAGTTTAATAAAACTACATCTACATAACTTATTTCTTCTGTTTATTAAAATTGCAAAATCAAGCACTTTAAGAAATTCCTACGCAACCTCTGTTTTGTCTCCATTTTATCAAAAATTTTTAAAAGGTTTACAGGCGTTGTGGGGAAAAATAAAAGGTGTTGCTGTTGTTGAGCAATGCGTATTATGAATATCAGGGGAAAAAAACCCCTTTGTATTGATGACCCATGCGTGTATCAAACATTAGACTCATTTAACAGATTTTCAACCCTAGCTAAGCTATGGGGAGGAGAATGTGGGGTTCCCTGTCTGTTGGTGGGGAGGACTCTGAAAGGAGCAGGCATCTCCCCTTCTTCCCTTCTCCAAACCAGCCTTTTTGGTTTTTTCTTTGCTGCCAAGAGGATGGTGGCTTCTCCAAGTGCTCAGGGTTGAAAGGATTTCACCCTGTTGTCTCAGGGGCAGGGAGGGTTTGTGCCATACTGGCATGATGTGTTCCTTCTGAAAGTGAGAAAACAGACAGCAAGTGCCATAGGACTAATAATGAGAATTACTAACAAAGCTGCAGTATGTGTAACCAAACTTTTGTGTCGTATGACTAATCTTTAATCTCATTTACACTTTGACAGTATGTTGGTCGCTCTGTACCTGTTAAGTGAAACAATTGTTGCAGAAGAAAAGTACTTGATACCCATCTTTTTATGTAATTCAAAGAGTCAGTCAAGAAATCTTTCTATGCTTATGTCCGTGCTGCATCATTGCATCCTAATAGATACGATGGAATAACTGTTTTCAGCCAAAGGTCTTGTAAAAGGAGGACAACCTACATACTTCGTTCCTTTGAAATACTGTTATGTAGCTGAACTTAGGACTTCTGGTCACTGAAAAGTCAAAAGTTGTAGTTGTGTTTTCAGCCTAAATTACCTTTCCTACGAACCAAATCACTAAGTCTGTGATTAAACAAATTGCCCAAAACATGGGGGAAATGCTGTGTAGTACATCTTTTTTTAGTGACTATTGTATGAATATTCAAATGTAACCAGCCCTGGGTGAATAGTAAACAGATAACAATTAGACAAGCAGAAGAAATAAAAGACTTGTTTCAGATTATCTTGAATTCCAACGGATACATTTTTTTGGACATTTTCCAGGAAATAGTGACCCCAAAAAGTAATTTTATTTAGGCTATTAAAAATGAATTCTTTGAGGCAGCTTTAATAAAAGCAGGATGCTAGATTCACAAGCACTGCTCAGTGCTCAAGACTTCTGGAGGGAAGGGTATGTTCATAACTTACCTTCGGCAGTTTCAGACGTAGGATTTGATCACAGCTTTCTGCTCAAAGTGCTGCAGTCAGTCTTCATTTTGAAGCTTTTCCCTGTCTAAAATCTTAATCTCATTGGATGAGGGTGAGAATAACTATCTTGATAGTTGAAGTATCCTTAGTTAATATTGGCTTACTCAATCACCTACCCAAAAGTGTATAACACAGTATATTGATACCATAGACCTGATGTTTGCAAATCATCTGGCCATCTTAGATTTATAAGTTGACTGTATTCAATGACATAATGTTTTGTACAGAATGGGAGTAAGACAGTGATTTTGCACCAAAAATACATTTGTTGACTGCTGAGCAGCTTCTAAAATAAGTGGGACCGGCGGGGCGGGGACGGGACAACAGACAGGGAGGGCACTATGCAGTTTCATTAAAAAAAAATTGTGGGAAAAAAGCACCGAGTAATAAACTCTGAGATGAGACGCATACAGCTTAGTGTGTGGAAAGCAGGAACATAAATGTGTCTTTTTTCTTTTTTTTTTTTTTTTTAACAATTGACAGAAACTTGAAGGAAGAAAATAGTATCAGTAGCTGACATTGCCACAGTCCTGTTGCAGATAAAGCAGCTGGAGAGCGGATATAAGGAAAATGTTGTTATGATGTTATACTCTGCCCTGGTACAATGTGTGTATTCTTACCGGCTTTCTATGCCAAAGTGCCTTGATGAAATGGACTGACTGTGGTTTATTTTTAGATAGTGCACATGCAAGTCTGAAAATGTAAAGGACACTCAAGCCTCATGCCAGTTTCATATTGAGAATGTTATTTTCACTTTAAAAAAAACAGGACAAAATAAACAAACTGCCTTTCTTTTTTTGTCTTCAGTCAATACCCAAACTCACCTTCCCAGGTGGATTATTAATTGGATGCAGTCCTGGACTCATGAATGTTCCTAAGATCAAAGGGACACATACTGCAATGAAAAGCGGCATGTTGGCTTCAGAAGCCATCTTTAGCCAATTAATCAATGAAAATCTCCCATCAAAGACAATAGGTAAGATCACTGTACTTTGTAGTTACCTTGTGTTCCATTAAAATCTCCAGCAGCTTAGCAGTAACTAAATGTGTTGAAGGAATTAGTTGGAAATGCAAATAAATCATGAAATGAGTGTGGTTCAGTTATTCTGGAGATGGACATCGGTGCCACATGATTATTATTTTAGAAATATCTTTACTGTAGTGGTGGACTCAGTCCTAGTGAGCTCTCATTCAGCTGAAGCATGTGTATTGACACGTTGCCACAGAGGGTACGCTGAGCAATTAAAACTTCAACTAGTACAACAGGTTAAAATGCTTGGAACCCATCTGAAACAATAAACACACTTACTGGGTCGTGTGCCACTCTTGTTTATGGACAGGTTTTTTTATGCTGTTTCCAGCTTTGTCAAGAATATTACAGTCCGCTTTCTTTGCTGTGCATAGGTATGAGCTTTTTCCAGAGCCTTATGTGAGACAGAAAATATGGACTGAAGCATGTTTTCATGTATAGACAAGGCTTTAAATTTATTATTTAGAACATCTATTCCTATACAGTAGTAATGGAGAATGGTGAGGGGGAAGCTCTCGGAAAATTGTCATTTGAAGAAACATGTTTTTTGTAAGATAATTACTTGGTTTTAACTACACTGCAGCAGATGTGTCATGTCAAGTGTGCAGCATCTAGTATTTGTAAAGAATACAAAGAGTTTAAATCAAAAGTTTGTAGTCAAATGTATCTCGTTCACTTGCTGATTACAAAGGGAGAAAAAACATTCTCTAGCACTGGCATCATCTATTGGGCTGTAGTCATAGTTACTGAAATCAGAATGTTTGTGACTGTGTAAATTGTAAAGAAAAGCTTTTGAACTTGACAATGTTAAAATTACAGCTGGCTCTTGGACCACAGGTAAACTCTCCTGGTCAATTTTTAGATGCTACGGGCAAGTAGCTGTTTTCCTGTAGAGGTGCCAGTACAGCCACCTGGCTGGTTATCTTTATATTTTGCTGAGGTTTGAGGCAATTTAATGCTGCTTGTGGGTGATTGTAAGAGACTACAATGGAGCAGTAGGTATCTGCCGGTACCCACCAACAAAATGGATCTCTTCAAGAGACTGAGATATGTTGTCTAATATATTCCTTGCTTACTGTTCTGAAATTCTCGTTTTGCTGCCTTGGTTGCTAACAATTGCCTTTATTCAGCAATTTTTTATTTCAAGGATAGTCTTTATGTACTGTAGGTACCTAACAAGTATGTACTGCCTTAGGACTTGATGTGCAAGAATATGAAGAGAACCTGAAAAAGTCCTGGGTCTGGAAAGAGCTGTACGCGGTTAGAAACATCCGACCATCCTGCCACAGCATACTTGGTGTGTATGGAGGAATGATATACACAGGTATCTTTTATTGGATACTGAGAGGAATGGAACCATGGACATTAAAACATCCAGGTAATTTCATTATCTCCTGAAAGAAGATGCTAAATTTGTACGTCAGTCTTTTCTGGTCTTAGTTGAAGCTACGTAGAGCACATTCGGTCAAGTGGTAAGGCCTTAATGCGTTGAAAAGAAAGCAATGATACAGCATTGAAGCAGACTTTGTCATATTACCTAGCATATAATGTAAACGAAGACATGAAAACACTGTTCTACTCAGCATAGGGTTTTTTTTTCGTGAAAAAGGCTGCCTTTTATTAAATACTTCATTCTGATGATAAGGGAAGTTAAAATAGCTTAAATTGTTTTTGAGTAACTGCAAATTACAGTAATTCTATACTGAAACTTTATTTATTAAAAATCATTTAGGACCAGATTTTGCTCAGCTCAAGCCAGCCAAAGATTGCACGCCTATTGAATACCCAAAGCCTGATGGAAAAATTAGTTTTGATCTCCTGTCGTCCGTGGCTTTAAGTGGCACAAACCATGAACACGACCAGCCTGCTCATTTAACTCTCAAAGATGACAGCATCCCTGTGAGCAGGAACCTGGCTGTATTCGATGGACCAGAACAAAGGTTTTGTCCAGCAGGTAAGTAATAAAAATGTGTCTCTGAGCTGTTATTGCAAGATGAAAGACTACTTCAGGAAGAGCTCACCTGGCCTACTACTTACTTCAAGTATTCTATCCACACCCTCCCCCTAGAACAGGGATCAAGTGCACAGTACTTTCAAGATTAAATGATTACTACACATGGAAGAAGGCAGTTGAATCACACTAGTAATACTCTTCCCTCATTACACTTGCTAAGTAGTAGAGTAGTAAGCTTTTAAGTATTAGAGCATACATGCAGGGGGAGACTGCTCAGTGAAGTGATAGCTCTCTTTTGCTCTTCACAGGAGTTTACGAATATATTCCTCTGGAAACAGGAGAAGGATCAAGACTGCAGATAAATGCTCAGAACTGTGTTCACTGCAAAACATGTGATATTAAAGACCCAAGTCAGAACATTAACTGGGTAGTGCCTGAAGGTGGAGGAGGACCAGCTTATAATGGGATGTAAACTGATGGGAAACCTATTCAGTGACTTCTGATCACCAACAAATAAGTTGGGAGTATTTTATGCTGCAGTGTAACTAAAGTACAGCACTGACCTGAATGTTAAAGAGTTTGAGACTAATATGCCATTCTGAATTTTAGGTATGACCGTTGCATTAAATGGAAAGTTGGTGCCTTGTGGTTAAACCCTAGCCTTATTTAAATAGGACTTCTTTACAGGAGTTGTGTGGTGGGCAGAATAAAGTTCTTCTCAGGACTGACAGAGGACCTTTGGATCTTGGAATTATTGATGAAGTTCAGTGATAACAGGAGCCATATCCAGAATCTTGGGTATGGTAGAAGAATTTAGTACCTGCCCTTAAAAAAAAGTATTTTCTCTATATATATGTGATTTATACTATATGTAATCCTACCCTGCAGTAGGAAAAATACATCAGTCTAAAAAATTGTCACTGCTTTTAAGTGTTACACATTTTACATCAAATTTACAGGTGGGTGGGGGTTTTTTTTGCTGATGATAACAGAGCCCATCTGCAGTACACCCTGTAAAGCAGTTTTAAAAAAAAAAGTGTTATACTTGCACCTTCAGTGTATGTCTATCAGCATTTTTATTCCTTACAAGAGATGAGGTCTGCTCTAATAAAAACTCGTAGCAGAAACTGCCTAAATTGTCTTGGTGTGAAACCAAGCTTCTTAGGAGACACTATTAAGCTGCAAAAACCACTAATGGTTAACACATTTAGAAGCACACCTGAGTCGCACAATGAAAGTTATTACAACTTAAAAAAAAAAACCACTTCACCTTTGAACAGTTTTCTTTATTATTGGACTTTTGAGTTGTAAACACTGAAAACTGCAGTACAGGGCAAATGAAAGAAGCAGCTCCATTAATCTTTTTGCATGAGTTAGTGCAAAGATTTAAAAGTTTAGAAAAAAAAAATCAAGCAAACATTTTAGCATAAGCTGCCTTCTCTTTCTCCTTTTGGGCTTTTATCTTCTGCTTGATTTTGAGTGTTTCCGTCTGGATAGCTGCTTAAAAAGAAAATCCATGATACAGTTATAGTAATCCCTTTACATTAGGTCTTCTAATATGTCAAGACCAGGTCACACTGTTGCAACTTACCCATGTTATTTCATTTAATAGAACTGCATTGAATCTTGAATTAGGTCAGATGCTAGCAGCACAACAACCTTGTCCCTTACTTTGTTTCACCTGGTAAGGTAACCAGGTAGAGGAGGGTGTAGCAAGCATAGTATTGGTGCCAGCTCAGAATTTATGAGCTAAAAATCTTACCCAATTAGACCAGGAAATTAAGGAAGTTAGTAAGACCCCCGTGAGACAGGGAGATGGTTCGGGAGGTGTGCTGTTGACCTACATAAGCAGGTTCCTCAGTGCAACAGAAGCATCACTGCTTTATAGAAACAGGTTTTCTACCTCAGTGGGCTATGTGCTTAATGCATCAGTGTTTAAGCTCTTCGAAGCCAGCATTTTAGGCATCACACTGGTACGATTTCCTACTAAATACTGTCCTGGTTACTTTATTACATTCTTTAAAAAAGTAATGAATTTCTAAAGAAACAGCTTTTTTTACCTTTGTCTTCAGGAGCTATTTCATGAGCCTTTTTAAGATCAGCCTTAAATAAAAGAGAAATACAAATTAATGTTCTAATGAAGTGTTTAGATTATTAAAAAAAAAAATCAAATATTGTGATCATTACCAATGCCAGATCGAGATCTTTTATTCCCTGCCATCCTTGAGCCCGTCTGTAGAGAGCTTTAGTATTTGCTGGATCTATTTTGAGAGCCTGTAAATTTAATAAAATTGTCACATTAATGTTTCATATACTTCACAGCCTCCCATCTCCACAAACGGCACAGTTCGCACAAGCAGACAATCTCTCCAGTTGGTTTGAGGGTAAGCTGTCAAAACATTAACTGTGTAAAAAGGAATGCTATAATGTAGCACACCAAATAGCTAGCTAATCAGTTTTAACACCACTGCACCAGAAGTGGTCTTTTCTGAAGGGGAAGCATACATGAGAGTAAAATGGAACCTGAAGTGGAATATACACACACACATATAGCTGTCAAGGCAAAGGTGTTTCTGCAGTTCAAATTATTCTAACCTTGAGTCTCACAGTACAAGTCTATATTGCAGCTGCTTCCTTCATACCAAAAACCCCTGAAATGGTGTCTTAAATAAAACACGCAGATTTCCTGTAAAGCTTTTTCCACTGTAGGCTAGAAAGATACACACAAACAATCCATCTCATGCTTCAGGAACCTCACCGAGTTGCAGTCATTACACCTTTTTTGAGCTAAATGGTTTTGCTAATGTTACATGTTCCAGCTCTAATATGACAACAGCAAATACAGTGGCTGGGCAAAGAGATTGTTCCACTATGTGGTTACTTACTGTTTTCTTCAAAGTACCTCAGTTAAAGTAGCTAGCTGGCTGTTTTGTTTTCTTGCCTGTGAAGATCACATTCTTTTTTCGTAGTTCTATAGTGTGTCTTTTTTTATTATTATTTTAAAGAATATAGTTTCTCAGTGATCACAGAAAATCTCTTTGCATGAATGCGTGGCTTTATTAATTGCATTTATTAACTTTAAGTCATTAATTAAGAATTATGGACATTAGACGATACATTCACATTTTTTAAAAGCACTTCAGTATTGGCTGCTACTATAAAGGAAGTCTTACTCTGTGTGCTCCTCCTGATCTGTCTGCTATAAAGCCTAGAGCCTCTTCTGTGTCAAGAATTAGAAAATCAGGTGTCTGTATTGTGTACACATAGGTAGCATTCCTTGTCTTTAGCTTGACCATTGTGCTTACAACTATTTTAAAGCAAGGTTTGTTTGAACAGGTTTAGCTGTTTGCAATTCCTTATTTACACCAACTAATGCACGTACTGCAGATTGTTAATTTAAATTGCTTTTGGCCTTAGGAAATCATAAAAGTGAAAGTACATAGTTTCTCATTAACAGTTACCTTGAACTCTACTCATTAATCTTAGGAAAGTGGTGTTCTGATTAAAACACTGATACACTGTTTAACACTTGTTACGGACATAGGCTAAATATCTTACAGAAGTCTATTACAGCTATGGAGTTGCCTTTATCGATTTTTATATATTTATATAATTCTGTAATCGTAAAAAAGAGGAACTAGGAATGTTTTTTCCCACAGTGGTAAGTATTATGATTAATAATTTCTATCTGTAATACTTAAATGCTGTTTCAATTTGTACCATTTTCTAGATGACTGATACCACATTACACAGTTGTTTTTTTCTTTCCTCATTTCCCATTTGTCTATTCTGAATATAGGTTTATTAAAGTCTTCCATGTGGTAACACCATC
Source organism: Ibycter americanus (assembly GCA_035590275.1). Taxonomy (NCBI): domain Eukaryota; kingdom Metazoa; phylum Chordata; class Aves; order Falconiformes; family Falconidae; genus Ibycter; species Ibycter americanus. The sequence continues at coordinate 80,040,343 of JAVJGI010000001.1, forward strand.
AGCAGGCTAGAAGGCAAGCCAGCTCTCTAAAGACCCCTCACGCCCAGGTTACCTGAGACTCCTGCTTTCAGTATGAAGCCCTAGGAGATGCTGCTCAGGGATCCTCTGCTAACAGATAAGAGCATTCTTTACTCTGTTCCCTTCAAAATGTCAAGAGTCTTACTGAATTATTTAAAGTTTTCTCAAATGTACTAAATTCTGTCAGTATGCCTATGACACTGTTCACACTTTTTTCTTCAATTCTATTATTTTTCAGTATTTCCATATTTAGTATGTTTTTCTCTCTCTGTTTCTATTCACTGGTTTCATTTCACTGCTAAGCCTACCTGAAAAGGCTTTAGTTAGAAAAGTCACTTCAATGAATAAAATGTAAGACCATCAAATCTAAAAGCAAGAAGTGTTTTGCTCATACCAGTCTTCCAGAGAAAAGTATTACTTTCACTGAAGACAGTTTAAGTCTTTGTAAAACAAAAGTTAGCTCTGCAAACCAAACTGACAATGGCAGTGTGCGTTTTTTCTGGCAGTAGGCAAGTGACAGCCTTCTTTTGTTGTTTCTAATGAGTCATTTCAATTTCAAAATCTTTTTAAAAAGCCACATATTGGAAAGTTAGTAATAACTTCACAATCAGCCTTCTACTTTGCTTACTTTCAAACCATGAGCTTGTTAAAAGACTCTTCAAAAAGGCTTTGTGGTTTCAGTCTTCATCTTCTAGATAGGCTAATTGTTAATCAAAATACTAAACATTACATTTACCTCTGAACAACTTTCAATGGCTCCCTCCCAATCCAGCAGTTTTAGTTTACAAGCGCCAATGTTTAAAACACAGGTCAAAGCAACAGTCTTTAACTTTGGTTTGTCTGCCTCCTCTGCCACTGCTTCAGAAGCTTCTACATACCTGCAGAAAAACAGATTTACAAGGAACACATATTAGTGTTGCAACTTCCATTTTGTTCTGCCCTTAGCTATCTTTCCATAGCTGTATGTGAACTGGCCTATCCAAACTGCTATTTTTAAAGCAGCTTCAATTCCACTATTACAAATATTTATTAAACTAAATATAGGAGACCTACCTGACAAAAATGAACTCACTGGTGAAATGTTTTCCTGTAACTCCTAGTCCTCCACTGTACTAACAGCATTCTTCTTCTTAGACAAATGCACTATTCTAGATGGCATGAAACCATTAGAATTTATCTCAATGACTGGTTATTCTCAAAAAACATGTTGCTTGTCAGTGGCGAAGAGTCAACACCACCATTGCCCCTTCCACGTTCATGAGAAGCTTCATCTCTTCTTTAGTTCCCTCAGTAATATTTTAATTAGTTTAGGCATTTATGACTGAAGTCTGAAGCTAACATTACTTTGTAAAGGAGGGTGGTTTATGAGCATTAGTAACTCCACCTTCTTTCCACTGTCTTGCTTCACGACTTTCTTCCTGCATTTCAAAACTGATACTGGCTCAGGACTAAGCCACATCATTTAAAGTTCTAACTTTTAACGGCCTACTTGAGAGAACTTCTGTGGGTTTTATTTAAAAAATAATCATGTGTTTGCATACATTCACATTTTAAGCATGCCATCATTAATGCAGTCTTTGCAGATCAGTGCCTATGTAAGTTCAAATTTTGCATGTCCTATCTTTTGAGAGTTGCATGGTTTGTACACAACTTTGGACCACAGAAATAACCAATACTTCAAAAGTAAATTAGACCTAGTCCCAGTGATTTTTCTACTTGCTGGGCATCATGTGAAAGATGAGAACCAGAAGAGAGAGAAAAGGGTAAAAAGCTAAGTAGAGTTATAATACAAAACTGTGTTATGTTCAAAACAAACAGAATACACCTAAAATATTTCTAAATCACACCAAAACATGGAAGACTGCAACCATTCTGGAAACAAAATTAGAGCTTCCAAGTCAAAGAAATCAGTAAAATGACTATCAAGGGAGATAACGGAAAGTAATACATTTTTTGGCAAGATAGTGTCAATTCTTACATATAAAATCAATTTTTAAAATGGTTACACAGCAATAAGAGAAGAAAAAGAACAGAAGGTTATAATGGTTACTGTGGATAAAAAGAAAAAAACATTGCCAGATGGTTTGCTAGGTGAGTTGTACATAAGATATGGGAGATACTCCGATAAGAACTATTCTATTCCTATCAGTTCTGGCAAAGTGCCAGCTAAAGTACACCACCCCAAGTATAGTATTAGATTTTAAGATAGAGTAACAGGGCCTGTCCGCAAAAGTATGACCTATAAAGAGGAGCTGGAATAATCAGATTTGTTTAGTCTAGAAAAAGTATCCCCTCCATCCACAAGGACAAGTAAGCACCAAATAGAAGCTGTCTACAAAAACTGGAAAAGCCTTCAGTGGGTGTGCTTAAAAGTGAGCAAGATGGCAAACTGTAAGGGATGGCATAATTATACCTGATATTTACCTAAGAATGGGGGAAGGAAATGGACAGAGATCCTTAAAGATCATTTCAGCCTTTTTCCTGTATGATTTCTGAAAGGTTTACATAGAAATTCTATTAACTTTCGGGTTTGTGTTGGTCTGTGATGGGCTTTTTGAGGGTGGGGGGAGACGCTGCATCTTGGGTTAATAATCTGTAATTAAAGGATTCATTTTTATGCTTCAGAAAGACATTTGTTTGAAACCCAGTTAAAAACTCCGCTGAAGCATTAAATATGCCTGAATTCTTCTTCTTTCCTTAATTGTTACTGGTAGTTAACGAGTGATCATTAAGAAGGTAGGGATAAAGGTCAGTATAACTCTAAAACTGGAAGTTTTTAGGAGAAGCTCATACACGTAAAGCAAAAAGCATAAAAAGAAGAAAGGAGCAGTACGAAAACAAAAGCAGAAAAGACAACCATGGTTTTGAAGGCAAGTCTGAATTATACGTGGAGTCAGGATGATGGTATGGAGCCTCAGGAAAAAAAAAAGAATAAGGGTCACATTTGGGAGTACTCTTAACTTACCAGTTTCCTAAACCTAGTGTTGTTTAGAAATCAGAGAAAAATCATCTCCCTCTTTTCCTGTCCATTAACTACCCTGTATACAATTGTGCTTTTCTTCCCAGTTATGTACCAGCACAGCAAGAGTATTAAAAAAAGAGCATTTAGTCAGTTCTAAACAATTCTTCCTGCCTATAGCTCCTACCTAGCAATGAGTACAAGACCTGCTTGAGTAAGTACCTAAAAATCAACCAGATGTTTTCCAGATTCACAAGGCTCTTTTTTACAAAAAAGACAAAAGAGCACAGCAACAGGCACTTTTTAAATGCACGTTTGATTGCTTGACAGCAGCATTAATCTGGGTTACAGGAACTACCTGAATGATTGATGATAGCCTTACCGTAAACTTTTACTATACTTTTTAGCTGCCACTGCCCAATTTTGCGATTTGAAGAAAGTATTTCCTATATTCTTTATGTCTTCTGCTATGGCCACAATCTTGTCAACCTAATAAAATAGATGGAAAATATAAAGTATGAATGTACTTATGAAAGAAATCATGAATTACTTAATGTTTAACAGTAGGATCCCATGTCCATCCTCCTTCAACAATTATAAAATCTCAGAATAAAAATATTCCAATTTCAGACAAATATTAGCTTCAAACCACTCCCACAATATTCTCTACTTTATGTAACACAATAGTCTGAAAGATGAAATTCCTGATGGGTTCTCTACAGTATAAAGGGTGAGAAAATACCAGAGACAACATAGCAGTTCATCTCCTTCCCCTAAATGCTGCTACCCACACAGAGCTATATATAAAGGTGTTGACCGTTATTCATAGAAAAGATGACATGTTAACAATCAAAGTGTTCAACCAAGACTGCCTTATTCCTGTGAAAATTTTGTCTTCTGCTTCTCAAAATGGTATTAGTCACCTGAACTCTGCACGCTCTCAACCTGGAAGTTGTATCAACACAATTCTCCTTCTCTCAAAACACTTAAAACAGCTATGGGAGGAGAAAAAGAGCAACTGCCTGTCTTTATCAAATCCATCATTTCTATTTCCAGAATGGCACACATTTCAGGTGTTAAGTTACTTTTCCAGTGGCATTAAACAGTTTATAATTACTGCTGTCTATACCACAGTTGCCTTAAGCTCTGTCAATTGTATATATTGCCATTTCTAATATTATCAGCTTACGCTTCTACCCTACTAGAATTAATGACCTTGAAAAAAACCGATCACAGCATGAGAACCAATGTCACCATGGTTTCTGCAGTTAGTTTATATGAACAAGTTTAAAGTTAAAATAGGCAGGCACCTGCCAACTTCAGTTCTGAACCACAGCGAATGCTATCCAAAAATATTTTCATAAGTTGTAGTGCTTCTCAGTAGTCAGATACAAGGAGTTTCTGGTTTCTAGCTGTAATGTTTTTTAACTATTCTATTTTTAATTCTGTGTTTGGAATCTACATGTGCAGCCCCGCCTTTTTTCCCTCTCTCAAAAATCACTGTTTGATTTACAGAGTTTGTCTATTTCACAACAAAAGTAAAAACCTGCAGGAGAGCTGCTTTCACCAGTCTGCTCCTTAACTCCCAACAACAGGTCTTCCTTCAATATGAACAACCCGAAAAGCAAACAGCTACTGGGAATTGAGAACGACTAGTTCTGATCTAGTAAAAATCTTTTAAAAAGGTTGATCCTTTATTAGTTCTAGTAAGTGAGGCAAAATCTTTTTAAGGATGGATATTTAAAAAGTTGCACGGAAAAATTGCGTAGCTACATTAAATTAGTTATCTGCAGGAAGGAATTCTAGTAATGGCAATTTGTCACTACAGCACAAACAAAAGTAAAAAGAACAGAAAAAAAAATAAGTGCAATAATTGTAAGTAATTGTGGTTTTAGTTACTGGGGGGAAAAAATCAGCTACAATTAGCACTGAAAAAAGGTGTCACAGCAGTCCACAGCATACTCTTTTCTAAAACTGAATGTCACTGTTTAATCAGGACCTTGATCGATTCTTAAGAAAAAAGGCTTAGTGAACATCATCACAGACACCAGGTAACTCAGATTACCTACAAGTCTTGCATTCTGTAAAATACCTTACAAGAAAAATACTTACATCTTTTAAGTCTATATCTGAATCTTCAGGAAAATCTGGATGAGCGTCTCCAGATCCATCCTGGGGAACAATGCCCCAGTCATCGCCTTCCTTTAGCTCTCCACATTCTGCAATGACACACAACTGAAAAAATAAAAGTGTAAATAGCAGTATTAGTTACTAAGACAATTTAAAAAAAAAAAAAGCCACAGCTTCTGAGTACTCTTTGAAATTCACTAAAAATGCTTTTTCATCTGTTGTTTGGGTGCATTGATTTCAAAAATGCATGACATCGTTAGCCTGTCCTCATCAGAAAGCTTTTATCACAGAAAGTGTTGTGTTTGGAGGAGCAGCATTCCAAGAACACCATACCTACACTCCATGGAGAGGCTGGAAGAGGAACTAGCAGCAAGCTGAGCTGCAGCAAAATGCAAGACATAGAAGTCCTACTATGCTAGAGAAGATGGTTCTTTCTTAAACTGCCAAGTCTTTTAAAGTCACAGAGGTACTAATTTTTCAAATAACCACAAAATGACATGACCTACACGGTGATTGCTTTTCCAGAAATACGATGATTTCTGACACAAAATTCATAAGAATTACATATCACTTAGGGTTATGAATTCCACCTTTTAATTTCACCACCCATCCCACACTTCCAGCTGTGCATTTCCACCTTCACCCTGATAAAGACTTCCATCCTCACGGATATGTTGAACAATAAATCGTTTGTGCAAGGGAAATTTGCAGCAAAAGAACAAAAGCCTCTTTACGAGGAGTAAAATGGAAATTAATACTTAGTAAAAATAACATTTAATAGCTCTAAACATTACACCAAGCATTTAAAAGAAATTAATATACATCATATAATGGAAGAATAAACATCATCCCTAAGTGCTTTGGATTTTATTTACCTTAACAGGATTTTCTCCTTTTACTTCAACGTTTTCTAATATTTTAACTACACCCATTCCTTTGATCACTTGGCCAAACACCACATGTTTCCCATCCAGGTGAGAAGTAGGTACCGTGGTAATAAAGAACTGAGAGCCATTAGTACCGGGTCCTGCATTTGCCATGCTCAGCAACCCTGGTTTATCATGCTGCATTGGAAGAAAAAAAAAATCACAGACAACATATAAAAGATCTGTTTTAAAACCATATGTAAGATTCTGTAAGGCTATTAATATCTACAGCAAGGACAGCTATAACAACAACTTGGTAAACCAGTTACATACCGTTGGCAACTAATTTTACCAGTCACGACTGAAGAGGGCAAATGCCCAGCTCTGCAGCTTTACTTGCCACCTAGCAGTCTAGCAAGCAGAGCCACATGTGTGACCTGATGCTGTAATGTCTGCTTCTTTACACTCCGTCCCCTGCACAGCTGCTGAGTTTAGACGGATCACCTGAGAGACATGTGAAGTTCCTCAGTGGATTATTCAAGACGACTGTCCTCAAGAAACGAAGCTAAACACCACTTACACCAACTTTAATCTTTCACTGTCAAGGTGGGTATGTCTTGTTAATTTTATAAGGGCTACTGACACAAACTGTGTTGTAGAACTGTGGGGTTTAGGGGGCTGTTGTCTTTATCATTTAAGCGTTGGTGGCTTTTTTTTTTTTTAACACCTTCACTTTCCTAGAGAGAAAGTTTTTATTCTGTTGAAATTTTTACCCATCTAATTATTTTGGTTCATACCACTAGGCCATAAACTAACAAAAATTTATTAAGGTATTGTTTATTTTGTTTCCCACAAGTATTTTTTCTTTCTTCAAAATAAGAATTACCTTGCTCCATCATACAGATTATTTCATTTTCACTTGTTACTCCAAAGATGTACTTTTTGTATGTGTTGTGAACCTCTTGTTGTTAAACTGGCATGAACAGCCATTAAGATATTATTCTCCTTAAGTAGATCTGGTCATTAAGCGCAAGGAACTCTGTTCAATGTAAGTCAGTATGTTATACCAAGACACTGGTACATGTCTGAAGCATGCAAGCTGTGGTATTCCTATGAAACTTGATACTGCGGGGAAAAGGGGAGAGCAACCAAAAAAAAAAAAAGCAAACCCAAAAAAACCAGTATGACAGCCCAGAGGAGAAGGAAACAGAAATTGCCGTGAAGTAGACCTCAGAACTCAACGGGAGGTTGGTAGTTTGAGACAACAGGCTGAGACAGCTGTATTTAAGCATCTGGTTTGTCCCTATAGTTTCTACCACCTTGAAGAACCTATTGTTGTGAAAACTTCCCACATGGTGTTTGGATTTTCACGGTGGTATGGAAAACTCCTTGCCTGAGGTGTTCATCTGGTCATATAGCACAGTGACCCTGAATCTTTCAACCAGGATTTGGCTTAGGAACTCTGGGGAAAGGTTGTACAGCTGAGAGCTAGAACTGCACCTAGCCAACAGAAAGCGATGGAAATAATCTTGGCTTTGTCTCTTCTGATCTTGAAACTCATCCTGGGAATCAGAGATGGCAAATGACAGAAGCAGCCTGTGTTCCACAGCCAAAGAAGGCATCTAGTAGCAAGCCTGCAGGAATGCAGCCTCCAAAACACATATCTGACAAACTGGCGAGTAAGTTAATCAAAAGGGTTCCCCTATAGGAGATTTTTGCAAATACCATTTGAGGCTGGTCACTGATTCACTGCCCAAGAGGCAGAAGACGACCTGTAAATCTTACTTTTTTGTTTGTTTGTTCCAATTATAACTAATGATAGACAAGCAATGGTTTGTAAACAAAGAGCCAAGTAACAATAAGCTCTGGTGTCACCTTACACCTGCAGGTTTACCTTTCATCTGTAAAGATTTGGAAGACAAGTTGGAAGGTTACGGAAAGCAGTCTGGTGGCTCCAGTCTTCACACTTAATGCAACCCCATTTCATTTGGGACCAAGTCTCAACATTAGTCTCATGATGAGAGTCCCTGTTTATAAGCAAAACTGTTGTCACTCATGCATTTTCTTGCCATGAGTATTTTGAAAAACACTGCAGGTAGTCTTTCCCGTGATGGTTTCTGCTTGTCATTTTGTAAGCTTATAAAGCAAGTAGAAAAGTCCAGACAAAATCAGATTCTCTGGCAGATTCAAGGCTGGCAAAACCACACCATGGTAACAACACTGCCCGAAGACTGTATAAGCTGGGTGTTCCACAACAGCACAGCCATTAGCTGAAGAAGTGACACCAGAAAAAGCCTAGTGGGATTGATCTGACATGGTAAGCTGACTACTGACAAAGTCTTGCAGTTTATTGCAATTTGCAGGAAACCACACAACACAAGAACAACCAGGAGCTCCAGTGTCCTCAAGCGCCAACAAAACCAACTCATTATTGCCCGAGACAGTGGTCTGAGGACAGTCTGCAGGACTACTAGGTTAAGTGCAAAATCCAGTGAATTTCTATGTAATAAAGGCATTTTAACTCCCACTAAAATCCCAACATACTTGGTCAACAGATGATGGGAACTGAGGTCCCAGACTCTGTACAAGATCCAGGTGGGTTCTTCAACCCATCCCTGGCACACTGACAACTTTTTGTTATAGCTCAGCCATCAGAGAAGTACAGAAATGGGGACCATTTGCATTCCATTCATAATTACCTCCAGATCTCACTTGACAGTACAACCAAAAAAGCAACAATGACAGAAAGTCTCCTTCAGGGAGCTAGAGATCCTGTGACAAGGACCAATATTTTAAGCAGCAGTGCTATGGGCACCACCATAACAAGTGTCAGACTTCAGAGAACATCTCTCACAACTGTAACTCTGATGAATGCTGCAGCTACATTTCCAGCTATTGCTCCGAACTTGTAACTGACTTTGATGCCTGATTAGTGGAGGATTGCCATATTTTCTTTTCCTAAAAATACGGCCTGGAGGAAGCACAACTGCAGTCAGGGCTTTTTTTTGACCACAAGACAACGATGTCTGTACATTTTTTAGTCAGTGTTGTTGAAGAGTCATTATAATAATACATGATAATATGATATGAAAACGCTTAATGAAACAAGAAAAGACAAGACACAGGACACATCCTGAGATAACTGTTCTTCAAAAATTGTACTTGTTGTATGTGTAAAGCACATGCACCTGCAGTCTTTCTGGTGTCACTAGACGTAGATTTCAAGAACAAAGACGGTTTTTGACTTTCCTACTCTCACAGTACAGCTCCCTCCTCTCTTCCCACAGCTGGGCTGACAAAACTGCTTGTGAGACTGCACTATGATTGTTAGTAATGAAATAGTGAGCTCTGATACAGGAGTGGGAATAAGTAATACGAGGGGTAGGAGTTTCTGTCACCAAAGCCAGCATCGCTTAAAAAGATATCCTCAAATTGAGAGCTTTGCATATTCAAAAACTTGCTTTATTCACAGCACAATTTTCCAACATTTTAGGTTAAAAAAAGCCATTCGTGAACAGCCTTTTACTTCTCGTATCATTGAAAATAACTGTAGTGGGGAAAACGCTTCCTTTTAAATTTTCCTTTGGATTAATTCTACAATCTACCATGGATTTCCCACTTCTTAAGAAAGGTATTTCTCATATCCTATCTTATGAATGTTATTAGTGTATGAAAAAAAGGCATAAAATACATTTAATGCTAACATACTGCATATCTGTCAGTTACAAAATTTGCCACTCTTTTAAAATAATACCCCTACTTTGATGAGAACTAAAATATTGTTTCAAATGAATTTCTGATGGTGCAATTAAAAAAAGAACTTAAACTATGGTTGTCTTTGTCTTAATGGGGTTGACCTCATTTTGTACGTATTCATACATGTATTTGTTCTATATTCAACAAAGACTTCAAGGACAAACTAGTTTGCGGCTTTTTTGCTGCATTCTTTCCACTGCCTAAAAATACATTAACCTTGAGTGCTAATTCTGAACTTGAAGAAAAATAAAAATCACTGAAACTTAAAAAACTTAATGCAATTAGTATTTTGAATAGAGTACCTTATAATGAAAGTTTTCATCTTCAAATTTTTCACCGTATATACTTTCTCCACCTGTGCCATTCTGGTTTGAGAAATCTCCACCCTGGATCATAAATTGCTTAATAACTGTAAAAGAAGATAATTATGAAATAGAGCAGCAAGGCAGGAAAGGCACGAAGAAGAACGATTCAGAGATGAAGAGCAATGCCTGTCACCAGCACCTGTGCCTAAATAAAATGAAAAAGCACCTTTTATTTATCAGGTGTCCCCTAAGTACTCCTTTTAAGTTGTGGATATCACTGGTTATTTAATCCTTTACCTGAAATCCATTTCAACCTATTCACAACTCATAGTAAACTAGTTTTATTATTACTAACTTACTAGCAAATTTTTAATTTACTACTGTCTGCATAATAAGAACATCTAGTCATTAGGAGGATCAGAAAGTCAACGACTTACTTTCAGTCAAGCTATTTCTTAAACAAGTGCTCTGAAATATTATTTAACATTATTGCAAATACCGATAATGGAGGACTTCTGTTACCAATAGGAAAATAGGATTTCGTAGAACATACTTCTGTGGAAAGGACATCCTTTATAATGGAGAGGTTTTCCAGTGGTAGGCCCTGTTCCCTTCTCTCCTGTACATAACGCACGGAAATTTTCAGCAGTTTTAGGTACAACGTCAGCAAATAATTCAAAGACAATGCGTCCAACTGAAATGACAAAAGAGAGAATGAGACCTATTTTTAAGTCCTGTCCTTGACATTGTGATGTGTTGAGCATTACCGGGAAAAGGACATTAATGCTTCAGACTTGATTATTTTCATTTAGGTTACTATCAAATTTACATTTTGAGGTTGTTTTATGGTAATCACTGGCAGTTACACTAGGTTTTTTAGCAAGGTTAATTCATACAACAATGAATTCCACTATCAAAAATAATATAGGGGGAATAAAGACAGATTCTGCCAGAAACTACCAAAAACACTAAATGCATTTTCTGCCAAAAAATATGTGTGTGGAAAATCACATACACCTATCTTAAAGCTAAAACATGTAGTTTAACACTTATTTTATGTCTATTTTAACATGCATATGTAACTTGTTCAATCAAAAAAAGATACAGTAAGGAAAAGACTGTTTTGTGGAGACTTTCATTTGATCAAAAAGCTTATGCCAAGCATGTACACTAACCTTACTCCTCATTCTCTTAAACCCGTTTTACCAAGAGACAGTAATACTTAACGTGCGTATGAATAATGGCTATTTACAGTTACAGATGCTACAAGCAAGCCTTAAATTCAGAAATGTATGTTTTAACTAAAGGAAGTGAAACCTGAGTAGCTAACAGATCCTGTAATAGCTTATAAATGGATTCTGCGTTGGATTCTCATCTTTCACAAACTGGCTTCTCAGAGAGCTATTTCTCACTCCTAGCAGCCGCCATCAGTTGATGCTCTTGTTTTCTCATCAGCCTCACAGTCAATTAGTTAACATAACTTCACTCTACTGGAAGGTAAATATGTTAATTCTAATTAATACAGGAATGAAAACAAATTAGAAAACTGGAAGTCAATAACGGGCAAATCATCTTACAGACTTTCTTCTTTTATTCTTTTGAGTAGCCGGATGAATAAATGAGCGAGAGTATCTTGACAAAAGGGCAGCACCTCTCTTTGCCCAAGCCAATTTTGAAAACCTGTGCTTTCAAACATCCCCCCAGCTTCCATGTTGGTTTTGTATTTCCATTTTGACCGTTTGCCCAGATTTTCGAACGACCTCCGGCAACACCGGCGATGCCAAGAGAACCACCAGGGCCACCAGTCTGCCCCAGCGTTTGCCGCCGCCCCGGCGGGCACCGGCCGGGCAGCACGTGGCGCTCCCAGCCAGAGGGGGATGGGGGGTTGGGAGTGGAACCTGAATTAGTGATGTTAGCAATTTCCCGAACAACACCTTACATGCAGCTCAGGCAGC
>JAVJGI010000001.1:80061292-80072925 GCA_035590275.1 Ibycter americanus
GGGGCACCCCCGGGCGGGGGAGGGGGGGCGGCGGGAGGCACCGCCGCGCTGGGTGGCTCTTCTCCCGCCTTTCTCTCTCGTCGGAGCTCTCAGCCATTTTATATCCGAGCGGGCCGCGCCGGCTGGGGAGCCGCGGGGCGCTCGCCGCCCGGCCCCTCGGCAGCAGCGGCGGGGAGGCGCCGGCCTTCGCAGCCTTGGCGGCTCTGCGGGGTTTCTGCGGTAACTCGCGTTCGGGTCGCAGCAGCCCAGGAAAACCAAGAGCGGGTGAATCGCTGTGGCCTAAACACACCTGCGCAGTCTGGTGACCCCGCTGAGCATCAGGTACCTTCCACCGCCCGCTCCGCTTGCGGTAGCGCAAATCCCTGAAGGTGAGAATTAGCAGCTGCCTTGCTACTTCAGGGCTTGAGCATGTAATCTGTGGATAGTACCGAATTATTGCTGTTTTCTAAACCCTCGGGGCCAGAATTTTGCTCAAGCTGGTGGTTTGGAGCTTTGTTACTTTCAGCATCTGTTCTGCTCACAAGACCAAACCAGTCCTGGTGAGCGCAGTGACCATCACATGCATGTCCCATAAGCTCTGTGTCTTTTTTTTTTTTTTTTCCTGTTCAGCATGAGTTGACTAGTCTTGTGATCGGGTGGTGTACAGCATTGAATTGGCATCTGGCCTTCGCTGCTGAAACTATTAAGAATGGTAAGGGAGAGGGGTGGAAAAATATCTTGATCTGCAACGTGCCATAGCGCCAAGTATGAAGGATCGCAGTCACGGAGCCATTAGGATTTCGGAGGTGGTCTGTGTGGGCTGTGGCCAAAGCTGTAAGATCGTGGTGAAAAATGGAGTAACATCAAAATGGCATTAGGATATTTGGGTTATAAGGTGATTCCTTATATATGTGGTAGAACACAGGACTGGTGCTGTGTTCGTGTCAGAGAACAGGGCTGGTGAATTTCCAGAGGCTGTGAAGTCTGTATGCTATACTTGCTAGTTACTTTTTGTAGCACTTATTCACCTTATGAATTAAATCTCTCCTTTAATTTGAAAGAAAACAAATATATTTTCCACGTTTAAACTGAGTGACCGTTCTAGACTAACTCTATTATTTTGCCTTGTACTTAAAATCTTACAAAGTACTGTATCCGAGACCAATGCTGTTAGCTCTAGATTTAAGGTTATTGGCTTCATCAAGGATCTCCATAAAGGCAGATTCCTTGCACAGTGTGTCCACCATTAAAATCCGTAAGATTTCTCTACCTGGAGTATTTTATGGCGTTAGGGATTGTATTCTTCCTCTTCCTTAGGTAAGATGTTCTACACTCAGTTTTCAGTTTGAATAATATTTAAATGATGTGACACTTGAAAGAAAAACACAGGTAAAATAATATTGGAAGTACCCATCACTCTTTTCATCCCCTGTTTTCCCCCATTGCCTTGCTATCTGATCAGTTTCTTCACAAACGTAAGTTTAATAAAGTTATTTGAAGCAATTTGCCCGTGGGTTTTTTTTCTCACCTGTTTAATATTGCATTAAGCTTCCTTACGACTCCTAAATGTGCTGCAATGCTTTTTCTTATAGTGATCTGTTGATGACCTTCAGGAGCATACTCACTGGGTCTTAGAAGCTCTACTACAATGTTCTTAATAGACTTTCTGTTGAATGGTAATCTCTGATTGGAGAGATGTGATTGGATCTAAGTAAAATGGAAGACTTAATCCTTAGGTAGCTTCTGTATTAAGCATATGCTGCTGGTCACTGTTAGAGGCAAAGTCGCAGGATCATTTTCTGTTCTAACAGCAAGTCTATATTTTAAGGATTTTAGTTTAATTCTTTCTTTATGTTCTGGTTAGTGAAGTCCCTCCACATTCAGTAGGTCTTGCTGTGTATAGCTCTCTTAAGTGGCCCTCTAAGACCAGTAACAATCTGTATCCTTGGACTTTGAATTGTTATGAAAGTCGTGAAAGCCTAAGTGTGTTCACACACCCTCCTTGCCCAGAACAACAGCAGAATCACCAAAGATCTCTTCAGAAGCTTTGTTAGGAAGCTTTGCATTTTCTAGCCTTCCCAGGAACACCAGGAGAAGCTCTGTTGCAGCGCGCTATCAACCAGGCTTGAGTTTTGCTTGTAATAAGCACTGCATGTGCTTGTTCTGTTGCCCCATCTCCTTAAATGGGAGCTAAATCTTGAGCAAATGTCAGTGCTGCTTCCTCTCTTTGGCTCTGAAGAAAACAGCAAGCTACAAGGTCCATGCTGCTTACCAGGATGAGCTGGCACAGTCTTCAAGAGACAGAGAGATGTGGAGCCACAGGAAATGGTTTCTTGGGTGCACAAGCATTAACATCTTAATATGGATCAAGAGTGCTCTTCTAAAGAAACCCTCTCAATTGTCTCCACTTACTGCACTTTGGCTCACATAGCCAAGTGGCTTCTGTGCGTAAACTGGATTTCTGTTGGAATGAATGAAATTAGAAAGTGTGCTCCAACCACTAATGGGCATTCAGTCCCTGGGACCAGACTGCAGCTGGTCAAAAGTAAAACCCCAGAACGTATATAGTGTGGGTGTCAGGTCCTTAGCACCAATTAATTCACTTTGTGGATTTAGTCCTGTTGGGCTGAAGTACGTGTTCATGTAAACACAGCCCTTACTTGCTGGGTGAGGAGAAAGTAAACACAAGGTGTAGATGTTAATATAGAGCTATTAGCATAGCAGGACTTTCTGCTGGCCTGTGTTTCCCTTCAAAGTAATGGAAGTATGAAGTTGTAGAAGGGTAGTAGTTTAAATTGTAGAATATCTTCATTCTTTTTTTTTTTAAAAAAGAGGAATTATAAACCAGCTGGAGAACAGATGGGTATTAGTGACATGACACTGTATTTGGTCTAAGCAGTTATGTACACAGATCTTCAGCTTCTGGTTTCTGTTACTACTGCTTTTTGCTTCCCTTAAATAAAAATATCGATATATGTGTTTGTGTATATATGTGTATAATGCATACATGTGTATACACCCCCTCAAATCACCTTTCAACTGAGACATTTGAGTGACTGTAGTTCAATATGTTTCTTTTTAGCCTCCAGCTCTCTGAGGAAATCTTAATTAATTTGTGTGTGAGAAATGTGTATTTATGTGGCTAAATTTCCCTGATATTTCTTGTTTCCTTATCAAATGTTACTTCCCTTACAAGACTGATTTAGAGTAGTTCAGGTTTTTGGAGTGCTACCACGGTCATGTGCTCAGCAGAATGGTAGCTATTACTGCAAAACCAGAGCATCCTACTCCCCGTGAATTTTAAATTTCAGGGATTAAGCAGAGTATTTTATCAGCACGTAGTATCTCAAGGCTAGAATGTCTCAAGTGCTAAGGATATATTTGAGTAAGGTATTGGGGGATGGCTTTAAGGAAACAGATGCGGGTTGCAGGTAGTTTGAGTGTACTTAAATTTATAGCAGTTGCTCTTTAGTTGTGTTTACCTGATTCTAGAACGATATTTCACATCAGTGCTTTTCTGTACTTTTCAACATGAAAGACTGACGTTATCCTTAAACTGAGGGCTAAGGTTTCACACTAATTTCAGTCTTTGATAGGGCATTATTATTTTTTTTAATGAAGTACCCTTATCCAGGGATGTAAGAACAGAAATAAATGCCTTAGATTTTTTTGGAAGACACTGATTTCGCTGCTGAACAGGTAATTTCTGCATTGCAACCTCTGATGAGTTTTCTTTGATATTGGTGTGTTTAGCGAAGGAATGTTGTACAACGGAATAATTTCATTTTATGTGGATTCTATGAAAAAAAAAAAAAAAGCCGTGGTGTTATTTCAGCTGTGTCTGAAACTTCCAAATGGGCTGTCTCTTCAGCTTTAAGTATCAGCTGCTCCTTCTGGTGTCTGTAATGGAGCGGATGTCATGTTGTAACTGCAGGATATCTATCTGGTAACAGTTTGTTAGCTTTGGTATATGAGATCATTTGTTTGGCAACTGATACTAGTAATTCCTTTGGTCATAGTGCTGAAATGCTTGGTGAGATCCTACTTGCTAAGCATTATTTCACAGCATTTATTACCAGCCTGGCAATGTTCCACATTCTGAAAATGAAAAGAAAGCAGTAGTGAGCTTTGAGTCTGCTTGCATGTCAGTTTGTTATATCTTTGTTAAAATTAAAAACTCCTCAGTAAATTCTTGTAGCCTAATCTGGTTTCTCTTGTGCTTCTTGCAGCTTTGTAGACATCCACACAGCAGTAATGCTACTGAGCACCCATGTACATCTTCATACATGGAAATATCATTAAACATCTGGCTGCTTCAAAAAGCATTTGAAAGAAAAGCACTATTTCATATGCTGTAGGAAGTGTGATGCAGCCCAGGCCCAGATCTAAGCATGGGGGCAGGGAAGATTAAACAGCAAGCCTAAGCTGCATACCTCTTTACTGACAGCTGAAGGTGAGCCTTAAGGTGCAGTATTATACCTCTGCTCTGGCATTAGCCTTTCCTCAATAATGAAAGGTAAAGAGCAGGTTCTGCAGAAATAGATTTATTACAGTCTCACTCAAGAAAACAGATTAGAGAGGAAGTGATTGAAAATATAATCTTTTGACATGGAAACCACACTTCCAGCCTGGGGTTGATTTGAAGGAAAACAAACAAACCTCAAGCCCTCCAGCTTTTGAGCTTTGCAGGAACCAAGGCCATTCTCCTAAGCTGTTTGGATTTCCCCTCCCCTGCACACTTCTGTCACTGCAACAACCTCTTGGTTTCCTCTAGCTTTGCTCTGACAGTAACCCATCCTCTATTTAAGTTGCAATAAGACACCCCCTTTTTTATTTTTTTTTTTTTTTTTTTTTTTTGCCATGCATGGCTAAAAAACTGTGTGGAAATGCATAAGCTACTTAAGTTCTAAGAGGTAACTCGGCTACTTAATTTAATTTCATGAAGAGATGCATTCTTGCCTGACTGATTAAATTGGGTTTGCCAGTGGGTTATCTTATTTCTGATTTACAAGTAACTTACCCATGTGGCATAACCAGCTAGTGGTATATTTCCTACACACCTGACTCTTAAATTGATGTGCAGTTGGATAGTAGGTGCTTGATTCCTTACTCTTAGGGTACTTTTGCTGTTAAAGTGTCCAAAACTGGGTAGGTGAGTACTCTGCCACAGACTATGCTCAGTAGAAAGTGATTAGGGGAATGGTAGCAACAGAAAGCCTTGGAGCTACCTTCCCTTGTCAGTAGCACAACTTCAAGCAGAATACACTACAATCTAAAGCAATGATGCTAATGCTGTAGGGGAGCACTTCTATGTTGATGTAAATGGATTGATGTGAGTGAGAAGATAGAGCTGCTTGGGGCTGAAAAATGTGGGCATTCATTCATAAAAACTGAATTCAGTGAAAAACTTCTTAAAAGCTGATGCAGAGCTTTATTGCCAGTAGAGGCTGGCTTCAAGTAAACTTAGTTGAAGTAGCAGCCTTGTTAAAACTTGAGAGGAAAGGAACATGGAAGAGGTTTGACAAAAATGTTATCATTAGTTATCATGTCATCCCACTTTGACATTGTGGGATACAGGTGTTCTGTGCATGGTAGCAGCCTTTAGCTGTAGCTTTGATCTGAATGGCGAGTAACAGCAGACTGAAAGCCCAGGGAGAGCAGATGTGACAAAGTAGCTGGGCTCAGAGGGGCTACAAAAATGTAGTAATTGTCTTTATGAAAGTAATATATTTCTTGTTCTGGCATTCTAGTAATATTGAAGCTGCTGAGGACCTCTTTGCAAAGAGAATTCTTTGGATTAATAATGACTATGTGTGCAGCAAACCTTGGTGAAATACCTGTTCCTTTTGGTACTCCTGACACTAACAATCATATGCTTTCATCTGTAACCTACTTTGCACCTTACTGATGTTCAGGGATGGCTTCTGAAAAGAAGACTCAGTCTTAGAGCCATGTGTTCTGTTTTATACTTGTCAACTGTTATTTCTACTAAGTACACCTTTGATGAAGAGGACACGGTCATCTTGCATGCCACTCAAAGTGTTGTAAGGAGGATGTTCTTATGCTATCCTAATTATCGGTATTTGCCATGTGAGGGTTTCCGTGGGTACATTGGTTAGGCAAAAGATGAGGAGTGCAATTCTTTACGATGGTGGTTAACAAGCTTGCTAGAGAGAATAAGCAAGAAAAGGAGGACTTTGTTTTGGGTACTTTTTTGCATGAAGACAGCAAATGTGTCTGTCTGCACCTCTGCTGGCACTTCCTGTGGTAGTGTCACATTACTACTGATCTGGCTAACAGGCAGTTGTTCACCACTGCCTGTCATGAATCAGCTTCTCTGTGTGTGCTCTGCCTCCACTTCTTAATCTTCAGGCTTGGGTTCTTCTCTGTTCTGCTTTCTCCTTGCCTTAACGGTGCTTGCTGCTTTTCTTGTCTCTCTGTTTTCTTTATTTGTATGTGTTTGTCGCTGGAATACCGCAGCAATGTCATGTTTTCATGTGCAAGATTGAGGTCACAAGACGAGCTCCTGTGCAGACTGCAAGGCAAAGCATTCCTCTGAGGCTCCGAAAGGGCTAGTTTAGGAGTTTCAGTAATAGTGCCTGTGCCTTCCCCGCTACAGTTAGGGCAAGTGTGGGTGCTTTCACATGACCAACAGACAAAGTATCTGTTTTGTCAGTCAGCATGCTTCCTGGATATTGGTGAAATTCTTAGAATTGTACTGATAAATGGGCATGAGGGCTTTACATCACACTTGCTGCTGTTGAAACTGACTCATGATTTTCCTTCCATATACTGTGCTGAAGTGAAACTTGAGCTGTGTGATGTAATTACTGAGTCAGTATGGAGCTTTCTCTGCAGCATGTTCTCACCTCAATGCAATACACTCTAGCTTTTCTCCTCCAAGGTGCTCAGTGGAGTTTCACACATGCTAATGAAATCAGCTGTATTAAGTAAACAATCTGACAATATTTATTTACTTTTCTAATAGAGGAGCTAACAGGCTGAATTTGGTATTAGCACTTTCAAATTAGAAATCTGAATGCTTTAGTACTTCTTATTTAATAATGAAGTCAGGAAGTTTCTTACAACAATAACTTTTAGGTTTTATTGTCATTAACTTTACAGACTTTTATGGAAGAAGACTGGCTTGAATGAACTCAGTGCTCTGGATTTCTGTGCAGAGTCTTTGCACTGAATTCTGAATCTGGATATTTTCCAGCACCTGAAATTGCTCAACTTCTGGGGCTGGGTGCGTGAATGCACAGCTTCAGCGGTACAGAAAATCTGAGCAGAGTACATTAGATGATGTTTTTGAAGGACACCCCAGAGAGGAAGATCCACAAACTGTTGAATACATAGTTCGAAGCAGGTTATTCTTAAATTGTTACTCTCACTGAGTGTGGATCACTAACATTACAACATTATGTTAAATTCTGTAAAAAGCCCTCTGTGGTCTGGAAAAGACAATTGTGGATTTTTTTTAAAAAAATCTGCGACTCAAAGGAATTAGCTTATGTTCAGACAAATTTTTGTGTCTGTCTTCTGTTTTTCTGTATGGGCATATGAGCTCATCCAACTATTGCCTATCGGTTGTGAGCTTGTATCTGTCATCTTTCTTTGCCTTTCATCGTTCTTTCCTTTCACATTCCCACAAAGTGACCTTCTGCTTTTTAAGACAAATTGTACTATTGTCTTGGGCCTTTTGTTTATGAAGTCCTGGCTTCTTTAACATGACTGGGTTAAACAAGCTAGGCAGAGACCTGTGAAGCTGCTGAAAGGAAGGTTGGTGACCTCTGGTGCAGGCACAGGGAAGAAGCGACTTAGATGCAGAAACTGCTTTGCCCAGCTGTACAACAGTGGGGTTAGTCCGTGTGTGTGTTGAGGCTCTGGTCTTGTCAAATGGCTGCAGTGGTACAAGATACTATTGCGTTCCCGTGCTGTGCTGAAATTGATTATTGGCTGGATGTTGTCACATCCATGGTAGCACTGATAGAATAGAGAGTATTGGAGCTCTCCTTGATCATGTCTGTGTAGAGGTCTTGTAGTAGTTTGTATTAAGCTGTCAGACTTCATGCAGAAATGGTTATGGAGGGCTCATATGTTCTAGTCCTCAGCTGTGTTGAGAAGGCTAGAATAAAGAGCTGGGAATTGGTATCCACTTCAGTTCACTTGGCAGACAACTGTAGTGACGTACATCTGAACTTTTACTTGGTCTTGTCTTTTAGCCTGGGGGAAGGTTGCTCGCACATGGTGGCCAGTTAAAACAGCTTCAGGAGTGCCAACCCCTGCCTTACCAACTGTTAAGACTTTCTAAATCACATCAAGTTAAAGAGTTGGAAAAATTAACTCTGATTATAAAGGTATTTATGACATCTGGCTGTGGGTATACAGCATGCTTGCTAAGCACTAAAACGATTTCACTTATGATTCCGAGTTTTAGAGTGGGTAACACCTGATGACTTAAGTATTTGCGAGACTCAAGGATATACAGCAGTCATTCACCGTGGACTAGATCAGAGTACAGTCTGATTCAGAAACGATTCAGGTACTAAACTTCTGTGTTCAGAAGTTCCTGTTGTCTTACAGACAGGAATATGTTTGGGAATGCTTTTGCATGGAACTAGGAAAATAATGTGTATTTGAAAACTAGTTTTTTCTGTTTGTCACTTTATGGTGGCACTTGGTAACTGTTAAATGCCTGTGTATAGCTGAATTGGGTAATGGGTCCAGGGGTAGGTACGCAATGGAGAAGAAGATGAGAACAGAGTATGTATTTTGTAGTGGACATGGGTTTTTTTCCCAAAACAATTAGTCAACTCAATGAACCTGTGTACACATTGATACTGCATCTGCCTGATTTCTTTATTTTTAACCAAAAAAAACACCTGGGTGGAATGTCAAAGATAACTTGAACCTCAGAGAAACTGTTTACTGCTTAAAGAAGTAATTGTATATTTGTATTGAAATATGGTGTTGGCGTGTGAGCTAGAAATCTGATTGAAGCAGTGGCTTTTTTGTTTGCATTGCTGAAGCACTAGAAGTTGGATAGAGTGTAGACTTCGTTAGAGTTGTATCCTTGGGCCCTGTTTTGACTAGAAAAGAAAGTGAGAGTTCTGTTTGTTTTTCAATGAAGTTGTCCTGAAACAGTAACTGTTAAGAAGGCTTCTGGTGAGTCTGCTCTGGTAGGCTTCATCTCTGGAGAAAGTCAGGTTCGTTATAAAGGACTTTCTTATTCAGTGTTTTACTGGGGAACACTGAAGGAGCTTGACTACTTCTTACCTCCTCATGAGGAGGAAGGTTTCTAATTTGTCCTAACAGGTAATTGCTACATAAGCTTGCTGACTGAAATTTTAGTTTGTTTCCATCACTGAATCTTCACTGTGTGAAGCATTTTCCTATTGCATGACAAAGTTGCAACTGGCTGTCTTTTCTGTGATGTTTATCTTTTAGTCCAGATATTTCATGATTGATGGACTGCCACTTGGCAGCCAAATCTTAGCATGTTACTGGGTGTGGTCAGCTGTGTCTATGTATAAACCTGGCTGTGTAAACTTTTAAGTCGAATATAATACCAGTATTTTTGAGAAAATGTTTAGGATCCTATGCGAGTAGTTGGAGCGGTTGGCCTGCTTTAAGGAGGAGGCTATTTCATAACTTAATGGCTATTTATACATTCGAAGTCCTACACAATTGGTGGTAAACAGAACGTAACTCTCTTGCATAGTGTCTTGCAACAAGGTTAGGTTTGCTCATGCCAGTCAGCTGCAGAACTGTGGTTTGGTAGGTTGGTTTTGTGTGTAGTCTTTCTCATTGAGAAGGTATTATGGTATGAGTGATTTAATTACCCTGATCTTCTGTACAGGGTCCTAAGATGTGGCTCCTCCTTCCCTTTCCAGTGAAACTTGAAAATAAATGTATGTAAGCCTTCAAGATTCAGTGCTAGTTACTGAAAAGCTACCTTCCATGCCATCTACAAGATAGGGTTAAGTAGGGTTAAGGAAAGTGTTTTGGATGGAATAGACAAATTATCATAACAACAACAAGAGGAGCAAAACATATTTTTGGCTATAACTAGTGAAAAATGCCGGAGCTGACGTTATATCCGTCTGTGTTATCACTTCATTCAATCTAAATCAGGATTTCCTGGCATTCATCTGGACAGAGGCAATGGACTTTGCTGTTCATGCTATAGCAACTTTTGAGTGATCAAGCATGACTTCTCATGTATGTGTTCTTTCCCATATTCTTGTTAGTTGGGTAAATCAGTAAATTGTCATAAATATTTGACATAGGTTTTCTTCATTCACTTCCTGATTATTGCAGGCTAACTATTCAGTTACAATGTCTATTTTAAAATAATCGAAACCAGTCTTGCTCTTACAGCAGTTTAGCATAACCATTTATAGAGAAGGGCTCACCAATGTTATGTTAGCTAATAAAAAAAAAAAGGGGGGGGGAGCTGCTTTAGCTCTCAGCGCTGCTAGAGTGCCACATCTGATATCTTTGATTTCATATATTATGAATTTGGGAGGATGCACCTAGCACCAGCTAATTTTTTTATTATTATTTTTAGTGAAGTCATACTGCTGAATTTGTACTTTTGAGTTGGTTGAAATTGACCCCTTCTAAAGCAATTTCCCTTGGAAGAAGGGCATGGGGTCCCTGGGTAGTGTTTACCTCTAGCCTTGCTTGAAAGCATTTTCTTGTATAGAGGGAGCATGTGTTCAGAACAAGGATGAGAGGATTTGCAATGCTTTCTGCACCCCTGGAGAGAGTATCCTAAACTTATTTGGCTGTAAGCTATGTCCTCTGAAGTTTACAAAGCCCTCTTGTGAACATAGCCTTTTCATAGCAGGAGTGGAGGAAATTTATAAAGAAGTTGTTTCTGTTAATATGGGGGTGGTTTTAGTTCCTTTGAGTGAAGATGTTTGTGTGTGTTTTAACAAAAGGAGTATTTTTCAGCTAACCAGAAAAAAAACCCGGGGGGTCACTGTTGTTTGTATCTCTTATCAGTTGGCATTAGGATATATTTACTTATGTCTAAAATAATCTTGTTTCTTAGTCAGGTTTCTCTATTTTCATATTCTAAAACTACTTCTTTGAACAGTGTCTTGAAAGCTGCATACAGACTTTCTTATTAAATAAATAAATAAATAAAAGGTCTTTATAGAAGAGGGAGAAGGAACAGGAAAGAACAGGCAACCAAACCCACGCCTCAAGGTACCGCCCCTAAGGTGTGGTGGTGATGTCTGTGCTGGCCTGCTCCTTTATGGAGGAGATATTAAGGTCTGACATACATCATACTTTCATATAGCATTGAAATGCAACAGGAGCCGGTACAGTGTTATAAATACCAGATTTTGCCTTGCGCTATTGCTCAAAAGTCTCCTTCAGACGTGCAATGTGTAGTTAGTTCTTCCTTCTGTTCAAGAGAAGGTGGGGACAGGCAGTAAAGCTGGTAGGATAGGAGATTTCTATTCATCTCGTTTTCTGGCAGAGGCAGTTCTCAGACGTGCCTTGGCAGTGTCTGTATTTAGTAGCTGTGTTCCTGGCCGCTGGCCCAGTCACATGGTGCGGCTGGAACAAGTGACACGGGAATGATGCAGTAGCGGGGAGCCGCGCTGCGTGCAGGCGGAGGCTGGGTGGCCCGGCCG
>JAVJGI010000001.1:80073025-80165580 GCA_035590275.1 Ibycter americanus
GTGCCCCAGCGCTGCGCCCAGGCGGGGCCGCGCCAGCGCCGCCCGGTCCCGCCGCCGCTGCCGCTTGGCTCAGCCCCCTGGGCTCCAGTGAAAGCTGGAGGGTGGTTACGGGAGGTGCGTTGAAAAAGATAAATGGGGGAGAAAAAAAACCCCAAACAACCCAACCCCTAAAGAACATGAAATTAACAAGTAAAACTTCAGTTCTCTGAAATGATAAAGGGTAATTGCTATGAAAGAAATTCTGCAAAATATCTGACCTAAATTAAATCAAATCATCTGAGCTCTCCTGGCTGTTGGAAGCTATGGGGGTTAGGGAGGAAAGCAGGATGGAAAGCAGAAAGTTGTTGAAGCAACGCTGTCTGTACTGAGGAAAGGACTAGGTGATGGATCTGGGGTGCTAACCTTTTCGCATACTTTATCATCCTTTGTCTGAAGTCCTAGTTTATCAGAAATAAACACACTACTCTTAATGGTAAAACACAAATATACGTGCTTTTTTGGTGCAAGTACAAATCTTGAGCTCTTCTCTTCGCTAATAAGGAATTCCATTTCTGGGGCTCACAAATGAGAGTGCTGTCTCTGTGCTGTTTATGGTCCTACTTCAAACACCTTGTTCTTGTTGGGTTTTTGTTTGGTTAGGGATTTTTTTTTTATTGGTTTGGGGTTTTTTTGGTTTTATTTTCTCTGTGTTTTTACATTATCGCTGAGACACTGTATGAAACCTAGCTCCCAAAGTTCTGCCTTTTAGATAAGCCAATGACCAGTGAATCCAAACTTACGAAAGTTGGCTGAGTTATGAAACACGGGTTTAATAGGCCGTTCTTGTTTGTGGAAAGCTGATGTGTGCAGTTTATGGTGACTTTAACTTGTGTAGATCGGTTTATTAGCCTCTATCAGGTGTGTGGGGGGGTTGTGGTCATTTTTTGTGCATGCATGTGATGGTATTGCATTCTAGCAACGAAGGTGATGAAAAATGCTTCCAACCTTGCAAAAATCCAGTATATTCTCCTTCCCCAAGCAGGGAGTCTGTGGAATTCTAACTTTTCAGTGAACAAATACATCCAATGTTGTTTTGCTTTTCATACAGTAACATATAGAATTATCTTAAAAAAAGTAGTAACTTTTCTGTCCAGTGATCTGACATTGAGAACTTCATTTTTCTCCACCAGAACTCTTTCTACAGGAAAACCTAAATGGAGAGAGAGAAGCGCTGCAAATAACATGTTCCTTCACTTGTTGCATGACTAATCTGCAATGTATCCCGCCTAACTTGTGTGAAACTAGTAACTATGTATCATGCTGGAACAAGGTGGTTCATCTGAGGTTAATAGTGCTTTACCATATTAGGACTACTTTAAATCATCGTGGAAAAAGAATGTAGTGTGGCATCAGCACAACTCTTCAATACCCAGGGTTTTAAAAAGAGGAGCAGCAATGCAGGGTAAATACTTCAAATTGTGAGAGGAAGGGAACCTACCTCTACATAAGCTATTCAACAGACTTAAAGAGGGAAATTCATCATTAAGCAATCCAAAATAGATTCCACTTCACCTTTAAATGTGTTTTGGCACTGCACTCATCCTGAATGTCTGGGTCTAGACATTTTTCTGTGTATCAGTCTCGCTAAGTGTGTGTTTTGCAAAAACATGCTCACTGAAACAGCAGTTATAGTTCAAACTCTCTGTTTTCCTATGCTTCTCTAAAAGCTGTTTGGAAAAAATCTTACAGTGGGCTCTGCAAATATTCTTTTAGATTTGGAAACAATGCTTAAGTTTTGGTGGACAGCTGTAACTTAGGCTGAAAATTATTCTTCATTAGATAATTCCATCTTATATATTTTCTCTTACCCCCACCCCAAATTTTCTTGCTGAATTATTACCTTGAGTTGAAATCATTTAGGCAGTTGTCTCCCAGTGGAGATGAAGGGCAGGAAATGACCTACAAATGGAGCAGGTGACATGCTGTCGATAGCCTAGAAAAAGCGATTAAACTCTGCTTCCCACAGGATTATATCTGGAGAGCAGGACACTTTCTTCCATTTTCTGTATTATCTGCTCCTTGGCCTCAGGGCGTTTTCCATGTGTGGGTTTGCTTTTCTGTTGTTCAGAAACTGTTCGGTGGATTTTTGGTGGCAATTTGCCAGGTGTTTTGGGATTTATAGTGTTCTTTCTAAAGATGAGGTAGTGTTGTGAAGCACATCTATTTAGTGAGTTTACAGGAGTTCCTAGTTCTGGTGTCTGACATGAATCTGATATTGTGGTCACTTAACTGAATGTTTCAGAATTTTGGGGTTTGGTGGTGGAAAAGATAGGACAGAAGTGAAGGCTATCAACTGCTGATCTTAGACAAAGTGTAGGAAGCTGGCAATCAGTTGCTTGTTTCATTCGCACTTCAAAGGTGGCTAGGAACACTGATGTTTTAAAGTAGTCCTCGATGAGGTGAGGGCTGGGAGTTGCCCTCTCCCAAATCGTTTGAATCACTTGAGAACAGGTCAAAGCTTTTCACTTGTTTCCTTCACCTGGGAGGAGGAGTGATTGTGATCTAGTACTTGTCACTATTCTGGGAATTGAAACTGAGCTGTTTTTTTTTTAAATTATTATTATTGTTATAGGCTTCCTTCTGCAACTGAGCAAGCTGTTCAGCCTAACCTTGCTCCTAGTTTTCTGCTTGACTTTTGTCCAGTGCTTAGAGGTTGGGGTTTACTGAGATTACAAAATCCTTTTAAGAAGGGTGCTGTACTATTTAGCAGGTAGCACGTAGCACTAGGTTTTGAAATCTTACTGTGTTTTCTAACTCTACTGCTGTGTTTCTGGGTGACCATTAGCAAAGTTATTTTCCCTTTTTAATCTGGAAGGGAAATAGCACTATGTCTGTCATCTTATAAAATGTCTAAAATTTTACTGTTGGGGGAAGCTATGTGAGACATGAATTATGAACAGAAGGATAGATAACTATATTTTGAACAAGGATGAGAAAGAGGGCTTTGTTCTGTAGTGGAATCACCTGAGCTTGAACGAAACATCAGATTCCTTCATTCTGTTTAAAAACTTAAATTTTCTTGGTCAGAAGTATTTTATTAGATATATTTGTCATCAGTACTGCTGTTACATTGTTTTCATAGGCACATGACTAAATTCTCATCAACCAAGTTGATGTCTGAGACAAACTTTTTTGATTGGTGTTTTCCCTTCTACTTTTTTAAGAAAACTTTCCAAAACAGTAGTTTCAGATTCTTGGCCAAGTGTAAATACTACTTGTCCTTAAAAGTAAAAGCATTACAGTGCAGAATATCTAGTGTGTTTCTTGGTGTTGGTCACTTTTTTAAACTGATAACCATATGGCAATGATGACAGATTCTTATTTGCTCCTAAGCTATATGGTGTTGCCAGGGGTTGTCAGATGACACTTGCTCACATGAGAGCCATTAACAGGGTGTTGTAGCCAGTGTTAGAACAACCTTGCAACTAAGGGCGAGTCACTGCAAAAGCAACTATGCTTTTTTTTTTAAGAGGCCATATGGTTCAGTCTTGTGACTACATAATTGCCAGCTACCTAAATCACATACCAGGAAACAAACATAGTTAAAGTCAATATTAGCTGTTGTATCTGCTACAGCTTTGTGCCAGGCTTGGTAGGAAAAACTCTGTAACAGCAGCAAGAGCAAGTCTGCCGTGGCTTCTGAAACCTGAAAGTCATGTCTGCTCCTCTGTCTGGAATAATTGCAGCAGTACGATAGCTACAGCTGTCTTTCTGCATTAATGGCTTACAGAATACATGAAGATCTCTTTGCCTTTTTTTCCCCTAAGAGGACATTCAGCAAACTGTGTTCCTGTATAGGGAAGAAAACTGATGGTAAATTAGGATTGTTAATGGTTGATCTATAGTAAAGAAATCCGCTTGAAGCTGTATCTCTTCAGCGGGTAGTTAGTTTCTTTCAGGGAGCTTTGGAAAAGGATTTGTAGCAAAAGAAAATGTGTGGGGGTACACCAAAAGCTACAAATGGCACAGGGGGACAAAGAGAAAGAGCAAGAAACAACAGTGATGTACCACTTGGAAATAATCTCTCTTGTACCAAATTGGATGAAAGGATTAGAAAATCTTTGAGAGACCAAAGTGTCAGCTGTGTGAACAAAGTGACTAGACTGCTGCAAAACAGGTATGCATATAACTTTTTTGATATATGTTACTTTTGACAGAGAATGAACATTTTTAGTTGATATTGGATTTATAATGATGTGCTGAAAGGCTATTTTGTAAATAATTGGAAAGGTTGTATTAGAAGCTTATTCTTGCTGCTGATGGTGACTGATACTGCAGAAAGTCTTCCCTGTCTGAAACTGAATCTACATTCTTGACTGTGATGTGTAAGACTTATGTATACGCAAACAGAGGCATGAAGGATAACTGACTTTTCAGTTAAGGTTAAATAATCTTACCTTCCCTTTCTAGTTTTCTGATTAGTTTTCCCTCTTATTTTTTTTGCCACCTCCTGTGTTAGTAGGTCAAGTAGTAACAGTGTGCAGAACAGACAGTACAGAATGCTGTGAAGCAGGGGGAAGAATGAAGGGGGAACCCTCTGCTTTACTTGTAAATGACCTCTAGATCAAGTATTACATCAAGGTAATCTGGAGTATGAATAATGTTTCTTTGACTTCTTTGTGGTGACTCTTTTTATACGTGTGCCAGCATGTCTCCAATGTTTGAGTGTCTACTGCTATGTAACTGTTGGAAATACAGTTCAGAGCAGCTTTTTCCAAATTCTAACACCCAAAGGTGTTAGAATTAGTATTCTATATTCAGGATTGCGGATCTAAGAGGAAGAAAAACATAGATAGATACATAGGTATATGGATGTGTTTCAGCTTTTTTATTTCTCTAGCCTATGGATACTGCATTGAAATAGTGAGTGATTAGTCACTTTCAAAAATGTGGTTAGTCACTTTCAAAAATGTTTTAAGGTCAGCTGAAGTAGTTTTTGAACATAAATGAATAGGTCACTCTTCAGTCATTGCGTACATGCTGATCATTATAAAGGTGAACCAGAGTTTGTTTGTAAAGATCAGGGTTTGGAGATCTATATAAACTGAAAATACTGATTCAGGGCAAAATGGGGCAAACTTCTTGTGACTTTTCTGGAAACAAATGAGTGTGCTTTTCCCCTAAGACAGATCTCCTTGCCTCCATGTCTTGTACCTGTGGTGGAAGAACTGTTGAACAAGCCAAAGGAAAGTAGCTTACATGCAAATTTAAAAGAAAATAAAGGAAACTTAAGCTTAATATGGAATCTGGGGAGAAAACTTGCTGGGATATCTGTAACCTGTTCTGAACTTGTGGCTTTCTTTAAAAAACCCAACAATTATCCATAGTGTTTTAGTATCTTTAGTAGACCTGGTGTTCGTTATATGAATGTAGGCAGCTTGATTTTATTTATTTATTTTTGTAATTGAAGATGATGCTTATTAGCTCTAGCATCTTCCACATGCAGGAAAGATCCACTCTGAAGGTGAGGCTAGATAAGCTGAGCCATTCATACTGCTGCCACTGAAGGAAGTAATCACATTGCCTTGTCTTCCTTTGCTTTCTGGCATCATGCTCTTGTCCTTTTTCCCTTTGCGCTGGCCTTGGCCTTTCCAATCCTTCTGGAACTGGCTCCCCTTAGGGAGTCAGTTCAGCTCACTAAGCAGGCAGAAAACTGAGTCGGGAGCAAGAAAACTCAATTGCCATTTTAACTAGCCTCAATACATACTTGGAATGTATAGGGAACGTTTTCTTTGTGGCCTTTCCTAAAGGTATATAGCTCCATGGATGAAGTGAGTTAGTGTAACTCATGCTGCCACCAAGAGGTGGAGGTTTGGTTGCCTTCTACTTCTTCCTTCTTTTTCCCAGTTACTTTTCTGATCTGCTTTCACGTGCCGGGACAGACTTCTGCTGCAGATAATTCAGTTTACAGAAAGGTCCGGCAATTAGCAGAGCAGACATGAATAACAGGAAGGGTCACGTAGTTACAAAAAGGGGAGAAAGGATATGTGGGGCTTTTGTAGTCAAATACATAAAAAAATAATGGGTCAAAATAGCCACATTTAACCTGAAATAAGAACGTCTGCACAAGGTCATGTTAATTTAATTCAGCTAATTTTTAAGAATATGTGGGACCTGGCATAAGGTGTTATTTTAAAGCCAGAGTGAAACATTTCAGTTAGCTATGAGTCTCTCCACTTCCTTACGTTTCTAGGGTAATGTTATCAGAAGCCTGTTTTGTCATTTTGCAGTACATTGACACTCAGGTGGCTGGAAAAAAACCCAACCCTCTGATTTTATTCCCTTTATTTGTAACATTTATTTTATAAGTCACTTACAATATATGTTCCTTCAGCACAGAACTTTTATCATTCTATTTAAGTAGTTCTTAAACAGAAATTGAACATGTAAGATCTTGTATAAGCAGAATGAGAATATTTTTATATAAGTAGTGGGTAAGGCAAATGTTTCTGTTTGTGTTTAGTGAAACTTATTTTTGAAGGCTTTTTTTAAGCTGACTGAAAGAAGCAACAGTTGTTATCCAAAGGTAGTGATTATAGCACATTTGTTCTTGCTAAACATTCATAAGAAGTACGAAGCTTGCCCTGGGGATTACATAGTTGTGTTGTCAGAAGTAACACATTTGGCAGTGGGTACATATGCAAAACTACTTGTGTTATACAACTCACGCACAGCTTCCTTCAGTACTTACGTGTGAGGTTGGGTAAGCTGTTTCAGGCAGAAACGGAATAAAAAGGAAACAACAGTGTGCCAAGTTAGATTTTACTAACTGAATATAAGGAAAACAACTGAGTCTTGAGACATGAAGTAGGAGAGTGCTGGGAGTGGTGGTGAAGAGCTAAAAGGATACTTCTGATATAAATAAATATTGATATTTGTTATAATAGGACATGGAGTAGACTGATAGAATCTTATAATGTGGTGCAGCTAGAAAATAAGGGGCTTCTTGTGAGCGTGTTGAGGGTTTGCTTTCTAGTCCAAAAGTGAAAGAATTAATAATTTTGTTACCAAATTGTCAATGAAAAATAGAAAATTCAGTCTAATAATGTGCAAATTCTGGTGCAAACTTTTCACGTAACACTTCCAGAATCTTCTCTTTCCCCATCCTCTACCTATCTCCCACAAATGCATCGTGAGGATTTTTTTTGTTGCCTTAAAGTTAACATTAGTTGTATTGTGGCCTTGGAGGGGGAGAAGGAAGAGTCTGTTATCTCCTTCACTATTTATTTTTGGAAGATAGAAATATATATCCTTTGGTCAAACCTGGTGGTTGAAATTGGTTAGTGAATTAACAAATAATTGTGCAAGGTGAACCTGTATGAATATAGGTTCCCTGTGAGCATAGGAACCTTTTCTCCTTAGGAAAAATCAGGCTAAAATATTTCTGTTGGCTATTTCAGATTTTTTGGTCTTACTTTTTAGAAACAACTGATGGAGGAGTGAAAGGTGTTTTTTCTTCTTAGTCAAGCCTTTAAGCTATTACTTTCTAACATCTAAAGGTATGTTAAGCTGTACAATGCAGAAGTGTGGTAGTTTTTTTTGTTGTCATTTTCCCATGAACTGATATTTCGTGCAAGAGCATCTTCTGTCTTTCAAAAAATGTATGTGAAGAAGAAACAAAAAGTGCATGCCTTCCAGCATTGCTAAATAAGCAAGAAGCTGATACAGAGATAAGTAAGTAACAGTTTGGGGGCTTGGTTTTCATGCACGTGAAAACGGAGCTGACAAATGAGTCTGTGTATTTTCTGTATTCTTCAACACTCTGCTTTTAGGAGATGATTGAATGGATACTCCTGCTGTCCGTGATCTGGGGGCGGCATGTTATATAAGCTGGCTTAAACAATAAAGGGTGGAAGTACTGTAAGCAGTTTGCTCATCAGCTTTTGTGATGGGGAAGAACATCCTGGTTATCTGACTGGTCTTGGACCTGGTGCTAGATTCCATGCGGAAGTAATGAGGCTAGTGTTTATATGGTGGCATAACTTGCCTATAGATATGCTTGATTTTATCATATGAGGTCTTAATACGATGGATCTCTCCTGTAATAGGTAGGACTGCTGCAGGTACTGCCTCTTGTGTTCTGGGTAATTCAAAGCCTGAAAGCAAGGACTTCATTAAAACCTAAGTTTGATATTTGGTTAGTACTGTAAGAAGCATTATCTGGAGTCACTTCCCTGGATTTGGTCTATTAGTCACACAAAGCTCTGTTCGGTAGATTTTATGTAACTTCTTAGCTTTTTGCTGTCTGCCACTAGAATCTGTTTGAAGTTCTGAAAAATTGCAGCCATCTTTAATTCTAGCATGCTGTGTGGAAAAGGCGCCTCAGCAGGCTGTTAAATTGGTTTCTACTTCAGCATTTGTTATAAACCCCAGTTCATGTCTTGTACAGAAGTCGGCACCTCACAAGCAACGTGAAGTTTGCTTTAGTGCAGGATGTGGGGATTCACCTGTTCATAAGGAAACCTAAATTCATGCAACACAAGTATTGAACATGCTTTTAGCACTGGTGGGCACGTGCGGGGCTGGATAGGCTCAGTCTGTGCCTGAAATGGATCTTTCTCAGTTTGGACTTGGAGTCCTGTGGTCCGAATGATGGGCCCTGCTGTGCCAGTCCTGGAGATAAATACGGCTTTGGTCTTGCATACAATTAAGGCCATAGCGAGGTACCTTTTCTTTGTTAAAAGGAGGGAAGACCTGTGGCCTTTTTAAGAAAGCAGCATAGTTACTTCAGGTATTGTCTGTCGCAGAAAGTACGTAGATAGCTGTGTAACCAAAGGAGTATCAGAGTATCTGGTACTGAAGATCATCAGATTCATGCAGCAGGCTAGAATGAAGTCTGCTGATGGTTCTGACTTCTTTTGCATTCTGCGTAACTTGATTTTGTAATAACATTGTACAGGCAGTGGGTTGGGAAACTAGTAACAGACTTTTAAAACAGATGGTGTAGTTAGAGCTCTCTGTATATGTGAATTGTGTAGGATCTTTGTTGGGCAACTATCAACAATGGTATCGGGTCTGATCTCAGGCAGGTTAACTTCATGCTGTGACTCCCTTTGAACGGAAGACTTGAAAAGAAATCTGCCTGCATTCCTAGCATTTTGGAGGCAACATTTTACAAACACATCAACAAGTTTCCTCACTGTTGATGGCAAAACAGCCTTTAGCGTGGTTCCATGATCTGGCTTTGATCCTTACAGGACCCTTGTATATTATGTACATAGAGTACCCTTCTATCAGAGTACCTTACAGTGGAGGTGGGCATCTGGCTTACTCTGTCCTAAGGTATTTAAAAATAGAATAAAACCTTTCAGATTGATGGGATCTTTTCAGCTTTGAAAAAGGTCCTTATTTAGGTTTGTTTTTCTTTCTAGCTACGTAAAAAGGGGAGCTGATCTCTGAAATGCAAGATGAGACACAAAGAAATTAAACTGGCTTTACTTATAATGACTTTAAATTTGCAAGTCTCTGAGTGTGCTGCTTAGGTAGTTGCCCGTGGTTACCTTACTGACTAACAGGAGTTGATGGCGTTTACCTCACTATTGATTTACGGCTGTTAACAGAGCATGGAATAAAAGAAATATCTTCAGAAATTCTTGTCTTTCAGCTGTATAGAGTTTTTTGTGCTTTTCCCTCAGTTCTCTACCTTCCTTCTCTGTAGGGCATACTTTGGGAAAATTCCTAAGTGAAACATCGTTTTGGGTGGGAGAGCAGCGTGGCCTTGACTGAAGTCTGTTATGCAATTTGTTAAACCAACAACTATTAATAACCGTTGTGCTCTTATCCCCTGGATATGGTCCGTCCAGGTCAGGGGTGAGGCGATATGGCTGAGCACCAGTGCTGTGCTTTATGAACTGCTTTATGCAGTAGTAGGTTTTTTCCATTAATTCCAGCTTGTCGGCTATATAACATGAAAAGTGTTTTCTATAGCTGAACCTGAGGCCCAGCAAAACTCCATGCTGTGATGTGCAGACAGATTCCTTTTGAAATTAGGAAATAAAGTCTCTTTCTATTGCAGCCATGATCAGTTGTACTCCTCAGCCTCCTGCAGCAGTGCAAGGAGGCTAGTCATGTGCTATGGTGTATCTCTGAGGAACGGGCAGTTTCTGTCTTGAGTTGTTTTGCTTCAGGTTGAATCTCAGTGTACCTTGGTTTCATCTACTAAATGATTTTCTTCATAGTCAGAGATCAAGTCTTAGTAATCTATGATTGCTCTGTAAACCCTGAAATATCTCAGAAAAGAAAGGGGAAAAATAATGGAACAACATAAACCTTGTCTTTCAGTTACAAGAATTAAACTTTGGAAAAATCATAATTTATGTCGATAGGAATAGGTCAAAAGGAATTGCATTTGGGTTATTTAGAGGAGGGAAGGATGAGGAAGCTTGTAATCCTTGAGTTTGTGAAAGGCTGTAGTACAGAGGATGGTGATCTGTTGTTGTTTATTGCCACTGAGGGAATTGCGCAAAAAAGTACACCTACCTTGCAAAAAGGATAATCCAGACTGTGTATGGAGAAGGGCATAAATTTGAGCGTAGTTTGCTGGAGCAGATTGCTGAGAAAAAGTTTTGAGTTCCCTTTCTGGAAAATTTTGAAGAAAGGTGGGATGAGAATTAGTCTGGCTGTACCTGCCTATGTATCAGTGACACTGGGCTTAGATGCTCTTTTGAGTTCCTTTTTGGTTGGAGTTCTGTGATTACAGCCTGATTCTTGTAAATGCTGAGTTAAAGATGTATTTGCCAAATACCTGCTTCTTCACTTTAATAAGCCTGCAAAGTAAGCACACTATTTTAACATCTTGTATTTATGATCTGCAGCTGGACCTTTTCAGAGTTTGACTTGAATGAAATCCGCCTGATAGTTTACCAAGATTGTGAGAGGAGAGGCAGACAAGTCTTATTTGATTCCAAAGCAGTCCGCAAAATTGATGAAGCGGTGGTTCAGGTACGAAATGATAATTTTGCTTTTGTCTTACTGCTCTTTTGTTTCTCTCCTCCCAAAAGCAGGAGTTTTAATAGGACAGTGTGCCCTTCTTAATCTTATTTGTGATCTTTCACTTGATTTCGATTCTGTGATAGCTGCAACAAGAGTGTGTTAGATTCCAAAAAGCCTGTGAACACATACCTGGTATTTGTAATCTAAATATGGTATTGAAGCTTAACAGCTTAGACCTGATTCACTTTCAAGCAAAACAATCTATACCCCTTTAAACTGAGTATTTCCTTAGCCTTTTTAATGTTGGCTGGGATTGCTTTTTGTTGTTAACCTTGGTTGTCCCATTGTCCCAGTGATGTCTGTCTGTAAATGTGCTCATCTTCCTTTGGTAATTGGATTAGTAAAGTTGTTGGCTCTGTGTGAATTAAAACAATTGCACTTTGGCTAATCATGCCATGAAGTATAAGATTGACACATGGTAATATATGGCTGTGTAAGTTTTCATGACACATGTAGAAGCAAGAGTAGATGTTGTCTAGATGCAAATTCTTTGTGCTGCTCTCCGGGCACACAAATTGTGGAGTAATGCTTCCAGCAAACTTAGCTGATTTTAAGACAAGTAAAACAATAGTATTTTCTGTTTTGTGGTTGGTGGTTGGTTGGGTTTTTTTCCCCTACCAGCTCCATGTTTATCTTGTACACTGAATCATTTCAATTTTTTGTTTTTGAAGTCTATGTTACAACCAGGAGCTTTGGCCTGTCAGACTGGCATAGTTTATTGTAGAATCACTAGCTATATATGAATAATTGTGGTAGAATTTATACTTATGAAGATACTTATAAAACAGGGGTCTATTTCTGTCACTGAAAATATAACATTGTGCCAAATCAGTAAGACTGACAAGCATCATCAGCTGATGACTGATCATCTACTTAAGAGGGTAAATGGGTCAGACTGGTCTGTTAATCTTGCCCTCCTCCTGCCCCATCAAGGTTGTTACTTCCTTGAGCTGGTTTAAAACACACAGCATGTGAGGAGGAAATATATTTCTGGTTTCATTTAAATACTCAAAATTATTCCACTTGCTTCAATACTTTCAACTAAAAGTTAACTACAAAACATCTTATCGGAAATTGTATGCGACACTGACACAAAACACGTTATAACCTTCCTCATAACGTGATACAGGCTATAATCTGTTTTCTAGCCAGACACTAATCTAGGTACCCTTTTAAAACAGCCAAAGCACTTTGAATGGCATGCAAACACATGGATGTTAAGTGATTTTGAAAGTTTGGTTGTTTGGTAACATACCAAGCAGCGAGCCAAAAACTTGATTCATTTAAAGTTAAGGCAAAATTACTCTTAAGCTCATTCCTGTTTAAACTGAAGTCAAGAAAGTGTGTGTGTATATTATGCATTTATCCATTTTCCTGAAAAACAGTAAAGCTTATTCACATTGAATATCCAAATACATTGTTTGTCTTTAAAGTATGCGGTCAGCTTACCTGGGGGAACTAGCAGGTCTGTATTTCATTTAAGCGTATGTTTGTTTAATACACTGTGTTTCTTTTCAGTGTTCTTAATCTAATCTGCAATTCTTTCTGCAGGTGGCATGTATCAGACCACTTTTACTAGGCATTTTTCATCAGTAGCTCATTAAACACATGACTACTGACACTGGTGCATTTCCAAACCTCTAATGACAGTCACATTGGGATTAGATAAGCAGCAGCACATAAATACTATGCCAGGAAAGACTGCACAAAAGGAGTGCGAATATAGGATAAAATATAGAAGTCCAGGATTTTACTTTTTTTAACATGCTAGTAGGCTTATTTCTAAATCAGTAAAGGAGCTGTACTATCACTGTAGTTTAAACTCAGCTTTAAAAAAAAAAAATGACATATCATCTACTCATTTTCTTGGCTTGCTCTTACTCTTTTTCTTCTGCATCTTTTGCCCATTTCATCATCTTGTCATCGTGACTTGACTATTCTAAAACTTACTACAGTTACTGCACTGTAGTAAGTGTTCATCTTAATCAGCCTTGTGGAACATTGGATTCTACTTTTATTTCCATTTTATTTCTTGTTACTGTTCCTTTCGTGTCTTGCTGAGCTCAAAATATGTTATGTAAATTTGGCTATGGCTGCTTTTTACTAGCATCTAGGTTATTACTATTTCTTTTTGCCTGCTTGCTTGTTTTTTCTATAAACTATCTGTATGTACCTTGACGTTTTAAAAAAAAGCCTTAGTTGATCTCTGCCGGTGCATGTTTCCAAGGAGGTAAACCATGCTGGTACAAAATGAGACATAAAAATACACTTCATTCTGATGTGCACCAAATGAATGAATGTTTACATTAATACACATTAAATATATGTTCATTAAGGGATTTTGAATTTCTTAAATATATAAAAAGTTTAAGAGTGTGAGATAAGCTTTCTAAGCAGTTTTTATTGCTGCAAAGTTACAGTTCTGCTCCCTTCATATAAAAAATTTCAAGTGCGTGTGAGAAGTATGTTTGAAATAATGTGGCCCTTTTAATTGACATCTAATGGATATTCAGACTGGGGTGGGGGGGTGGGGAAGCAGCCATTAACAAAACCCAGTAAGTTTCTTGTTCTCTTTAAGAAAACCGTATTAAGCAAATCCCAATGAATTAAATGCAGCTTGTGTTAAGAAACGTACAAATAGCATTAATGTAATCAGTATCTTTCCAAGACTTCCTTTACACCTTTCTGATCAGTTCTAAGATGTTGTTAAAACATAGTGGCTTGAGAGTAAACTTTCAATTAAACAGTCATCTGGATTTAAGTATTCATTTGTTTTGCTCCGCCTTTTTTTTTTTTTCTTCACAACTCCTTTACAGGTTTAACAAATAGATTTTCTAACCTGGTAGTTCTACTAAATGATGCATTATTCACCCCTTGTTTTTGCTGGCTGTTCTTCTGTTTAAGAAATCTGTTAATCAGTTGGTGAGCAAAAGTTATGTGCAATATGAGTGATTAATTGTGCAAAAGATTACAGAAATTTTGTAAGCAACCCATAAACTGAGTGGGTTTTTTTACATAAGCTTTGGCAAATGTTACACAGCAATTGATAATAATTGGGAATGATCTTCCAGTGGAACTTTAATTACTCTGTTTGATACTATAAAAACTTGTCTGATGATATAAATGTGAGAGTAGATCAGCACTTTCTCTGATGCTGGCCTTTTAATAAAAATCTTTAAAAACGGATACATATTTTTTGAACCAGATAAGAATATCTGTTATTTCTGTTGCTTATCTGGAGTTTAAGAAAAATCTTGCTGTGGTTTGTTTACAGATGGGAGTTCTCATGTTTGCTTTAATTGTTTTCATTGTATTGTTCTGTTTTGACACAGAAAATG
The DNA here is from genome assembly GCA_035590275.1 of Ibycter americanus. Lineage (NCBI taxonomy): Eukaryota > Metazoa > Chordata > Aves > Falconiformes > Falconidae > Ibycter > Ibycter americanus. The sequence goes on from JAVJGI010000001.1 coordinate 80,087,395, forward strand.
GCAGAGGATGCTTCTGCAAAGACTTCTGCCAAGAACTGCCAAGCAAGCAATGGGAATAACAATATTTCTTCCCATAGTCCCTCAATAAGCTGTATGCAAAATATCAAAGAACAGATACCGAAGTATCAGGTAATGTTCGTTACTTTTATAGTTTGTATTTATGCGTTTTACTGAAGAAGACTGTATATAAAAGCCTTAACTTAAATGCATGGAATGACTAGTATATTACAAGTTTATCCGAATGTTGAAATATCTATCTTTAAAGTGTTATAGAATAATAACTGTGCATATATCTTAACCTTTTTGTCTATTTTGGTCTTGTCTTTGAAAGAGTTACAAAAGGTATTTAATAGCATTGTTATACGTGAAGAACGTGAAAAGCACGATACCATTTTCTGTTCTTGTTTTGAAAGATGTCTATGCTTCAGGTCAGTTCTGAAGCTCTTGAGCACTGTGTATTGAGTCCCTTTAGTCTGTCATATTATAACATGACATTTTTAAGAGAACTACTTTTTGGGTGCTCTGGCTGTTTCTCAGTAAAAGCATAAAAATTTCATCTAGAAAAATGTAATTTGAAGCATGTATAGATTAAGGTAGAAAAAAATGATATGTAACTAAAAGTTAAGCGATTTCCTCCCGAATTAACAAAGTTCTCTCCATATTTGCTATTGATAATCAGTCTTCAACAAAGTAAGAAATTTCAGACTTCAAAACAGAGTAAGAAATCAGTCTGATTATACTTAGAAACACAGTCTTCATGAATTATTTTCCAATCAAAAGTGTTTCCAAGAAGCTTTCATAGCGGCAGGGAATGAGAATTTACTCATTTAAAAAGGAAGACAGTTTATTGCAGCTCCAGCTGCATTTGCTTGTACTTGCACTCAGTGTGTTCATAGAATCACACAAGATCTCAGTCTGCATGGAAAAGCAGAACTTGGATTCTCAATTCAAAATGTAGCACTACGGCACTCTATTAAATTGAAATAGTATGCCAAGTTATTACTGACTTTGCTCTTCCCATCTTCTTGTCTGTGTAGTACACCAGACCAGCCTCTGATGTCAACATGCTGGGAGAAATGATGTTTGGCTCAGTGGCAATGAGTTACAAAGGCTCCACCTTGAAAATTCACTATATACGGTGAGTGTCCTTTCCTGTGATGCACTCTCTTGTCAGGCACTTGGAATTGATGACTCACTGAAATGGCTGTTTATCCTTTCAGCTCTCCCCCACAGCTGATGATAAGTAAAGTCTTCTCAGCCAGGGTAGGAAGCTTCAGTGGAAGCAACAATAAGTAAGAACACTCTTTTTTTTTTTTTTTTTTTTATTCCCCCGTCCAATGTGGTTTTCTTTCCTTTTTCCTTTTGTAGTCCTTCTGTCACTGCTTCTAAATTTGCTGAAGTGGAGAAGTCTAGTAGAAAATCAGAAGTGGTGTCTGTGGAGGATTCTCTTGGTAGATCCTGGCCAAGCCACCCAAATTCAAAAAATAAAATCTCTCCAAGTTTCTGCTTCTTAACTTGTCCAGGACATGCAATAAACTTCAGAGGTTAGGTGCTTTGGACAGTCAAAGCCTCTTATCTCTTCCTGCTGCCAGAAGGGTGAAGAAGGGGTATATGTTGAGGAGGCTTTGTGTCCCTGCACCCCACTTCTGTTTCCTTCAACAACGACAGTAGATATACTGTTTCTTATCTGTTCCCTTTTTCCTTGTCCCCAAAATGGGCAAATAGGAATAAACTGAATCCCAAATGTGATAGAGAGAAATTTACAATAAGTCAAAAGAGGGAGCCTCTGTGGAAAATAAATGTCTATTTCCATATAGTTTCAGAAAACGTACTGGTCCTTGAGTTTGATTGTAAATTTAATTTTCAGCTTTCTCTTTTCCATAAAATGAGCCTAATTCTCAAGCTAATGTTAATGCCTATTGATCACATTAAGGAATGCTGGCTTTCCCCCCATTTTTTAGCTTACAAGACAGCTTTGAATACATCAACCAAGATCCCAGTCTGGGAAAGCTGAGCTCGAATCAGAATGGTTTGGCAACCTGTCGCAGTGGAAGTAATTTAGGTAAATATTTCCAGGTTCTATGTCTTTATGATAGCATGAGGCCATCTGTTCATTCAGTTTGTTTTTTCCCTTGTGCATTGCCTTTTTTCTTTTTTCCCTTTTTTTTAAAAAAAACTTTTTTGCATTGCATTGTCTCTACATTGCTTTTGTTTCCTAGGTGTGTTACAGCTGTGTAGCAGCAAACTGCTGCAGGGTGTGTCTGAAGGAGGTCCCCTCCGGCTCATCCGCAGTGCTTCTTTCTTTGCAGGTTTGTGTGGAATGCCAGCCACAGTGTGACCATCCATATGCACACACAAATCCAGCTCCTTCTGAATCCTTGCAGGACATACATAATTACTCTCTAGAAACAGAACGGGCTAAAATACTGACAACAGATATATCTAGCTTACACTTAAAAATCTTTCTTCCAAAAAAATAGCTAAATTAATTGCTTTTTGTTCACATTTCTTTTCCAGTTCCTGTGTTAAATTATAAAGATTTTTTATGCAATGTTTTTAATAATAAATGAGCCCTTATGTTTCTTAGAGAACTTATGTTTTCTGGCTTATAGCTGATTTCTTCCTAGTGTGCAGGTGTCTTGCTGGTGTACCGCTCTTTCTTCTCTTACCTTTTGCTACTTTTTTTTAATGGCAGACATTCAAAATTAATTCTTGAGCTGTCTGGGAGGCTTTAAGGTTTTTGAAAATTAAAGAGATGGATATTGTTAAAGAAAAACTTTAAACTACATAGTCTCCTTTTACAGGCATACTGATGACCCATGCAGGTGGGTAGATCTTAGGCCTGATTAGTTCTGTTAATTGCAAAAATGTGAACTGGAATACCAATGCAGTTTCTTCACAGCCTTTGCAAATCCTGCATGCTCTACAGTTTGAGTGACTCTGCACTACTAACACTTCAATATAATATGACACAGACTGAATTTTTCTTACTGTGAAGCTCTATGGATAGTAAATCTTTGCCTGGGGAGTGAATCAGAAGCTTAATGGACCTTGTATTTGACTATTTCATTATGATGTTGACCTGTGTCAAATGACAATCTTGCATGCACAAAAAAATGTCAAAAGTGACAGATGGGGCCGCTACTAGCCCTCATTTTCAAAGCATATCTGATTTCTGATAATGTAGACTGTATTCATATTCTTAAGCTTCTTAGAGATGTTTTTAGGTTGGGGCAAATAACCAGCTTACTGTAGTAACATGATACTCGGTATGGAGTACTGTTTGCTGCCACCTCTGCTCACACTATACTGCTTATTTGGAGTAACAGTACAGGATGTAACTTTGCTGTTTTATGACCTTTAAACTTAAACATTTTTTGAAATGCTGGCAAATAGTATGATGAGTTATGTAATGTTTTCTATTGATCTGATCTGTTTGTTTTAGCGCACAGCACACCTGTTGATATGCCTAGCAGAGGACAAAATGAGGACAGAGACAGTGGCATTGCTCGGTCAGGTATCTGCTATCAGTCTTGTTTGCCTGCTTTTGTAATTACATTACAGTTCTTCGGTGCAGTGATTCACCTGAAATACAGGTACCTCATGACCATTAAATCCAAAATTTTTTGGATCCGTTAAGCGGTTTTCCTTCTACTTCTGCCTCAAGCCTTTTATGCAAGAATGTGTAGTGATATTAATTGTTTACAGCCATCGTTTTCTGGGTTCTTAACCAATTTATAATATGGAGAAAGAACTGACTGGAGGCTTTGCTAAAGCAAGGGAAGAGAAGATGTTTTTGCACTGAGTAGGAAAAGGAGTCCAGGAGACCAAGAGATCTGTCTGTTGTAATGGGGGGGGCAACACCTCTTAGGACAGAATACTTTTAATAAGAATAAGACTTTTGTATGTTCTAGTAGAGAAGATCTCTGACTTTGTAAGAGAAGACTGTCCTCAGGCAGCAGGATTTATTTAAAATAATTGTCTTTCCTATTGCAAGGGAGTTATGTGAAAAAGGTCAGCAAGCAAGAGCAATATTTGTGGGAGTTTGTTCCCAGTTAGAGTATAAAGAGAAATATTTAACCAGCATTCTTTGTAATTCAGTGTATGTGGGGTTTCTTGCTTTCTTGGTAGCATCTCTGAGCAGTCTTCTGGTCACTCCTTTTCCATCTCCAAGCTCTTCAGCATCATCTTCTAGCAGCTACCAACGTCGCTGGCTCCGAAGTCAGACAACCAGTTTAGAGAATGGAATTATTCCAAGGTGGTGAGTGCAACAGCTTCTTTCTTACAAGAGCTGTTTGGCAGTAATTTAAGCTAAGTAGAGTTTAAGCCTCTTTAATAACAGGATTTGTTCTTTTAAATGCTCTCAATTCAGTCTAAACTCTGCGCATGTTACCCAAGATGGCCAATATGAAGAAAGATCAAGTTTTGGCTGAATATGAGCTGCAAGGCTTGATTTGAAATATACTTATTTTTATTGAATGTATAGGCTGTGTCTGAAGCCACATTCTGTAAAGCAAATTAAACTATTTCTGAAGGAGCAGAGCATTCTGTTGAGATGAAAGGGACTGTAACAGCACTGCTGCCATAATTACATTATACTATGATGAATTCTGACTAGTGAGCAGTTATTGAAATTTTGGAGTAATAGCCCATGATGACGGTCCTGGCTGGTACAGGATGTTCCTGATGTGACTTCTGCCAAAACAGGAAGGAAAAAAAAAAGCTGTGATCAAAAAGCTTGGGGTCTGCTTTGGAATTTTACTAGCTTTTGTAGCTCAGTGACATAACAAAGCATGGAATGCAGCAGACCTTTCATACCTAATAAGCAAATTCTTCCCTTGTCAGTTGCAAAATAGCAAATGGTTCTTGATTATCTGCTCATATGTACTCATCCACCTGCACCCAGAGACAGCATGGATTTAGTGGAGACCTGCAAGAAAGTCCTGCTGTTTGGCCCCTCTCACCCTTCACTTTTTTCAGTTAAGAGAAGCTTAAAAAGCTATGGCCTGTAAAAAATACAAAACCAAAACGTCTCTGAAAAGACTACTTTCCCTAGTGTCAACACTTGAAGCTTTTTCCTGGATATTCTTACTGAATTATTTTTAACATGAAGAATTGTGCAGTGTTGCTAATATAGCAGTCATGCTTTCTAAATCATGCTTTCAGTTGAGAATAAGCTAGTAAACATTTTAGTTTCAGTAAATTGAAGTACTTTTTAGTTTCTTAAAGAAATAAGGCTGAGAGCAGTGCATGCAAAAAAGTTAAAACATTTAGGGTAAATAATTTCAGCCCAGTTTAAGAAGTAGCCAGTTTCACTAACAGAAGTTTCCTTAAAGCGTTATGAAAGTAACAAATTGTTTAGAGGAAAGTAGCCTTTTTGGGCTGCTTGTTTGCTGTAGGGAGTAGATTGTGTTTCTTCCACATAGGAGAATCAATGCTGGGGAAAGATACTTTAAACAGGACATTATTATTTCCACTATGTAGAACTACTCTTGAATTGGGGTTCACTCTGAGCCAAAAAGCCTCTTCAGATACTTGTTTCCTGATTACTTGCTGGAGAAACAGTAGGCTTCTGTCACTTCAGTGACAGCAGAGTTTGCATTTCAGTTTGTACAGCCAAGATTCTACAGTTTCTGTGACTGATGTTTTAGGCCAATAGCTCAAAGAAAATGAGATGTCTAGCTGGAACTCCATGTAGTCAATTGGCAGGCAAGCTAGATTAGCAGCTTTGAAAAGGCTTCTCTCACAGACCTAAATTCTTCAATTTTTGTTCCTGGGAAGCAGCACAAAAGCTTGTGACGTTTTAGATGCTGACTGACAATCCTTTCCCAACTTTCTTTGGAATGTCTGTCTCTGCATGAAAGTTCCTGAAGTTTAAATAAGGTTGTGTTTTTGTCTTGAACTCTGGTTTCCCACAAGCTGGGGTTTTAGTGTGTGTGTGTGTGCCTGTGTTCCTGGACTCATACCTCTATGATGAGAAACTTTTGTATATTTAACTTTGTCAAACCAATTAAACTGTAAACCACTTATTTTTAGAATGAACTTAGAATTAATGTTTAGTGTTCAGTCTTTCCTCTTGCTAATTGCTTCATAGTGGTCTGTAAATGCCACAGGACCCATTTCAAGATAATTCTGATATGAAAAGCCTTCAAGCTTTTAATTACCACTGGCTGATACTGCAGTCTTAACTTACAAAGCAACTCCAAAACCAAGCTCTTTCTATATGAGCTGCTGCTCTGAATGTCTCCATTTTGTGTTCTAATGGCTTCTTGTCTCTTACCCTTTTCCCCCTATAATTTCTTAGTGGATTAAAAGCCATTATTCAATGAAAGTTCCTTCCAAAAGACATTCTGACCATGCTGTTTTACTCATTGATGTATATACTTTTTAAAGATTTTTTTTTAGTTAATCTAGCAAAATAATTGATCATTTAAATTGATATAAGCAAAAAAAGAAAAGTTCCATAAATCCAGCAACATCAATATCTAGCAATGCAAAGCAAGCTTTTATGGAGGAACAGAGTGAGGGGATTGCCACCCTTTTGTGTAATTGCAGACGAAATTAGGCTGGGCTGAGACTTTTGGATATCATCCAAATTGGTTGCCTGTGCAAAGGACTAACTTGGAATTTAGATCAGGTTGCTGTGGAACCTGCCTGATTGAGTCTTGAAAATATCCAAGGATGGGGATTCCACAACCTCTCTGGACAGTGCCCTCCAGTGTATTGAGCATTCTCCCCCCATTTGGCATCATCTGCAGACTACACTGAAGGTGTGTTTTGATCCATAGGCCAAGCTGATAGTGAAGATATTGAGCAGTACTGATCTTAGTATCAACCCATGTGTAATACTGAAAAGTGGTATAACTGTTGAAAGAAATGTGGCAGAGCTATCAAGTGAATAAACAGAACTTGGGGAAATAATAATGGTTGCAAAATAGCCACTAGGTTTTTTTTTTCTTGTTTAGTAGAAAACAAAGCATTTTAAATTGAAGTATATCCAACTTTGAGCTAATCACGCATGTAGGTGTTTGTAGGTGTTACATTTGTGTTTACACAGTAATTACTAAGTGGTGATATCTTGTCTTCAGTTAAAATAGAAAGCTTTATTTTGCATGGTTAAGTGCCTTAAAACATCCATCTTAAGATGCTGGAACAGTATAGGTAGCATGTTTCCCAACTTCCCTCATGAGCAGCAGTACAGACTGAAGAGCATCACAGACATACTGCTGAGAAGCTAGGCAGGAGCTTGAGTGCTGGACGCAGTTCACAGCTTTAAAGTTACCTTTAGCCTTTTTTGCTAATGTTTTTGTGTGTTATGTCTCCATTCCCTTTTCTCAATCTCCCTTAAAGGTAAGTCCAGAAGGAGGGATTTTGTAGTAGCTCTGTTTCAGAGGAAAGTGTTCACGCCACTTTAGGCCTCTTTGGGGATTGCCTTCCTCCTATCTGAGCAAACATAGGTCTTATCTATTAAAATGTTGGGTATCCTCTGCCCAGTCAGGTGGCAGCAAAGTCTTACGTAGTCAGTCAAAGGAGACCTAAGGATGAATTACCTTCTACTACATAGAGACATATGGACAGAAGACAAATTACCTCTCAATACATAGGTAACTGTCCTAACAAATCTGTCTTACAGGTCTACTGAAGAAATGTTTAGTATGGCTGATGAAAGCTGCAGCTCCAATCCTGCAATGGTTCGAAGGAAAAAAATTGCAATCAGCATAATCTTTTCTCTGCCTGAAAAAGAAGAAGCACAGAGAAACTTCCAGGATTTCTTTTTCTCTCATTTTCCTCTTTTTGAATCTCACATGAACAAGCTGAAATATGCAATAGAAAAGGTACAGAATACTAGTTTGGTTTAATGTGGAAAAATAGATGTCAAACAGAATGAAGTATTCTAGAATCTGATAGATGAAGAGTGGGAGAAGGTGTGTGGTTTCAAGCTTCACTCCCTCCTTACACATGTAGGTTTGAGCCTGAGCCCAGTGTAGGAATTTAGCATTTGCTGAAAAAGAGGTGCGGTTTCTTTTGTAGTCAGAATAAGAATGGAGAGTTTTATGCTATGGGTGGGTTTTCTTTTTCTTTCTCTTTCCTTCTTACCATATTTCACTATGAGGTTTTCTTGACTCCATGGAGACTGTGGAAATGATGGTATTCTATCCTTTCATGCAGTCACTGAAAGAGACACACAAAATGTTTGTTGCTGTCTTCCCCTTACTTCCTCAAAAATGTTCTCTTCTCTCCCCATGTCCAGTCTTAGGCATTGGTCTGTCATGAGGTGGAGGGAGGTTGGCAGCTATTGCTGTCCTGAGTGGCTGTATAGCACTGGGGCTAGATTTTAATTTTGACATGTTAATGAAGCTTAAAAAGATGAAGAATGTGAATCCTTTAAGAAGCTGTTTTGTGTCTTTAACTCTTAATCAAGGCCATGATCTCATGTAGAAAAATAGCAGAATCCAGCCAAAGAGTGCAGGTTTATATCAGCCGTGTCATGGATGCCCTGGGAGAATTCAGGTGAGTTGATGGAATTCTGAATTACAAGGAGAGCTCTTCTCATGCCCCTCTAAAATTTGTCACTTCCAGTTACAAGCAGCTGAATGCAGGGTCTTGTAATTTAGCTAGTCTTGAAGTTAGTGTGAGTGAATTTTCTGTGTTGGGTATTTGGTAACTGTTCTTAGAAAACTTCTGGCAAACCCAGCTCAGCCATTTTCAGAATGAGAGTGAAAGTAGTTCTATTGCACTCACCTGTACCTGGGACTGTTGGTTGAAGTCTTCAAGATCTCATCAAGAGTTGGCTTCTGCTGATGCCTGTGCAGATGGGTGGATTGATTGTTGTATTGAGGCAGATTGAGTTGTCCACTCCTAGCTATAGATGCTGGACAGTGTAACTGACAAGAAAGTTGCTGTCAAAAGCTCTTTTTAGTACCTGAGAGAGGAAGGAATGGCCAGAAGCTGAGAAAAGCAGCCCAGGAGAGAGAGATAAGGCTTTAGTGGGATGGAGTTTCTGTAATGTCTGGAGTGTGGAATTGGATCACTGTAATGAACAGAATGGGTTCTGTCCCCCCTGAAAAGGATTTCTGAATCATTTCTCTGAATACAAGTACACAGGGGAATGCAAGAAAGGGAGGACAAATACTTAGTTGATATGAGGACACTGTTACTGGTACACTGAACTAAACAGACTAGTGTTCTGGGACACTAGTAATTACTGGAAGAGTAAAAACTCTTCTAGTTTGCTTAGTATCCTAGATCATACAAAAAGTAAATAAAAATCAATGTACAATAGAAGAGGAAAGGGGCTACTTGTATTTGCAAGATTGAAATGTGCATGTTAACACTTACTTTTTGGGAATTTTCTTTGAGCAGAGTTACCATCTGGAACCTATATTCTGTTCCAAGGATTGCAGAGCCTGTGTGGCTTAATATGATGTCCAGCACCCTGGAAAAGAACCAGCTATGCCAGCGTTTTCTTAAAGAATTTACATTTCTGATAGAACAGATCAACAAAAATCAGTAAGCTTCCCCCTGTCCCTTTTTCTTATAAAAAGCTTGTGTGCTTCCCAGTGCACGTGGATATGTTAAAGCACTTAATGGAATATTTTTTTGCTGGTGTTACTTTGGTCATATTCTTTTTCGTAGGTTCTTTGCTGCTTTGTTAACAGCAGTGCTGACATATCATCTGGCTTGGGTCCCAACAGTAATGCCGGTTGACCATCCTCCCATAAAGGCCTTCTCCGAGAAGCGTACATCACAGTCTGTGAACATGCTGGCAAAATCCCATCCATATAACCCTCTCTGGGCACAGCTTGGTCAGTAGGAAAATAAGAAACTTCAGCCTTCTCTACAACTAGCACCTTCCTGCATCTACTCCTCTTACCTTAGAGCTACCTGTGATCCAGATCACATTTGCTGATGTACCTTGCTGTCAGCTGCGCAGAGCTACCAACAGATGTCTTGGCCTGGTTAAATAGAGCATTTGGAGGCCTGTTTGCATAGCCTGAGTACTCTGCTTTTTTCCTTGATGCCTTGTTGTTCTCCTCTGTTAAACTGTCTGGTTAAGTAACTTGGTATAGAAGTACTGAGTCTGTGCAAGTGCAGTGTATGATCTAAGCAGTATGGGAAGAACAAGAGGGGAACAGACTGGATCGAGGGGAGTTCTCTGAACCCTGGAGGCCCTTTGTAGTCGAAACTGCCTTGGCTACCTCCTCTTACCTTTCTCACAGAGAAAGACACCAAGGCAACAGAGTAGAAGTCTGGCAGCTGACAGCACTGCCATTCATTCACAGTTATGTGAGTGGGCTTGGGCCAAATTTTCATTCTATGCCCAGCTCCTCAGGCTGTTCTCTGACAAATATTTTATAGCTTGTAAGTTATCTTGATACAAGGGATTAAATAACTGCTGTCAAAGGAGTAGGTGAGTGAGAGCTGAGAGAATAACGCTGCCAGTGATAAATACTTGAAAATTCCTCCTCTTCTTGGCAGCAGCTGTGAGTCTGACATCAGATTGGCCTTAACTGATATACTGTATTGCCATGTAAAATAACACACATGCACACTAAAGCAATAATGTTTTGACATTGTGCTACTAGTTGTGTTTCTTGCTAATTATGTTTGTTATTCTCAGCAGTCTTTGTGAAACTAATGCAAAACAATGGCCATGTAGTTGTAGTAGAAGTGTTTCCTGTTTTAGGCTGTCTTTTAAAATGTTATGCAGAGGAGTAATAGATTAGACTTGGAGGGGAAAATGCAAGCTTGTTCAGGGTGTTGAGGATGGAGCCAGGCCTGGGGTTATAAAAAACAGCTGGACTGGAGGCGTAATATCAGCAGTAGTTCTTGTGGTCACTCCCAGGAGTCACCACTGGTGACTAGTCAAGAATCTGTTTCTCTTCTCGCCTTCCCAGGCTGTATGTTGCTACCAGCATTGGCCTAGCCAAGTTCTCAGTGCCTGAACTCAAAACGCTTTCTCATTTTGTTTTGTTCTTACAAAGCCCAAAAGCCATTATCAGGTGTTTGCAGTAGCTAATAATGACAGTGAGATGTTGCCCTCTGCTGGTTTCCTTCTTTAAAAAGATGGGGGGCGGGGAATATAAAACAAGAATTACTTTTTATTAAGGAAATTATTTTGACATACCTGTCTCTCCACCTTCAGACCTATGTTTTCATTGCACATTATGTATCAATTAGAATTACCTACTGATACAACTGTAAGTACTACTGTCAGGAAGACATGAAACTGTCTCTTAAACATCAGCTTCAATTTAATGGTCTTAACAGTAGGCATTAGCGTGTTTTACAGACCACAATTTTGACTTTTTGTACTGTCTTATTAATAGTGGTTTTATATAAAGTCAATTGTGCAAATGAACATGAAGTCTGATTCTGATTTCCATAGCAACCGTGCTCAACTCAACAGTAAAGAGAGATTTCCCATTTCCTTTCCAAATTGCTAGTCCTTGTGGCCCAGTGGGCATTGAGGTTAATTCCAGTTTAGTAGTTTGAAGCCCATTTTCCACTACTGAGGAATGAATTTGCTGGCATATGTTAGGTTATGGGGCTAGTTGCAAGGGTGTTGATGCCACCACATGGCAGCCTCTGCAGTGCATCAGTGGCGTCATGGGAAATGGCAGATGTTGGCAGGGGAGACAGTGAGAGCAGTAGAATTACTGCCTCATTGATCCTTGTTTTGCAGGAATGGAGTCAGGAACCTTATTCCTTTTATGTTCTGTATGGCAAAGAGGAGGCTGGGCATAAATATGTTGTTTTGTTTGTGGGTGTGTCCCATTTTAGTCTCCTCGTGTTGAAACCAGACATCCCCTTGCCCTTAGTAAAAACCTTCTTTGAGCTCTGATCCTAACTTTAATTTAGTGTTGCTTCTTGAGGTCTAGAACAAAATCCTGGTAGCAAACTTGGTCCAGAACATTTGAGCAGCTGAGCAAAGACTTAGCATCTAAAACTATCTGGTAGATTAACAGGTAGCTGATAAAGCCTCAAGGCAGGGAAGCCTGCTTTCAAGGGGAACACTTACAGCGGCTAAAGAAAATGGAGCTTTTGGTGGTTGTCTCCCATCTGCTGGTGTTGTCTGCCACAGTTTGGTTAGGTAGAGACAGTTTAGTGGGTGCTCTCTAATGGATGTCAGGTGAAGACAACTGGGTTAAGTCAATCTGGTAATTGACGTTTCTTGAGTTAACACATCTTTGTTTGACAGAGCATGTGAATGTTCCCTTAATGGCTGTCTATCTACGCTTACTTCTCCCAGAACTTTTGGAATAGAAACCCTTCAGCTGATGGAGGATTATAGGCAGCTGGAAGATAGTTACCACTCTCCCAAGCAAATATGTTGAAAGTAGGATATGTATGGCATTAGTTCTGTTCAAAAAGCAGTTCTTCATGATGAATGAGCTAGCAAATAAGCAGTTCCTGGGGGGGATTCAGATTATGTTGTAGTACCTACCTTTCATACTACAGTTGTATTTTAAGTAGTGAATATATTTTCTAGTTCTCCGCCATCCCCTGCCATGTTAACAAGGTTGATTCCAAGCACATAGAAGTACACATGCCTTGCACATAAGGTAGTTACATGCCTCTTTTTTCAGAACCTTATTTATTAAGCTAATATTGAATCCTTTTATGCTTCTTTTCATAGCATAATCCTGAAAAATCTAATTCAGATTTTATCTGTATGAAAATTCCTGTGTTTAACAGAAAAAGTGACTGCAATAAAACAGAATAACTTTGATGTGAAAGAACATAAGTAGAAAATACTATATCTGGCTTCAGAGTTTAGCTTGATCTATATTCCTCTTCGCACCCTGTTGTGTCAATTTCCAAGTGATAATATCTTGTAAGCATTGTGTAAATAAAAACCTTAGTGGCTTTGAACAGAAGGAAACTGAGTAATGGCAGCTAATCCCTCACAAAAACACCAAAACCCTTCTGGACAAAAGCCAGGTATAAGAAGTGCTAAGGGGCTTGTTTTATTATTCTTTGTTTTAAACTTTTGTGAACTTACTGTGAAAGAAATTAGCTGTCTGATTTGTGTCCATAGTAAATGCTGTTTCAAAATGTGTTGAATTTAAATGGTATAGCTTATATTGCAACCAAACATAAGCATGTGAAATTTTTGTTTTCCTGTATAGGCGATCTCTACGGTGCCATAGGCTCTCCAGTTAGATTGACTCGAACTGTTATTGTTGGGAAACGCAAGGAGCTGGTGCAGCGCTTGCTCTATGTTCTAACTTACTTCATTCGGTGCTCTGAGCTGCAGGAAAATCAGCTGACATGGAGTGAGAAGGCTGGGGAAGGAGAGCAGGTGCTAAATGGAAGCAAGATCACAACTGCACTGGAAAAGGGAGAGGTAGAAGAGTCTGATTATGTGGTTGTCACTGTTAAAAATGAACCTGCTCTTGTGCCTCCGATCCTACCTCCAAAGAATGATGGAAGTAAGAATAATGGTATTGCAGAGTGGGTACATGACCCAGAAAGCACTCATGGTATCCCAGCTTCTTCAAAAGAAAAGAGGGAAGCAATAGGAAAGGCCAGTCAGAACTCCGAAACATCCGTTGATTGTCTAACTAGCAGTGTTCGTAAAGGAGCAGCTGATGGAAGGAAAAGAACCATCACTGATACAGGAATCGTATCCTACCACTTTGAAGAGCCATCTAATTTGGAGGATTTAGTGGATATAAAGAAAAACAAGAACCAGAATGAGAGAAAAGTGGAAAAGCAGTTGTCTAGTAGGTCATCTGCGTTACCTTGTCCTGAAAGGTCTGGCCACAGGAGTTCACACTTAGAAAAGGTCACCTTTCAGATTGGAAGCTCTGCGTCACCAGAGTCAGACTTAGAAACTCATAGAAGAGAAATGGAAGAAAACCTGAAGGCATTAAAAAAAAATCCAGAGGTGATACATTGTGCCTCAAGTCCCACAAATCTGACTGTGGATGCTTCCCAGAATCAAAAGGAAAGTTGTGAAGCTGCCTTTATACCCTTCAGTAAACATAATGTTTGTTACGCACAAATCCCACCTCGTGAGGGGAAGGAGGGTATACTTAACCAACATACAGAAAGTAAAGGAGTTGAAATGAATTTAGTGAACATGGTATCTAGTGAACCACTTTTGCCCACCGATAATATAGAAACTGTAAAATTGCCAAGACTGAAAGAAACTAGAACTTTATGCTCTGGCAGTCTGGAGAACTGTTCCCCTGGCTGCACAGAAGTAGGTTCTGCTGTCAAACAGGATTCCCCTAAAGTAGGTGCTAAAGATGTCCCCTATGGGGATGCTGGAAGGAAAACCCCCTTCAGAGTTGAAGGGGACATTCCAAGGAACGAGAGTTCAGACAGTGCTCTTGGAGCCAGTGATGAAGAAGGTGATTGTTGTATCCCTGATGAAGTGCATCATGATAATGTCAGCAAAAGACTGGAAGAGTTTGCAGAAGTGGAACTTCCTTTACCAAGGTAAAGAAGTTTAATTGAGAACTAGATGGAGTCAAAAGCTGTTACTACTGTAGAGAAGTTTCAGGGTTTAAAGTCTGAAATCCTCTGGGATCTTGACTAAATTCCTTGCAAGCAAATCCGTAACAGACAGTAGTGTGGTTAGGGTTCTTGTAAACAGGCTTGGCAAAAAGAAAACCAAGACAGAGCAGATTTAGGTAGTGAAGCTTTGTGACAAAAGTGTTCTTCAAATGTCTGATAGAGCAAACTTTTATAACTGCCTGAAATGTTTAATGTAGACAGAACATCTGAGGACAAGCAAAACTTTGCTTAAACTGATAACTGTTTAGGTTTGACAAGCTTGGCAAATCAAAGACAGACTTGAAATAAATAAGGGCACCCTGTTTGAAAACTTTTGAGCTTTACAGATGCATGTGCAGCTTGCTGATGCTTAAGGTAGGTAAAAAGAGTTTGCTTCCTCGGCTGGGTTGGAGAAAACTCAAATTCAGCAAGTCTGTTAGCTGCAGAATAGGGAGCTCATATATACCACAAGCTCTTAATACATGTAAAGTTGCCTTCTCATAAATACGAAGGAATCAATACATTGCTAAAGTTCAGCTTTTAAAATCCTTGTTGCAGAGAGCACCAATAATTGGTTTACTGTATTTTGGGTACAATTGTTGATTATTATTTGCAGTAGAAGCAGGGGTGATAAATCAGTCTTTGCATTCAGGTAAAATCTGAATGCAGTTTGTCAAGCAAGAATCTTACCTGCTTTGTATTTCTTGTATTTCAGGTCAAGTACAATCAGCAGTCAGTGTGTGAAAAATTTTGGAAGATCACTTCTAGGTGGTTACTGTCATACGTATATGCCTGATCTAGTGCTGCATGGAATAAATAATGATGAAAAACTTAGGCAGTGTCTACTAGCAGACCTACTTCATGCAATGCATGTGAGTTAAAGAACTGTTCTGAGTTACAGTAGGAGTTGTGATATTACTGAGATCTACAGAAGCAGGTCCTTTGAACAGGTTTCTTTCTACTTGATTGTTCTTAACAGCCACACCTGACATGTGTTCCTTCTTGAAAGATGTAAGCCCTGAATTCATTGTGTGCAGAGCCTGTTCACACAAGGATTTACTTGTTCCTTCCTTCCTCACGTGTGCTTTCCTTTATACTCTCTTAAGGCTTATCTTCAAAGGTAAACACAAGGAAAATTGTTGGCAACTTCAAGTTGCAAACTGCTTCTCTTTTTCAGCCACAATATCAGACAGTTACCTAGATTTCATAAAAATGATATGAAAGTTGAAACATCTTGTTTTGCCACTTAGTGGCATGTATTGCAAGGGATAGATGAAGTCTTGTGGAGGCTTATATTATACTAGACTGTAGCAGAAATGACTGACTACAGAAAATAATTGTTTATAGGTAAGAACTTTGCCGTGTTCTTACTTTACTTTTTAGGTACTTGTAAATTATAGAATTCACTTATAACCTTTCACTAACGTAACTGTGTGACCTTAGTATGCAATTTTAAATGTTTATCTAGTAATTGTCAACAGCTTTTCTTGAGAGCAATTAAGAATCATCCTGCTGGAATGAGTTCATGTGCTATCCAAAACAGTTGTGTGTGTAACTTCTTTAAACAACATCGGATTGATCTAATGCGATGCCGTCTCTTCATGCATACCCTGCCTTGATTGTCATAGTGAAGTCCTGCACATATCTCTGAAACATTAAATGTACTTTCACCGTCACTGGATCGGTACAATTATTACTCTTTTCAGTTTTCATTACTTCTTTTTGGAAGAAACTCACCTTTTCAGGGAAGATGGATTACTTGAAGAAAAAAATTATTGGAATAGTGATTTTGAAGCACTACTTAAAATTAAATGCCTTGATCAAATTGGCAATTAAGACTTAACTCACACGATGTTGCTGAATGTAAACTGTCACTGAAGTTGGTGTTCCTTGTCATTTTCGAGATGCCTTTGGTTACCTATTGGACAAAAACATTGATTGGATCACTTTCTTATTCCCTGCTTCAGTGTGAATAAAAGTGGAACCTCAAACTAAGTTGTAGAAATGTATCTGAAAGTGTCACGTCATGTTTGTAATTTTCTATCTGTTGCAGCATCCAGTGCTAGATGAGCCCATAGCAGAAGCTGTCTGCATTATTGCAGACACAGATAAATGGAATGTACAAGTAGCTACAAGCCAGAGAAAGATGATGGACAATATGAAGCTAGGCAAGGATGTTTTGGTTTCAAGTCAAGTATCCAGTTTATTGCAGTCTATTTTACAGCTTTACAAACTCAACATCCCAGCTGACTTTGTAAGTATTTCTTTACTGAAGATTGAAGCTAATGAAAATTATTTAGCTTAAGTAGCAAATGCAGAGTTTTGTATGCCATGTTGCTATACCAATAAACTAATGCCTGTAATAATGCAGAGCTAGTACAACATATTTAAAAGAATGCATGCTACAGTCCAGCAACAGGATACTGTTTTATCTGTGATTTACATCTAATAGATCAAAGTTAACTATTCCAAAGTACATATACCAAAACTAAAGTTGTTTAGGCAATTTTAGCATGGTCCTGATGTGTTTATGATTAGGACTCTTAAATCTGGCTTTTATTTTTTTGTTTGTATAATTTCCACACTCCTCTACTGTTTATGTTGTTGAAGTGCCTATCTACCCAAGCCTGTTTCTAGCTTACAGCTTTCTGTTCTTGGGCTTTCTGTCCAACCCCATGCAGTGGATGATGCTTCTCTCTCCTTCCCAAATAGTTGTGCCAGTGTGTTCACTTGACCCTTCTGTTATAGGCATATTTTAGCCAGCCCTGTCAGCAAGTGCTGTCTTGGATAGCCTTGCTGCTGTCTCCATAGGGTTGCTGGGAGGAGGTTGAAACCTGATAACACTTGGGGCCCGGTGGGTTACAGCAGGGGATGTTACTTTGTCATATTGCATACTCCCTATCCCACAGCATCCTTTCCTGTCCTCATTAGTAGTGGAATTCATCAGAGCAAATCAGCAGTAATGGTTTTGCTGATTACAACAGTATTACCCACAAGTCTAACAGTGGTAATTATAATAGTTTTTAGTACAGAATTGTAGGTGAGGGGAGATGGGATGCTTTTTTCAGTAGTCACTCCTTTCTCAATTAACAGAATTGGTTTGTCCTTCAGCAGATAACATTGAGAAACTTTGCAGGAAGCCTGTGTAATGAGTGTGCTAGCAGATGCAAGAGGAAGATAGAGCTAAACACTAACAGCTGTAAATAGTATTAGTTGGCACTGTTTTGGATAAAATTGTTGATACTGAGTACACTTAAGTTTTTGAAGTCAAGTGCTAGGCAAAATATATGGGTATGTTTTAAATATTGTCTCTGGATTCTTTCGGACATTGGAAAATATGCAACTTTGGTTAAAATTATATCCTAACATTTGCACAGTAATACCTTTAAATTTTGGCATTTTTAAACTGAGTAGTTGATTCTGCAGCTGAGGTGTTCTTCCCAGTGTTGTCTTGGGGTTTGTGTATGCAATTTCTGTATGCTTTGTGTGGTGTGGGAGGGGTTTGGTGGTGGAATGTTTTTCAGGGTTTTTTTATTTCCGTTTTCTTACAAAAAGGAACACTGAAGTGACAGTACTAGTAGTTTGTAAATTTTCTATCATAAACATTAGAGATACTTCGACCCTTCTGTTGGTGGATTTTACAGCTCTTTGCTAAAACAGAGCCATCACTGTGTGAAAGTTAAGTATTCCACTAAACTCTAGGGGGAGAAGTGTGACTCTTTTTTTATTGTACTGATTCTATTGATCTAAATTTTGACAACATACGTACTAATATTGATAACAGAGGAGCATAATGCAGCATGTTTGAAGTTTCCTTTAGGAGTGCATGTTTCTTTATATGCAGTTAATGTTCAGATGAGTAATATGTTTTTGGCTTTGTGGTACAACAGAAAACAAAACACAACTTGAGACCAAATGAAAGGCAAGTGGTGCTATCTTTGTTGTGGCACTTTAGACTTTGTGGCAGAGGGCTTTGCAGTATGCCAGGGTGAGAGGGAAGTGATGATAGCAACTGCTGCATGTCAGCAATATGTCAGAAGTTTTACCTGCACCTTTAAACTCATTTTAAGCTACTCTTCCATTTTTAGAAGTGACTTGACTTACACCACCCCCACCCACCCATTTAGTCAATGAGGGAAGCTAACATTAAAAAAAAAGAAAAAGTGGTACACATTTTGAATAAAATGGATTGATGTAGTGAGCTTGTGGAAAATGGCTTTTCTTTACGGGCATTCAGGAGGAGTAGATAATATTAAGTAAAGAATCTCTCTTTTAGAGAGAATCTCTTTTAGTGGCATTCTTCCTTACTTGCTGCCTCATAACTACAAAACAAAAACATTCATAATACTTTAGCACAAGTACTGGAATTGAAATATATTGAACTGCTACTTTGTGAATCAGCTGCATGCTCCCCCGAACCACTGAGGAAGTGCTCGTAAGCTTTTGCATTAGGGCTACCTGTAATGGAAAAGATGACGTTTCCCTCTTGGCTAGAATCAGAAGTGTTATAGCAACTTGAGTGAAAATTTGCCTGAAGCAAATAGATCCAAACTGCTATCAAAAAGCTTTTGCCTTTCCTCCACTGGTGGCAGTGATATTATTCTAGTACTATGTTGGATGTTTTTTAAAATGCCTCTTGATCTTCCATGAATAAGACCAGATATAAGCTCAGAGAATCATTAAAAATTGTCTTGCTCCCAAACATCAGAAAAATACATGGTAGGCTACCTACAAGCATGTGTCTTTTTTCTTCCTCATTATTTTTTAATTAGCAAAACTGGTTTCACAGGATCTTGTTTCTAATACTTATGGTTTCCATTCAACTTAAAAAGTACATTGGACAATGGCCTGAAGCTATTTGCTGGTACTGTTTGTAATTGCTGTCTATGCTGGATGACTATGCAGTTGATAATGTGAGGTTCTGCATGCACTCCCTGCTTTCATCTCCTAGAGTTTGGAGAGCTGAACTAACTTAACATTATATTTTTTTTGAAGTGGTCATCCTGGAGGAAAGAAGGAATATAACAAATTGAATGTACCTTTTGTCCTAGAACAAAATACCTGATAAGACATCCTACCTACTCACTTTGTGAAGACATCCTACGTACTGATCTTGTCTTACCAAAATAAACCCTCTCCCTTTGAAACAAAGGTTCACCTGCTCTCCTGCAGTTGGTGTATGAGAAATTACCATGCATCACATGACTGTATTTAAAAATAATACACATTTCTAGCATGCTGCTGCTGAAAGAAAAGGGGAGTGATTAAACTGGCGTTTCAACTTGAACTATTACCTTTTGGCAAGCGACATCAAATGCTTAAGCAATTTTAAACTGGAAGTGCCTAGGACTAATAAAAACAAATGCCTAAAAAGGATTCGTAACTAGCTTCTACAGTAAAGTAGTGGAAAAAAAAGAGTTATAATTTTTATGATGGAGAAGATAATGGTGTCTTCCACTTCTTGAGTCTCAGTTTCCTGAATGGGAGAACCCTAGAGCTAGAGTACTAATTTTAGAAGATATTATCTAAACTGAGTCTTTCAGAAAAAATGGTACTGACTTACAAAGACATCTTGATCCGAGTATTCTGGTTTGATTCTTAGTAAGGTGTCTTTGAACCTGGTTAAAACATCTAAAGTCAGCAGAAACGCTGTGTCTGACTTGAGTGGAAAACGCATGTGCAGTTCGTGCAACAAACTTGCTGCCCAAGAAGGCTGAAATGCCTCAATTCTACCAGGGGGTTCCCCTTTGAGTGAGTAGTGTAGCTGTTTAATGTTGCTAGCACAGCTGTAACAAAGCAAATTGCCTCTCCTGGATTTTGGAGCCGAGATTTAGTTTGAAAGATGTTCTAGCTAAGATAAAAGCTAAAATGATGTGCTTACATTTCTGTAAAACTTGCATGTGATTGCTAAAGCTGTTCTGAGGTTTTTGGTCTGTGTTTACAGTGCATAATGCATCTTGAGGATAGACTACAAGAGATGTATCTCAAAAGCAAAATGCTTTCAGAGTATCTGCGAGGACATACAAGAGTGCATGTAAAAGAACTAGGAATTGTATTGGGGTGAGTATTGCAGGTATCTGTTTTAACCAATGGCAAAACTTGAGGCAGTTTATCTTCCTTTTCAGTTTCTGAATGTTGACATCTTGTTCCCATGAGGACGTGCTTCTTTCTTCATATTTAGCACTCTCCTTTTTCGTGTGCTTAATAAAGTGTAAAAATGGGTTCTACTGAGCCATCTGAAAATCAGGAGGGGGCACAGTTCTACAGCAAGAACAAATTACTTGTCATTCTTAAATCTTCTGAATGAGGAAAGTTTGGATTTTGGTCATTAGGAGGTTATCCATGCATTCATATGCACTCTTTCTGTCTTGATCTCCTTAATGAAAACTTCATCCCAACAAATACTTGAGAATTTTTGGAACGTTAGGTGGTGCAGTTGTATCTCGAGCAAAAAGGAGTTCTCAAAAAGCAGGTGTCCTGTTTGGCAGCTGTCTTCTAACAATAGTACTTGACTGGCATACAACCTTTAGGGATGCACCTGCTGACAGCGGAAGAGGGGGAAAGGGGAAGAAGTAAATACACATTTGAACAGTTGGACTGTATGATCTTAAGGGTCTTTTCCAACCTAAACGTTTCTGATTCCCAAGATGGTTTTTAGCACTGTAGGTAAAACTTAATTTATCTTTATCCAAACTGTTCCAAGATTTCGTACTGAGAAATGCAGTTGTAAATAGTGAAACCCTGAAACAGGCAATTTTCTCTGTGTGTGTGTATGTATGTGTAGAAATATACACACGTGTCTTGGCCTCAGAGCAGCTTTACATTTGGAAATGTTTAGAAACTGACCATTGCATTTCAGAGATGTTCTTGGTACTGTTATTGCATAATAATTAATAATTACAGGTTTTGGTCTTTTTTGCTAAGAAAGTGCTACTATAAGGTGAACTGAGTTATATTCAAAACACGAAATGCAGAGTCTTCCATAAGCTGACGTTAGCTTATTGGTGCCTACAGACTGGCAAGACTACAAGCCAAGACTTATGGCTTAGCAAATAAATAAAATTTTTTGTTTAAACCACAAAATATTATATACCACAAAATGTAATACTGCTATCTTTTGACTTAAATGGTAGCATACTTCTTGGTTTTAAACACTATTAGTTATCTTTACTGGTATGTTGTGAGTAATAGCAATAAGTAATAATTAAACAATGGACTCAGTTACAGCAAGACACTTCCAGTTTCTTTAAAGTGGATGAAAAATATCTTCTTGTGTTTCTCTTCTTTTGTGAAGGTGACTGTATATTTTAAAGTCTGTCTTTTTTTTTTTTTTTTTCTTTTTAAATTTCTAGGATTGAATCCAATGACTTGCCTTTGTTGGCTGCTATAGCAAGTACTCATTCCCCATATGTTGCTCAAATACTCTTATAAAAAATCTCAGGATAGTCATTCCCTTGAAGTAAAATAAAGGGAACGGGAATGTTGAATGAAGAACAGAGGTGCCAAACACTGGTAAAGGGGAACGCTGAGGAAAGCAGGTGATGACTGTACATTCTACCACCTTCTGATTCTGATTTCATCCGGATGTTTTATCGGAGGACTTCAGTTTACATAACGTAAAAGGCATTCAGGTTTTTCTTACAATCTCACTTCTGACTTAAATCAAGAATATGACTGCGTCTTGCATTTTGTTATTATTCAAAGGACAAAAGTTAACACTATGTGGCAGACCAGGAGCTGCCATCCAAAACGCTGCTCAAAACCATGAAGTAACAGTTAAAAGAACAAGTGGGTTAGAATGGATTTTAGAATGGATTTTGTAATACTACACTTGAGTGTGGTGTGGTGCATGTTTCTTTACTGGGAAGGAGGAGGAGCTGTAAACTATGTATATAGCATTCCTATACACAAGCGTATTAGATGGGACATGATTTTTCTTGTGGAGCATATGCGTGATTTATATAGTAGAAGTGATGGGCTCGGAACAAGGAACCTGGATTCAGCAGCCAAATGTTATGTGGGAATAGAGGTGTGCATGAGGTGATACGACTTTTCCCTTTAAGGACAAGAAGTTAAGCTGTGGCTGCTTCTGTTTTAACGAGGAGGCATTCACATGAGCCCGTGGCTAGAATGGAATGGACTTCTGAGATAGGGATTTTGTGGGAAAGCCTTATGGAGTTTCTGCTACAAGTTTACATTTGTTGCTGATGCAACTTCAATAACTCTTGAGTTTCTGTATGACTGTAGTCCTGGGAACTAAACCTGTGTCTTGGTGTCATCAAGTATTACTGTCTCCAAGGAGTATGAATTTGACAAACTTCTGTATGATACCAGTGCTGTTAGTGCGTGTCTGTGCACACGTACACCAAGCAATTGGCAGAAACTGAAGACAATCTTACTGGGGAAATAAAAGACAACAAACAACCCTCACCAAACCTTTAGTCGAAAGTGTTACTTTTTCCCAGCTACCAGTTGTCACTCTAAGTAGGAATAAAAGAGGACCATTGTTTGAAGTAAAATATAATGTAGGGGCAAACCCCAATATTTGATATTACTATGAATGTTTGCAATTACCCTTTTCAATTCTTCAGAAATCTTGAACTATCATCTGGGTGCCTTTCCTTAATAGGTTAACTACTCTGAGACCAGAAACTACTTCTCCACTAGCTGATACTGGCCTTCTCTGTTTCTAGAAATCTAAATAAAATTTTGTATTTTACTGTTTTCATGTGGTTGATAACATGAATGTAAAAAAAATTACTTTTTTTGCATAAAGCACTGTTAAGCTGGATATGAAACTATGGACCAGACTGAGGAGAGAACAAAGGATCAAAACAAACATTCTTAAAGAAACAGAAAACTCAATGTTGGACCATTCTGTTGTGAGCCAGCATGAATGAGGTGTCTGAAATTGTCAGCTTGCAAGCAAATTGCTAGCAACACAATTGCTTGGGAATAGTGAATTCTAATAAGAAACTCCTGGTTACCGGTTGTGAGTTCTCCTTGTTGGTGATTACAGATTTTTAACACTGAAGGCACACACTTTTATTAGAAGTGTTTTTATTTCCTACTACCTTGATGTTTGGACTTTTCTACAGTAAACTTTAAATGATTTGAAATAATGAAATGTGCATATTGTAAGTTGTTTAAATGTGATAGGGATCTTGATTAACCTTGTGTTGCTGTTTGAGGGAAGTAGGGAGACTGACCTACTGTGAAGAGAGGTTGTTTCCAAGTGGAGGGATAATTAATATTCTGATACAACACTTATAAAGCTGTTCCTTATATGCTGGGTTTCTGACCTGACATTCCAGATGTTTATTTTATCACATTTTCATACTTGTCCCTAGTATTCTGCCTAAAAAGGCTAAATTCTTTCTATGGTTCAGGTTTTTCTCCTACTGCTTATAGTTAAGCAAACTTTTCTTATCTTTGGTCTGTGAATCCTTCTAGCTGCTGGAAAGTAAACGTACCTCTGCATATAGCTGTTGGCAGATACCACTCTCTATTCCACAAGGTTAAGACAAAGTTAGAACCGTGGAGCAAGTCAGATATTCCCAAACTACCCCTGTGATGGAGAATGTGTTGCGCGCGCATGTACAAGACTATGAAACTGCTTCCCTGGGTGTATATAGAAGTCTTCATGTACTTTCTGTATTTCATGTCAATCTTAGATAGTAGCAGAGTTCATTAAAAGTCAGTTCCAGTTTTCTTGAAGTATTACTTGGGCTTTTATCTGCACAGACTCTGACAATTCTTCAAAGAAATATGTGCTAACATATAAATACATTTTTGTTATCATAGTGTACTAAGAAAGTCAAAGGTCATCCAACATTCAGTGATTTCAAAGCTAACACCGTGATCAGTAATGCCAGATTTTATTACATGAACTGTTAAAAAAATAAATAAATCTTAATAATCTGCCATTTGGCAAGGCATCAAATTGACCTATGGGTGGTGTGTGAGCTGATGGTCAAAAGCACTTGGATTTTCTTCAGCCCAGGCTAAAACTTTATAGTTCTTGCTGCTCCCTCTAACATTTTGCTGCTCTTCAGAAATTACATGATGAACTATCTGGTTCTGACAGTTCTAGTTTTGGGGGAAAGAAAATTCAAAATGAAAGCTGTTTATTACCTTTAAAAGGCTTTAGTCTAAAGAAAGTTCAATATGTATTTTCCCCTCCACCAAATGTACTACCTCAGTTGACAGGATTCCACCTTCTAGGGCTTTTTTTGACTCCAAGTCTTTAATTTGTTTTTGGTAGCATCTTGCTGCTTATGTAAATTAGCGTGGCATGACAGGGCAGTAAGTATTTACAGATGTGTTGTTAGACATTTTTAGGGCATGTTACTGTTTTTATTTTAATAGAATGAAAAGTGATATGAATGTACAGATGTGTTTAAAATTAATAATGTAGCTTAATTTTCAAATATTCCAAAGTTGTTTTTATCAGTATTATGTAGTGTTTTGTAAACTTAAATACATACTTTCTTGGTTAAGTGGGAGTGCACAGCCTTTTCCAAAATCCCACATAAATGCAGTTTACACAGTGCAATTTAAAGAATGTGTGCTTTTTTTTCAGGCAAGACTAAACCTTCATATGCAGAGGGGAGGAATGAAATGCTAAATTGTATTATTTAATCTGAATGAATTCTTTAACCCCCCAAAATACCAAGTTCTAGCTAAACATTTTAAGTAGGTACTCTCTGAACTAGTATGTACAACTTTCTTCTGCCCAAAAGAAACAAATAGACACTGATTCTGTCATTAACACTTCTAATGGCATCCTCCAGAGTTATAGATTGATCTTCCCCACTCCCTGCGATATGCATCTTTACTCTCAAAGTCAAAACCCTTTTCAGACAGACCAATCTTTTGTATATAAAGTTTACACAACATGATCGCTTATTCCTCAAGTATAACTTCTACTTCAGTTAACAGGACCCAAAGCAAAGTTGAGTCTGAACTGCTGAATATACTCTAGACATTTTTATTTTTTTTTAGGTCGTGGGCTAATTTGACATACATAGCAGGTTTTCCATAGTAGAAAAAAAAATGTGTGTTCCTGTTGCATGTTTGGAGAGCATAGGCTTTTTTAGGAATGACTGAATACCAATGTCAAACTACATGAGTTTTTTTCTTATAGTTTTTTATGTACACTATCATTTTGGTCTATTTCTTTGCGGCATTTGGTGCAATAAACTTTCTGAAATGAATGTAAGTGGTATTTGGTATCTTCCTTTTTAAGACTTCTGAAATAGCTGTTCTTGTTGTAGCTGAGATCTAATAGTGCATGGACATCCGATAACCCATTAGTGGAGTAAGTAACTGTTGCAAGAAGTGTCTAACAGGAAAGCATCACAAAATCTGGAACCTGATTGAACGCTATCTTGAAATATCTTGAAAGCATTTCTGGAAGCTTTATGCCACTTATGTAAACAAGTGCTCTTATAGTGTGAAAACTAACTGTAAAAAATAAAAAAGTGAGGACACTGACTGTAGAAATAGGTCCTGCAGAGGTTCCACACACCTGTGTGGCTGGCACTTAGCTCAAATGCATATGAAAAGAGCTATCTGAAAAATGTGTCGCTATTATATAACATACCCAATTTTAGAATTACTCAACCCAACAGGAGTGAGTGACACCTTGTATCTACTATATTATGAATTGGTTAATGGACTTGACATGAATAGTTTAAAATAAAGAGGTCTTCAATTTGTGTCAAACTCTCCATGACCTGAATTTCTATTTGGTGTTCTGCAGCTTACTGGAAAGTCCTTATTTACAAAACAATGGAGAAGAACTGATCAACTGTAATTATGCTGAACATCTTCGAACAGGTCTGAGCTATAGTCTGATTTGTAGGCTGTAAGTACTTCTTACCTGTAGACTAAAATGTTTGATATTTGCTTGTTGGTCAGGCTAACAAGGATTGGAAATAAAACAGCAGTCCAGGAACTTTGCCATCAAGGACTTTTCGCAGTGCTTTGAATACAGCTTCTGGCTTTCTGGTCTAGCTGCTCTGGAGTATTTGGAGATAAATCTACTTATTTTCTCATGCTCAAAGGCGCTAAATGCTTGTGTGCACACTTGAAATAAGAAAAGTCTGTTGCGTGTCTGCTATGACTCCTGTGTAATTTGTGCTCCTTTTAGTACTCCTGCACAAATAGTGACCTCTTATAGAGGTTAATCAGATTTGGTGTTTATGAGAATGCAAGTGGGGTTTTTTTGTGTCAAAACAAATGACAGTGGTGTGGTGAGCTGTAACCTCGCTCCAGCTCTATTCTTGCTAAATTGTGTAGCTGCCTCCCTTTTCTAAGTCTGTGCTTTCATGAGAAGGCTTGAAACAATAGCTGACTGCTGTACTGGGGGAAGACCCATTACCCTGTCTGGTCTTTCCTTCTGTCATACCAGCTGCACGTGCAAGTTGCTTGTGCTCTGTGGCTTGTGCTGTTGCTCATTGAATCACTCATAGCCAGGTGCAGCATGTTTGCAGGGAAAAAAAAAAAAAAAAAGAAGCTGCTGATGGTTGTCTGCTGAGTTGAATTTGGCTCCAGTAAGTGCCAGTGTAAAGGCAAGGGAAGAGATGAGACCCCTCAGCTAGGAACAAGAAAGAAAAGGAGTGAGATGGCTCCAGCTCCTGCTGTCTTTGATGCTTGTGGACCATTGGACTGTCTCAGCAGTTTGTGTGGGGTGGGAACCTGGGCTTCCACCTGGGCTTTGTAAGACTCCACGAAGCTCCTCTGCTCTGACTTCGCTGCTTTTGAAAAATTGTAGTTAAGCTGTTGGTCATATCAAGTGGTTTAACTTTTTACTAAAGGAACTTAGCTAATCTGTTTTAGAACTCGTGTGACTGGGACTGTGGCAGGTTAGCAAGAGGGAGATGCACATGTGTAAAATGGCCAAGCAGTGGGAAAGGTTGGAGATCTGTATTAATAAATACTCGCATGATATGGCTGAGAGGGCTGCCAAGGAGCTTTTAGAACTGACAGCTGCAAAAGAGAAAATAATACCTAGATTTGAAAAACTCTTAAACTCTGCAGTCAAATTCCATTATTTGTTCAAAAGACATGACTTGAAATAATACAAATGTTAACAGTGAACAACCGATTAAACCATTTTTCCTCTTGCGTAAATGGCAAGGAACATCACAGAACTGATGAAGAGATTCTCCTCGCACATAACAAGGGGTTCAAGGCTACAGCAGGCACAGGTAAACGTGCACTATATCACAAAGTAACTAAGCCTTGTGCCAAAATTCTGCCTGTCTTTCTCCCTCCTTTTCTCTGTGAATGAGAAAGTCATATAACATAGCAAAGCTTTCTGCTAATTATCCATGCACCATATTCTTTGGTTGTCTGTACGTATATATGGCTGAAGAGGGCATGACTGGACATACGAAACAGGATTTGGGCCATAATGGACATGCAGTTGAGTGACAAACCATGAGACTGTGACCTGTAAGGCTTCTGATCCTATATAAAATTAGCTTAAGTGGCCACATGCTAGTAATCCACATGCTGGAAAATGACTCTTACAATAGTTGCAGTCAGTTGTCTGTCTGGCGCAATCCCAAAGCTAAAACAGTTTAAGCACTACAAGTAGAGTAGCATTTTGTATCAAAATCCTAAAGGTCAACACAAGGCTGAAGGGCTTAGGAGTGACAGTGAAGCACTTAAAAATAAAAATCTCGTGAACTGGATTTCTTCCATTTGGAGCGACAAGAGAGATTCTACTGTGGTCTGACAAAATGGTGTTTGAGAGAGAGAAGGCTGCCCTGAGGAAGGAGTTTCCCACCAAGGAAGAAAGCTCCCACTCCTACAGGCAGAGAAATGTTTGTGGATGTGGAAATATGAAGCAATACTTAGGTCTGCTTGAGATCTTCTGAAGCAGTGGTTGTGCTGTCTGATAAGAGTGCTATGAGATCAAGGGCTGGGATATTTGGCTCACAAAAAATGTTTTCCCTTCGATTGGATTGAGTTTCAACCCTGTATATAATAAAACTGTTTCAATTAGGTCCTTTACTATTTTAGCTTTATTTTACTACCTCATCTCTTTTTCCCTAGGCAAAATGAGGGTGGGTCTGTGTGTGTGTGTGTTCTTCTCTTTTCTGCACATACTGTCACGTAAATGTTTTCATTTTTCATTTTCTACAGTATTTTTTTTTTCTAAGATCTGCACAGGCTCTGTTAGCCTTAGATGGTCTTCTAAAATTGTTCACTTTAGCTTTGAAAAATATAGGGAGTTTGAGCATTTTTTCTTGAACTATTTTTGATTCCTTAGAACATGCAACTTTTTGACCTTGAAACGTGGCTGCACCATGAGCAACGTGAAATTAAAAATCACATTTCCAAGCCATCAGGTCTTTGTGCCCTGTGTAGGGGCACTACACTCATGGTGCAGGCACTTTAATTCTTCAGGTTGGTTTCTGATAGAGACAACACACCTTACCGTTTGATTTGGGAAGCAGAGGTGCCTGGGCTGCCCAAAGCATTGTAGCCCATTTGCTGCATGGGAAAAGAGCCTTCCCAGCTGCCCGAGCCCCTGGCTAGCCTGGCCCTTGCATGGTGACCTTATTGTTCAGGAACATTCGGAGCGGGCTGCCAGGTGGGGGCATAAACCAAAAATGGAGTTAGTGCCGAGTTTCTCCTTTGCCCCACTGTTTACCATAATTGCACTTCTGACAGTGTCGTGTAAGGGGCTGGTGTCCCTGACGTGGAAGGCTGACTGGGTCTGAAGGCGTGTTGAGCAGGGCCCTCTGCGTGCCCGCCTGGTGGAGTTGCCAAAGCGAGGGGTGTACTGACCTATGTCGGCGTGTACGACTGGGGACATGCCTTAGACACCAATATTTAAAGTGAGTTTGTCAGGCCTCTGGTATTTAAACCGTTTGTGTTAGATTTAGCTGTGGCTACACCCTGAAGGCAGACCGCTGCCTCTGGTTTTCCATGTGCCGGTTTCTTCCCACAAGCATGCAGTGGTCTCTCCTGTTGCTCAGTAGCGGGTAAACACCAAAAGCAAAAGATGCAAAGCCCATTTGTAATGTTGCCAGATAAATTCTGAGCATTGTAGGTAATTCATTGGCTAGTGGTAGCAGTTGGAGGAGTAGCTGTGCATTACTATATACTTGAATTAAATAAGCTGTGAAGAAGACCTGATGGCTTCCCAGGTGTGGATGCCGGCGCTCTTGATAGACAAGGAAGCTGGTAATTCAAGAACACTGTTCTCGTCTTCAGAAGGCTTTCTGTCGTGAGCCTCGTGATGTTTGAACTACATTGCTGCTAAGGACCTTATCTTACTAGTTCATCTCTGGGATTGTACTAAAATTTACAGAGAAGCTGGCTTGCCTTCCCCCCCGCCTTGCTTCTTTTCAAATTAGTATTCTCTCTTTTCTTCTAAATACGTGAAGCTTTTCCTGCATGTCTATTTTGGTGGCCAGCAACTGCTCTGCCAGCCCTGGAGAAAGCTGGTATAGACTTGATGGTTTGTGCTAAGGAAATTACAAACCTTGGTCTGGTTGGAGACCTAAGAGCTGGGTGGTCCCATCCCCAGAGGCAAAGCGCTGGAAGCAGGGGAGCCTAGAAAAGGCTGTGCCGATGAACCCGAGTGGCAAACTGCACCTGCAGGTCATCTTGCGGCTGGTCGCTGAGCATCGCCAAGTGTCGCTCTATCTCCAGCAAAAGGGGACTACGCTGAAAAGCGTGTATCTACAATATTGCACACAGATGAGCTTGCTGGCAGTCTGGGGTGAAGTCTCTGGCAGATTCAGGCTACCCTTTGCATTGTAACCCTTCCAGTAGCTCCATGATGGTTAGCAGCCAACGTGCACGCCACTGCCCTTTTTCTCAGAGCTGTGACGCTGAGCTGGGTTGCATTGTAGTTGAGGTTGAAACACGACTGTGAACTTTGCAGTGTGGAGGACTTCCCTGAGTTAAACGCAGTTTTACACGCTCTGCAATGATGAACAGCATAGAGCATCCTGATAGCACAGCTTGTCAGCATAGTGCAGCACTGTGCAGCAATACTGAGATCATCTCTGGATTCACTAAATCTGTGTCTAGTCACTCTGTAATGCATCTTAATCTCAGTACCATACCGAGTTAACCACACTAATTAACCATTCCTAATTCTTGATTAAGCTTGGCTGGTAGCAGGTTGGGAATTTTCACCCTGTGTCCGTGGCTCAGCATCAAATCAGCTCCTGTTTTTTTTCTCAGCATTCTGGCAATTACTGCTGTTTGTTACGGAAGGATGAGGCGACTGGCCAAAGGTACGCGGGGAGGCTGCAGCAAAGGTTAGTACCTGATCTTCTGAGTCCTAAAATAATGCCTTTATCATTGAACAGTCCTACTGGCCATGCTGGGGTGAGTAGGATGCATACACCTCCCTTTTCCCTTCCTGGCAATTGCTTTTTAAAGAGTCAGAGACATAGTGTCTGGCATCCAGACATCTGTGTTTTGGGAAAGAAAAAAGAGAAAAAAGGTTCTCTCATTCTTATATGCTGCCTTGAAAGCTTATTGTGTACAATTACAATTATGCCTGTAAGGATAGTTTAGCTGAAAGTATGTGCCACATGGATGCTGCCAAAGAAATGTATTTTGGTTTTCTAAACACCTGCTGCTTTGCTTTTGTGCATCTTTATTTTTTGCTTGGGATGCATGAACGATGTGGGAAAAAGTAACTCATGACAAGCTGCTAAGCAATACTGTGTGAGAAATAGCAGAAGTTGGTAACCACTTAAGAGAAGCGCTAGTTTTCAGAAAAATAAAGGCAGAAGTTAAAGATCAAACTTGTCTCTGAGTGAGTTTCTTGTTTGAGGCAGTGGGAAGGTGTTACAGTTAAGCATGTGGAGCATACAAGATGTTAACTTACTGCTTCACAGAAACAGCTTATGCACTAGCTTTTACACATTGGCATGCAGGTATGAATGTTCTGCTGTGGCAATGCAGCATCTTTATATATGTCTTATTTTAATATAGAAAATAGATATACAATGCAGTTTTGCTCCGAAGTTCACATACAAGCAGAAATACTATAACCAGTGTTCTGACTTTAAACTAGGTGAAAGGATGGGGGCAGGAGGAAATACAAGACAAATGAGCAAAAAAGTAAAATTATGGGTCATAAATGCCGCTTTATTTTGTACCAGTGTCTGTTGTGAGTTCCTGATTCAGTCTTGGTGCTGCTTATTTTAATCCATGTGGTGGGAATCAGAAGATGAAAAGCAACCATGACCAGACAAGATGTGACTGTCGTTCTCAAAGGGGATGAATTGCCATGGCAATCCTGGCTGTTGGTGGGGCACTGGTTGATTTTGGCCAGCTGCTGGGTAGCTGGAGATGGTGGGTCCCCTTGGGGATAAGGTGCCTTTTGGATAATTAGACAAACATACAAACTGTGTCTCAAGACAAAGAATATTGAATGATTTCTTTCTGCTGCTTGAGGTTACGTAGTGGCTCTTGTGAAAATGAGCAGTTGAGAGGTACTGCTGGTTTCTGAAGGGCAGCAAATGCCAAGGGCAGTTAGAGCCTGGGTTTTACCACATGCCAAGGGGAATGCAAGGTTTGACAGCAAGGGAAAGAGGCAGCTCGGTGCCTGCTATGGGGAGGTATACAGCTTATAGAATCATAAATTAGTTTGGGTTGGAAAGGACCTTTGAAGGCCATCTAGTCTAACTTCCCTGCAATGAGCAGGGACGTCTTCAACTAGATCAGGTTGCTCAGAGCCCCGTCCAACCCACAAGCACGTTATTCTGGCCTTTGTGGCCATGGGATGAGGCTGGGTCTCTGAGCTCATCGCCCGAGTATGCGGGTGCCACGGCCAGCGCAAGGGAAGCGGCTGCAGCAGGTGAGGAGGACAACAGGTCTGCCCCTTTCAGTATAGTCTGCTTAAAGCAGTGATGAAATGGGAATTCTGGGAAGTGGGGTTCACATTACTTCAGCCAGTCTGCTGCTGATCACTTGTGTCTGCTGGTGGGAATCTACCCGTACCTACCTGCTTGTGGTAGGGGTCAGATGGGAGCTACTACCAATGCCTTGAGAATCCATAGCCAGGTGTTGCGGATAAGAGGGAGAAGCATGAGTCCCCTTTCCAGCATCCCCTACCCATTGCTTCAGCTTAGGTATAACATGAAAACTGCACTCTGAAGGACTGGTGAAGTAATAGAGCTGCAGCTGGCTCTAATACCAAAATGTGTGTTTTGTGGGACCTGTGCCAATTCAATTCTCCTTTTCCCCAGCTGTAGTTAGTGTAAAAGCTGGTTTCAGATTGCTTGCCTAGCTCTCAGTTGGCATCAAAAAGCTCAGCTTTGCAGACCCTGTTACCCTTCACGGTATGTCCTATCAGACTTGATTGTTATTCCACTGGAGACTGTCTGAAGTAACCTATAGAAATATACCCTAACTGTTCCCTTCCTCACCACTGAAGCCCCCCGGTGGGGTAGCTGTCATTATTTCTGACCTTAATTCTACTCTAAGAGGAGGAGTAACTCCTGGAAAAGTGCAAAACATGCTCATTCTGTTTCCAATTTGTGACTCAGCTCCCTGAGCATTATGGAGCATGAGCAGGGACGTGGGGCTGGCTGATGGTGGGCGTCAGTGGGAGCAGGAGCCAGTAATCCAGCCGATCATCTCCCACAGCTGTGAAAGCTGTAGAAGGGCACCGTGTGGCTCTTGTTTCCTTCAGGAGTGGAGCCCCTGTTCTCTGTGATTTATGGCCACGATTGTCAGTGCTCTGAGCACCAGCAAAGGAAGCTGCTGATAAATTAGGTGCGGTAGCAGCAGCTGCAAAATCGCTGTCCTACCGGCTGGGGAAAGGCAAAGTCATCAGAGAATTAAGATGAACTGCTAAGCATATTTTGCACTCAGAAGGCAGTTTTGTAGGAATTACAAGGAAGACAGTGCCATATAAAATTTTTTTAACTTCTGCGTGAGCTACAGCTGTTGTTCTTCAGGCCTAATATTCTTCCATGCAATGAACTGCCCCCACTCAGCTTCTTCAAATAGGATCAAAAGGGTCGGCTGAAAAAATCCATAAAGAGGTGGAACAATTCAAAGAAGAATGCAAAGGCTTTGAGCCGTGGTGGCTCGGAAATCAAGGTCAAATCATGCCTTGATAGCTAAGACTCCATTCCAGAGTTGAGAGATCTTAAATCAGTCCCCAGTGATCATGACTGGGTAGAAGACAAGAGTCCACATCTTTTTTTAAACTCCTGTCTTGTGCGTGGACAAGTGGCTATATGCCACCAACAATAAGAAAATGTCTTCCTCTTTCAATGCTTTTTACTCCTATGAGATTGAGGTTTCACACTAGCCATCCTATAAAAAAATCAATAGGGAACCCCAAAGTAGTAGTAACCACTCAAGCTGCGATGTGTTCAGCACATGGAAGTCCCACTGGAACTGGGACTCAGTCATCTTGTTAATTTAGGCAAAATTACATTAATGATAGCAGGTCATCTTCTTAATTTAGACAAAATTGTATGAACGATAGCAACTTTAAAATAATTTTTCAAACTGGTACTTCAGTGTCACTTGTCCTCGGTTATTTTGGTCACATGTCCCTCCAGTTGAGGACTTGTGACCACTGTAGTGTTATTTGTACCTTTAGCAGTGTATTATTTCAGTTATACATCAAGTGCAGCAAATCTCAAGTTTCTGTAATTTACTTTGCAGCCAGCTTCCTTTGCTGAAGCTAACTGGAAGCTATTAAAAACTTACCTTAAAACCAGCAACAGAAACAAAGCTTCCTTCTGTCTCTCACTCTTGCTGGCATCCAATGCTTCCTGGTACAGTAAACATTCAATTTAAATTTACCTGTAAATGTGACCAGCTGCACAACTGGACTTTGAAACACTAAAACTTTGAATTAATAAAAGCCTTTTGTTAGCGTACCTCTGATACCGTGATGTCTTCAGAAATGGCCTAAAGAGTGTGGCAGAAGTCTGTTTTGCTGAGCAGCTGACCTCTACCTGGTCAGCAGAGAGCAGACTCAAGCAGACCTTTAAGGCTAGTTCTCTATGCATTTCTCACTCTAGAGGTCATGCGTGAGACTTGAACCCACAGGCTCTGAAATCAAAAGACGGGACTCTTCTAAATCAGCTTTTGAGGAGCAGGTGCCCAACCACAGCCTCTGCACCAGGTAGGATACACTTTCCTCCCACGTGTTGTGTCAGTGTCTGCAGGGCTGCAGCAGAGCTCTGGGCTTAGGCTGGCCCTTTCTCCCTCACGTCTAAAACCGGACCGTGAGCTGCTGGTGGCAGCGTGGCCCGTTGTAAGGGTGCACACGTTTGCTTCCCCCCGTCTGAGCCCCCAGATGAATCCTCCACTCTTGCATTGGCAACACTGTGCTCCCTTAGCACAGAAAAAGGCAACCCAGCTGTGGGCGAGCGGGTGGTGGCTGCCAGAGGCACAGGACTGAAGCAATGATTTAGTCCTTTAACCTGACAGATCCAGGCTTTTTCATCATCTCCGTCTGCCCTGGGATTGTGAAACCTCTTAGCACACTGGAAATGTCCTCAGCAATAGTAATTCCTCTTTCCCAAAGGTACGGTAAGGTGAAAATCTGGCCCCTCAGCCTGTGGTTCAGCACAGCTTCCGTGAGGCTGCAGGGCAGAGCATGTGGCTGATTCACTTCTCTTTCACAAGACTGCCTGCGCTCTGGTACAAAACTGCGTTATTCCCAGGGGCTGGCCTCACTGGAGTTAAATACGTGCTTTCCTTTATCAAACTGCTCTCTGCAATTTCTGCACGTTGCACAAGACGGTTGAGTTACTGGCAAGTAAAATTTACAGCCAGAAACCTTGGCCCCTTTAGGAAACCAAAGAGGAGTTGCAAGGCGTTGTATGCATTTCAAAAATTAGTTTTCAGATGTTCTAATAAGAAAGTTTAACTGATGCTAATGTCAATAATTTTTTTTTTTAATAAACTCTTCGCAGCTAAAAAATGTGATCACTCCAACAAAACAAAAAGCTTAACCTGCAGAAATGAAGTGCCTGCAGCCGGCAGCTTGGCTGTTTAATAAAATCTCTCCACTAACAGCCTGTGTCTGTGCTGTCGTAGTATGTGAAAAATGTGCTGGGTGCCACAGTGATGTCATGAGCCCCAAGCTGATAGCTGCTTATGGCTTCCAGCTGGGCTGCTCAGTGCTGGGAGGCACTGCACGCCAAGCAGATCCCAGCTTTGGTAGAAGCAGCATCCAAAACCTACCTCATCTCCATTGTCTCCTGACCTAAATCCCTGATTAGTCAGGAAAACGTTGACCTTCTCTGCTATAGCTGAGATGCGGCAGCTTTCTGTTCAATGTTCCGAGCCCCCTGCCTTGCCGTTTGCTGCAGTTGGCTCAGCTCAGGTGACCTCCCTGTGGTGACTCAGGTGGCTGGTGTCCACTGTTGTGATTGAAATCTGTGCTGTTGGAGAAGGTCTGATGTGAGGCTGGCTGAGAGATAGGGCCAAATTTAGGATGAATTGCTGTTCCGATGAGAGGAGAAACCCCAGCGGGATGTTTAATCACTGCAGATCAAGTGATATTAATGCTAAAGTTTTTTATCCTTTGTGTTGTTAACAAAATGTCATACCGGTGGCCACGCACTGATTGAGTTGCTCAGTTCTTTTACTGGCCAGAATTCTTCCTTTGCTAACCCTACTCTCTCTATAATATTTTTTTCCTCCTGTTCATCTTGGCATATCTAAAATTAGATGACCAGCTTTCCGAGGCCAGCACCTGTCCATGCTCATAAAGTTTCTGGTGGACTATTTGAAGACCACAGGCAGATTAGTTAGCTCTTTCCCTTACTGAATGGTCTCAAAAGGGAAACTGCTGAGACAAGATCTTTCAGGAATGTAAATGGCTCCCTTTGTCTACGCTACAAATTAAGAAGCAAAGATAAATGTCACCCTCGGGTGCCTCCTTTGGAGACTATTCAAGTCCAGCAGGATTGCTTTAGTTCAGGAATTCCAAGCACACACCATTTTCATACCTGAATTAGGAAATAGGGGATTTAACAGATGAATGTGATGTATGTATTTTCAACAAATCACATATGTATTAGGGGTTCATCTGCAGCAGAAGGTTCTGGGAGCACTGGAGTGCTTCTCCCAGACTGGAGGCTGGATGGAAGGCAGACGACCACCAGCGGTTAGGTCCAGTTCTCCAGGCTGGGTGATGCGAAGGGGGCAGCGTGTTTTGTGACCTGCCGGTGAGCAGGGCGTGTGGGTGAGCAGAGCTTAGCGTATGTGTTTGCACGCACAAATTTTCAAGAATTCTGGCTCTTCTTGGTGAATTCTGGCTCCTGTGGTGAATGTTCTTCACTCATCTTTTTTGCTTCAGACAGCGTAATTCCCAATATTTGTGGGTTTTTGTCTTTTGAGGTAGGCAATACACAAACCATGGTGGCACATCCAGGCTGCAGTTTCAGAAAAACGGCTTGAATTTGATGTTGATGAGAATCTGCTGTTCCAACTTTGAGTCAACGTGACATGTGTCAGGCTTTCAGCAGCGTTAGCTTGCCAATACCTATAATAAAATCCTTATCCATCTGGCTATCCTTAGCCATAAAACCAACAAAAAAATTTTAGTTACTATCCAACCCTAAACCTGTTTTCTTGCTGAACCAATGTGGATGTGTCATATGCCATTTAAAAGCTCGTATCAATAACAGAGTTATAATCAGTGCTTCTGTTTGAATATTTTGCCATTTAGAGCACTAATTTTCTCTCAAAACTTGCCTTGAATAACAGAGCATCAATTATGATATTTTTTTTCCTAAGTGGCCTGGATAATTGATGTTTAAGATGTATGTAGGCAAAAAACTCTGTATGTAACTGATAGGAGGAAGAATTTATATCCACACAGCAGTTATTCTTTAAGGAGCCCAGAATTTCTAGGTTGTCAACTCTCTGTTAATTATTTGCATTCTTCCTGTGCTTTGCCCAACAGTCAGATCTGATTCCCTTTCAGTGCTGCTACAGTAGGGATTTTTTATTACATTGCAAAAAAGAAATGAAAATACAATTAAGGTTGCAGAAAGCAGCATTTAAAGGTAGGACATGAGGAGAATGAGAAAGCATGTTTTTCCCAGTTGGGCTTTGCAGCTGTTTGCTAGACAGCAGAGGTATGTTGAGGCTCAAGAGCTGTCTGTTCATTGGCAAATCCTGAAACAAGGTGCGAGAGAGGACGAATTAAAGACTTCTTCATTTCCCACCTCTACCACTCCAGCTTCTGCCTTTGTGTCCTCCTGGCTTGCAGCCTTTCCCCCCATCCTCTGTTCCTGCTGTTGATTTTGGGCTCTTCTGCTCTCATTTTTTCCCGTCTTCGTGGCCACCTTCTCTCACTTTGTGTTATTTTTATACCTTCTCATCTTTAGACCTCTTCTGTCTTCTCCCTGTTCAAAGGACATGGAGCACATGCAGTACTGGGAATATTCACTGAACTTAGGTGACAAATTCTTATAGATTGCTTCTAAGAACAAAGACCTCCTTGCCCCAAGCTGTAGAGCTCGGTCAGTTGGAGACTGCAAAAGCACAACCTCATCATGACAGCAAACTTGGCGAATTTCAAGTGTCTTTTCTGGAGTTGCTAGGTGTGAGAGCTAACAAAACCCATTCCTTTTATTTGTTTTTTATAATAAGGGAACAGCAAGGTACTTTTCCATCCATTCCCCAAATTCTGAGATAAAGGTGATCCATTATAGCTGAATCTATTAAAAAATGAGACTGCCAATCCACTGTCAGCCATTTTAATTGAATGGTTTCTTTGGAAAAGATATAAATCACCAAAAAGTAGTTCCTTAAAAAGGAATCATAATTACAGGTGCTGCTGCCTCTAATACAGAAAACTGACTTGCTTTAAAATATCACTTAGAACAAAAAAAGAGAAGAAAGAGTATCATAGGCAGTACTATATTTCTCCCCACCTATCTGGACTGATGAGTATTCACCTTTTTGCTTGGACAACATTTTAAAAAGACAAAAATTTAGCCAATACACTCAGCAAAATTCTCCTCCTTCATTAACTAAGTGCCTGAGACAAATGGACAGAGAGCTAGGCTCTTCTATTCAAGAGGAGGTTGCAGATTAAATGTTGCAATAAATTTACCCCTGGGTTAAAAGTGAATATTCTTCTAACATAAAAATGTCCTTCTGGAGGTATTGGAAACTTTACAGGGTGCAGGCTAAAATGATAGGAAATAGCACTTTAGAGCTATAGGTGAGATAATGCAGAAGTGGTGTATATCTATGGCAGTCCTTTACACCGTTGCTAGAAACAGACTACTACAGATGCAGTCATTTAGGTGGGGACGAGAAACTCCCTGAAATGGCAGTTTGTCTTACATATTTAAAGTTTATTATCAAGTAGCTGTCTTCTAAATAAATGCTGTTGAGTGTTATGCACACTTCAACTGCTAAAACCAATAGTTACTGTTTTTTCCAAGATTATTGTTTTTCCTGATAAGACTCTTAACAGTGCATTTCCCGTACGTTATCCAGTTTATGGAACTGTATGTCTTATTTCACATGTGCCTCATTTTAAATATTCAGTAGCATGTACTTTTAATTTATGACCAAATATTTCAGCAGCTGAGAAGGTAGGTAAATACTATTTGTCTCATTTTTGTAGCTAAGGCAGCTAGGGAATATACAAGTCAATGCTTTGTGCTATGATATATTGGCATTTTGTTTGTGACTAGCAGTCTCCTCAAAACTGAAAGCATGACCTTTTGTGAAATGGCATTCTTTTATTGAACAAATGTGTTTTTAATGTATTCTGTTATAGCTGTTTGCTGTTGTGATTATATGAAATTGAACTGCCTTTTGCAACAGTGAAAACTACAGTGGAAGCAAAGGGACTGAGCTGGTTTTGACTCTTTATTCTGTTCTGCAAATCTGCAAAAGGATTAGTTGGAGCCTGTGCAAATCAGTTGCTGCTAACATTAGATCTCAGCTTTCACAGTTTTGCTACAGGGTAGCCTGAAGTCATGAGTTAGTGACAGGAAAAATGAGAGAAACCTGAGCTGCAATGTTTTCATGATTTTTTTTTTTTTTTTTTAAGTAGAAACTTTTAATCAAGCCAAGTAAATCCTTACTCATTTGCCTGCAATTTTATCTCAAACTATAAACCAGCAGTGGCTGAGAACAGGTTATGTGAGTTCTTTGTGAAACCCCTTTATGCAAGAGACAACATCTTCTTTCCCTCAGCTGAAGGCTGAGGAAAGGGCAGGTCAAATTTCTGCTTATGCCAAAGCCCCACTTCTCCATAGTCCTGCATCAAGCACAGTGTCAGCAATTGTAATTCCTGACATTTCTAAGTTGGAGGAGGGGAGTGAGAAGGGTAGAGAAAATCTATTTATTTTAGGAAAAGATGGAAGATATATCCATCGCTGGAAGTGTATCAGCAGAGGGTACAGACAAGAAAATAATTTTTGTAGCTCATCACTTAAAAAATATGTTTTAGGTCTTGTACATAAAGAAAAACTTCAAGATTTGAATCAGTGTGCAGCTGACAGCATGAAGGTAAGAAAACTAATTTCTCTGTTGGAAACAACACTGTACAGTGAGTCATGACAGCTATGATCTGGAACTACTGCCTTCATCTCTGAACATGTCCATGTTTTGAACCATTTTGCTGCTGCTCACTTCAATAGATATGGCTAAGTGCATAGGCAAACCTCAGAAGAATACCACCATAGCTTTATCACTAGCCTTGGCTGCATCCATGGAGATAGCAGCTGCTGAGAAAGTACATGACCTCTTCATTACAAAGAACTGTGAGAGGTTTGTTATTGAGATATTAATAATTTCTTTTTGTTTAAAAGGAAAATACCATTTTCCTTTTTACAGAATATTTATTTATTCTATTTAGAATAAATATATATTTTATTTAAAATCCCATAATGCAGTAAAATGCATTAACATTGGGAAGAGAAAGACTGTCATTAGTAACTTCTGGATTGAAAAATGGGGGTAGACTATTCTATTAATACACCTGCAGGGAAATGAAGGCCAGATGGACCCAGCAGAGGCTCCCCAAGGCTTTTGTGGCTTGAGATCCACTTAAGACATAGCTTGGGTTGGTGGTTCCTGGGTCTTTTTATGAGGATGCGTCTCCAGAATGTGTCTGGCTTTGACAGATCCTTTCTCTTCCTCTTACAGAATAACTGACAGCCCATTCAGGGACTATCTCCATGGTATGCAGTCATAGCTGACCTCTGCATAGGGAGGCAGCTGCCAGCATTTCCTACAGCAACCATGTGATGGCTGGATGCAGTTTGGCAGCTTTCTGTGTCTGACACGGGGGATCTGGGCCTGAGGTTTTCTTTCTTTTGTTTTGTTCCTTTCTTACGTTTTCATCTAAATCAAACACTAAGGCGTAATGAAGAAGAAGGATGGTCTTGTGGTTACGTGGCACTTGAATGAAGTGGCAGTCTGGAACTGGGAACTATTTCTGGCTCCACCACATCTATGGCCAAGAACAAGTAATTTAAGATCTTTGGGTTTTCCCATTTAGAAGATGAGGGTGAAAACCCTCTGTGGGTGACTGAATGGCTTGCGTGCTTTGATTCCCAACAGAAAGAGCTAGAGAAAATCAAAAAAGGATTTCCAAATTGATAATAAAAGTAGAGAGCAGATAATTATTCTGTCACTGGCTCTTCACTCTGTCGCAGCCATCCTGGTTCGCAGTGAGAAAGAGGATGCCCTGTGCTACCTGTTCCGCAGCCTGTTTGCCGCAGCTGGCCTGCTGCATGGTGAGACAGGCAGGTGCTGATCTACATGCCAGCAAGATCTGAGACAGAAGGTGGTATATGTGTAAGAGTTTATCTTCTTCCCTCGCTCTGTAGGTGTACCTGAACAAGTAGTTTATCCTGTTTTACACTCAGGAACAGCAATGAACAAGGGTAAAACAAGAGTCGATCTCCACTTTCAGGCTCAGCCTCAGCCTCTCCTCAGGCTTTCTCTGACTACTCCAGTGGGCTGAACAGCATTAACAGTGAATAGCAGAGAAATGGATTTATTCATTCTGATTTTGCGTGCTCTAGTGGGAAGTCATTCCCCTGGAGTCAATGGGATTGCAGTGGTGTGAAAGCTGTATCAATTCCTGTAACTACAGGCTGATAAGAAAAATTATATACGACTATACCATAGCAAACGTATCTAGAAAAGGCCTCAGGGCAGGGAAACATTCTGTAAATGATATAAAAGCAACATATTTAGCAGATTAGCATTCAAAAAGTAGGAGCCTGGTGAAGGCTCGCTGTCTGGCCAGTTTACAGAGCTCTCCCCAGTATTTTGCCTTTCCACCTTAGCGCAGAGTTTCAGCTCTTCCAGAAGCAAGCCTCCTTCACCACCCGTCGCCGGTGGGCCAAGAACGTGCACAGTAAGGCAAAAACGTTCAATCCCCATAAAAGATGGATGTATAGGAGAGGCAGTTGGAAAATGTCAGCAGTCGTCTTTCTGGCTACTCCAGTTTCATGCCTTCTGGCAAGGCAGACCAACAGCAGCAGGAAAAAGAGGAAGGAGCCTGAGGAACCCAGGGGACAAAACCTGTTGCTGTAGCAGAGGGTAGCCCTCTCACACGGCAGA
The DNA here is from genome assembly GCA_035590275.1 of Ibycter americanus. Lineage (NCBI taxonomy): Eukaryota > Metazoa > Chordata > Aves > Falconiformes > Falconidae > Ibycter > Ibycter americanus. The sequence continues at coordinate 80,129,476 of JAVJGI010000001.1, forward strand.
CTGAGCACGAGGCCCTGCCATGGCCTGTGACCTTCACTCCCCTGCAGCCACAGCCTGTGCAGTGACCTCCCACCGTGCACCCACGCTGCTCCGCGGCGCCGGCCCCGGTGCCCAGCGGCTGAGGGGTGATTGAGCAGCGGGAAGTGAAAAAGGAGGGTAGGCTGAAGCTAAGGAACCAAGGAGGAGTTCAACTACATAGGGATATATAATACGGATGAAACGGGGGAGAGAACAGTGTTGCTTTTTCGGCTTCAAGAATGGGATATGGGTCATTATTCCCTAAAAAAGAAAAAAAGCATTTGATCCTGCCTGCCCGGGGTGACGTGGCTGCAGAGGTGGAGTGGGAGAGTGCAGAGGCCACAGGTCACTGGGGGCAACTAGGAAGACACTTGTGTCATGCAGATGGTGAAGGGCAGGGTGGGCAGTGGGGGGAAGCAGTAAGGCACGTACAGGACAACCGGGTGATCAGTCCCAGTCAACATAGGTTTATGAAAGGCAAGTCCTGCTTGACAAACTTGATCTCCTTCTGTGACAAGGCGACCTGCTTGGTGGATGAGGGAAAGGCTGTGGATGTTGTCTACCTAACCTTTAGTAAAGCCTTTGACACAGTTTCCCACAGCATTCTGCTGGAGAAACTGGCTGCTCATGGCTTGGATGGGTGTACTCTATGCTGGGTAAAAAACTGGTCGGATGGCTGAGCCCAAAGAGTGGTGGTGAGTGGAATTACATCCAGCTGGTGGCTGGTCACAAGTGGTGTTCCCCAGGGCTCAGTGTTGGGCCCAGTTCTGTTTAATATCTTTATCAACGATCTGGATGAGGGGGTCGAGCGCACCCGCAGTAAGTTTCCGAACAACACCGAGTTTGGGGTAGTATTGATGTGCCTGAGGGCAGGAAGGCTCTGCAGAGGGATCTGGACAGGCTGCACCGATGGGCTGAGGCCACTGGATGAGGTTCAACACGGCTTAGTGCCGGGTCCTGCCCTTGGGTCACAGAAACCCCATGCAACCTACAGTGCTGGGGCAGAGCGGCTGGAAAGCTGCCTGGTGGAAAAATGACCTGGGAGTATTGGTCACCAGCCAGCTGAGTATGAGCCAGCAGTGTGCCCAGGTGGCCAAGAAGGCCAACAGCATCCTGGCTTGTATCTGAAATGGTGTGGCCAGCAGGACAAGGGCAGTGATTGTCCCCCTGTACTGGGCACTGGTGAGGCTGCACCTCAAATGCTGTGTTCAGTTTTGGGCCCCTCACTGCAAGAGGGACGTTGAGGTGCTGGAGCGTGTCCAGAGAAAAACAATGAAGCTGGTGAAGGGTCTAAAGAGCAAGTCTGAGTGAACTGGGGTTCCTTGGCCTGGAGCAAAGGAGGCTAAGGGGAGACCTTACTGCTCTCTACAACTACCTGAACAGAGGTTTTAGCGAGGTGTAGGAAAAGGTCGTGTTGGTCTCTTGTCCCTAGTAACAAGCAACAGGACAAGAGGAAACAGCCTCAGGTTGTGCCACGGGAGGTGTAGATTGGACGTTAGGAAAAATTTCTTCACTGAAAGGATTGCCAAGCACTGGAACAGGCTTCCCAGCAAAGTGGTGGAGTCACCATCCCTGGAGGTATTTAAAAGACGTGTAGATGCGGTGCTTAGGGACATGGTTTAGTGGTGGACTTGGCAATGCTAGGTTAATGGTTGGACTTGGTGATCTTACAGGTCTTTTCCAACCTAAACGCTTTTATTCTTCTTCTGTGCTCTCCCTGCTTTAGTGCAATAGGGTCTGCTTTGGTTCTGAAGTGGTGGGAGGCTTGAGAGAGAGACAAAAAGAAGGCAGTTTACACCTCCCTTTCTTTGCAGTCTTTTTTCGTCTATTATATAAAGAGGGTTTGAGTACACTCCACACACAACTCACACCTGATCAGTTAAAGGTGATTATTTATTAATGCAACTTTGAATGCAGGAAGCCTTAAATCAGATTTAACTTTACAGAAGTGTATTAACTGCCGTGATTTTTTTAATTTTTCTTTTTTTTATCACTACAAGCATGTCCTCAGAGAAGGTTGCAGCAGTTTTACTGTATTAGCTGAAACCTTTGTAAGCTTCATGAAGGAAAACTCTGTATTTGCTGGTTTCACACCCCAGTCAGAAAAATCTCTTTTCTCTCTTTAAGTCAAGCTCAGAGAGATTCACTCAGTAAAAGACAGTAAGGAACAGGTTATTCTGAGTGGTGGCCACGGGAGGAAGGGACAGCTTGCTGCAGGGAGTTGAGGGTGGAAGATCCTCGTTGGAAAGCTACCGGAGAAAGTACCGATGCTGGGCTGGCAGAGGGTGACTGGGAGATGTGGGAAGCATTTTTAAGGTATGAAGGGAATAACAGGAGCAAGCCTGAGGAAGGGGGTGGACTGGGGGATGGTGGTGCTGGTGTATACTTAAGCAGCTACCTCACTAGTCCACAGTATCTCAGTTACTAAAAGCTGCCTACAACTTGGTTATTTGCTTTTTCCAACAAGGAAAATATTATGTCTTGTGGGAAGTCATGAGGATGACATACCCAAGAACATTGCATATTTGATCACTAATAATATAAACATCTTTTAAATATTTCCAGCAACATCTGTCCTAGTTTAACTACTGGTTCATGTTGCATTCCTTTATGGGATAATATCCCAGAAAGCAGAGTGTGTGTCACTGCCATCCATTACAAGAATTAAAGTTGTGGGATTTTCTCTGTCTATTGAAGCTGAATTCCCTTCAACCTTTAAAAAACACTTTCTTCTCATTTTCCACCATTGCATAATCCTGGTTATCCAAGTTTCAGTGCTTGCCTATGATCTTATATATTTTATATTTGACTTGGATAAAAAGGGAGCATGGTGAGATAATGATTTCACTCATGCTGAGGGAAAAATCCAGAAAAAGGAGCTGCACCAGACTAATAAGAATACAAGCTTAATTTTCTGGGGAAAAAACCCAAAACTGAAAAAAACCCCAAAACATCATTGAACCAATAGAACAGATTAGCCTTGCTCTCCAAAGGGGTGAAAAAAGAGTCAATAAATGACTTAAAACTGAAAACAGCAAACAACAGCAAAGAATGTGGACAGAAGTCCCCCGATAGCCATGAATGCAGAGGCCACCCAGGCAAGGCATATTTATCCTGTGCTAAGGCATATAAATTACATGCGCTAAAATAGAAAGTAACGTATTAAGCAGGTATATGTGTTAACATTTTGGAGGAAAATATTTCATTTTTGCTGACAGGCACTGCCTTCTTGCTACATTTACAATTTTTGCCAAAAAAGTAATTTTTTACAGCAGAATTTACAATACATCCCGCTTCTGAGCAAAAGTGTGGGTATATATCACAAATGAAATAATTCTTTTTTTTTGGAAAAACAACCTTTCTATCACTGAAAACATGACTTTTAGTTAGAATAAGAAAAACAAAGAAAAACCTCTTCTGCTACTAGAGTAGTAAAATTCCAGCAGTTTTTAAAAGTTCTGCATGTGAATTCTCTGTCACTTTGAATTATACAGAAAAGTCTTTGAAGACCATGAAATACAGACATATATTGGTCCTTGAACTATCTCTAAAAAAGTAAAATTTTTCTCTCCCAATGTACAAAGTGACTGAGAAAAAGCAAATTGAAGAAATGCAAGCACCTTACAGCTCTGTCAGTGCTATAAGGAAACCAAGCTGTGTCAAGTGCCAGTTTCCTTACAGGGATGTTTACCTCTCTTGTATCATCCCGGGGATGTTGCTGATCCAAGTTTGGGTAAACTGTAAGATGAGGGTAGCTGAAGTGTGACAGGAGAAGGGTTGGGAGGGAGAAGGAAAGCCCCAGATTTTGCAATAAGGCAGATGTCCCAGCATGAGGCCAGTCTGTTTTACTGAGATAGTACCAACTCAATCACTCCTGTGGCAGCAGTTCTCCTTGTCCATGCAGTAGTAAATCCTACCACTATCAGTCTATGGGTTGAAAAAGAGTTGTTTAGCATTTCAGAGCATCAGTGAGAACTTTGGTTCACTCACCCAAGCAAGAGAGAAGCAAGGAGAGGACAGCTGTATGAGGCTGGGTTTCCCTACAGGGATGTCTACCCCTGGGTGAGGTCGGCTTGCCTGCTGATGCTCCTATGTCCATTGTCCGTACTATCAGTATAAATCCCCTCACTTCTCGCTGGCATTGAAACCAGTAACCTGGCATTGGATTGTTGATACTGCAGCCTTTCTTCCCTGTAAAGGCGGTTGGACTCTGCTTTTGGCTACAAAGGGTAGGAGGGAATGGGACTGAAACAGCAAATACAGTAGGCTTTGTCTTTCTTTCTCTTTTCTTTCTCTTTCTCTTTTCTTTCTCTTTCTCTTTTCTTTCTCTTTCTCTTTTTCTCTTTTTTTCTCTTTTTCTCTTTTTCTCCTTCTCTCTTCTCTTCTCTTCTCAGATGCGGACTCTGCATCTCTTCTCGGAGATAGCAAGACTGACCTGAAGATACAGAGTTAGTTTCCATAGCAATGAGACCTATGAGTTCTCAAAATATTCAAGTCTTTATTAGGCTAGAAGCAGATAAAAATAATTTGCTCTCATAAGGGGATGCCAGATCTCATCCAGCAAAGCGCTCAATTCTAAGCACAAGTATTAAGATAATAGATCTCCATATGTACCTGACTCTTTTGCTTGCCTGGGAAAGAAACACTCTTGGTGGGAAGTGCCTTTATGTCCCTAACTGGCTCATTTTCAATGCTGACAGGACCTTTGCCTGTCCTTCCTGCTGTCAAGCTATCTTTAATGAAGACTTTGGTTTTTTCCATGGAACAGATCAGTTCCTCTCCACTGAGAACAAGAGGCTTTGCTGAGCACCTGTCCTTCCTCCAGCCTCCTCTCTACCCTGGCTGGGGGGCACCCTGGACCTTCCACCTCATGATTCGGGTGAGATCAGATACACTTGCAAAGAGGAAGGAGCAGAGTCTGCAAATACATGTACTGAATGGGTATGTACTCGTAGGAAATCTCCTCATTCCTCTCCCCTTGTCTCTTCAGCAGGGTCTAGGTGGGGTTATTAAGATGTAGCTGATCACGCACTGCATTTCCTAACTGTTTCCTAACCCTGTAGCATCCCAACCAGGATGGCGTGAAGGGAATGGGAAGTCTCTGCCACCACACCACACAGAGCACACCACTGTTATAGTGCACCAAAGGGGTACGTTCTGGTCACTCTGTAGCTGTCCTCAGCAAATGCCATGCTGCTGCTAATTGACCTGATGTAAGGTGGATGGAGCTCATCCAGAATAACATTGCAAGGCCAGGACCACATGTTCAAAATACTTACATTTTCAGTTGTTTTGCTGTAGAAAGATGTAAGAAGCCACCAGCGAACAAGCTTGAGATGAGTCTTTTTGTAACCAGTGATACTAAATCATATAATAGCTTGTGAAACTGAACTCTGAGAACACCATGTTCCGTTAGAAAAATCTGAAATATGTTCCTTGTACTCATGAATCACACCAAAGTTATTTAGCTTAGAAATGCTTTTCACAAACTAGCACTGATTTTAAGACTGAAGAGAATAAGAACTGAAAGGTATAGCAGGGAAAGAAAAAAAGCCTATGGTGAAACTAATCCCCTGAATATTTCAGACAGTTTCTTAAAAAAAAAAAAAAAAAAAAAAAAGTTAATGACTTAATGAATCTCAGCATATTAGGAAGAACTAATTTAATTTTCTAATAGTGCAACCTTTTGTGACACACTCCATTAGCTAATTGAATGCATTTAATTTATTTAGTACCAACTTGGGTGACTTTGTTTTCCTATCCGAAAAGCAAATGAAACATTCCCCAACAGCAAATCGCTGCTTCTTTGTTCAACAATCAATTTAAACTAGGATTACTTTCCAAGCGCTTAATAAGGTACACGTTTTATGAATGCTTTACAGAAATGACAAAGCTACAACGCTGCCTGACGGTGCTGGCTGCCTTCCAGCAATGGACTGAAGACACCACGGGATCACAGATTTTGTGGAAGCTATTTTTATGTTGTAGCTTGTCACCAGGCTACAAGAGTCTCAACAACACACTACTGTAATAACCAAAATAAGCAGTAAGTTGATAATGACTTCCTACTCCCGGCACACTGGGAAGCATACTCGTGCCGTAGTTTAGAGAGTGATTACAGTTTTTGAAGACCAGCTGGCCCATCTGTTCCCCGTACTGCTGCTACTACCACCAACGTGGAGTTCAGCTTGCAGGGGCTGCTCAGGCTTTTCGTGGATCCATCTATTGCACCCAGTTGAGCCCCTGGCAGCTGTGGCAGCACCGCTGCTGCTCCAGGCTGTACAAACAGGCAAGGGGAAAACAGAGAAACCACTTAGTGTGCTGTGAGAGCTCCTTGCACGATGGGGCACTGCGCAGAAGAGCAGTGTCCCGAGGGCAGCAGCTCCCGTTCGCAGTGTATGGAGCTGAGAGCAAAGGGAAGGGAGGAAGAGGCTGAGCGGAGCCGTGTCTGCGTGTCTGCCTGGAAGGCCTTGGCCTGTCTGAGGCAATGCAGAGATGTGGGTACATCTGCTGAGCAGGGACGGGACACGTCTCCACAGCCCCGGGAGCAGGTGGGCATGTCTGCAGACCCGCTGTGACTGTGAATGCACTTTGGTCATCACCTGCTGCTTCCCAGGCAAGTTCTAGGGAATTTAGGCATTTCCCATTTTCCGGTAGAGGTCATTGCCTTGCACGTATAAATATACTGCATTTCCCAGTGGTTGTTCTTGGGGGCAGGAGAGGACGTACAACAAAACTCCTTGGGCAGTCCTTCTGCACAAATGCCCTTAGTCCTTTTCACTGCTCTGAGTTTTACCAAGGTCTCCATTATGAACGCCCCAGCAGTCAAAGCTCCTGGTCATGGTGAACCTCTTTAAGTCTCATATATTGCTGGCATGGTGTAAGTTCTTTTCACATGCGTGGTTTTGCTGGAAGAACACTGCCGGTCTCATAAAGGCTTTTTCTACTATCACTCTCCAATTTCTGTAACACATTCCTAGCTGAAGATGATTATTGCTTTATAAACCTGAGATTTCTTTCTAGATGCATTGATCAAAGTAACTAGAAAAATTATTCTCACTGAAAATGAAATGGGATTCTGTGAAACAGGACTTTCTGCAAAGGGGATTAAATATTCCCCAGAGAGCTCTTCTAGCTGCTTGAAATGTATTGTAGTTTAGCTCTGAAATAGTTCTGTTGATTTATGACAAAATGTCAGCTAAATACTCTATTCTCAATGGTTTTCTGCAGCAGTGGGTGCCAGCGGTGGGCAAGCTTTCGTTAGATCTGTTGAGCTTCAGAGTCAAGTATGCCAATAATTTGCCTGTTCCAGGAATCCTCAGAGGCCATCCTCATAGGGCACTGGTTAGAGCAAATTTTTAAAAATTAATGAACTTTGGTATCGATGTATTGCTTTATCTTCAGCAGCCTGTCAAATCAGTCCTCTCTGTCAAAGAGAAACAGAAAAAAAAACGTGGTACAATGTTAACCTTAAGGCATATGTGCCACTCTCAGATAGTACTGGGAAGGAAGGCTATGTCCATTTCCACCCGGAAGATTTAGGTGGAGTTATGATGACAAAACTAGAGAATATTAAAAATAAGAATTGCTACTTGCTTTCCACATTGAGCAGGGCCTGCAGAGACAGCAGGCTTGGCAGTGGTTTGACTCCTTTAAAATTTTGAGAATTAGCTACAGAGGTAACAAAATGTCCCTTAGATAAATGCCTTCCTGCAGATTTTTTAAGCAGAGGAAGAGCTGTTGGAAAGGTAAAGGATTGTTTAAAACCTATCTAAAGGTCACAAATGGAATACAGAAAAGTGATAAAACCTGAAATCCATGACAGACTGTACCTCTGAGATCATGGGACACAAATGCAGTCAGGATATCAAATACCGCTGTAAATAAGTCAAGGTTCAATCTTCAGTAATAAGCTGGTTTTTAAACTTAACTTGCTTGAATGAGATAACCACGTGTATTACATTTGTCTCAGGGAGAGAAGCAACAGTGCAGCGTATGTGTTTATCAGCAACACCTACAACCCGAACAATCTTTATTTGAATTCCTGTCATGCTTATCTGCAGGCAGGACTTGGACCATATGTTGGGAAAAGAATTGGTACAAACAGCTGACTCAGAGCTCCTCTGAAGCTCAACAAAACAGCGTGGGTTAATTGTCCTCCCTGACTTCTCCGCTTCTTCATCTCATTTGCTCGGTGTAATTGTTCAGGTTCTGTGCAATCAAACAGCAAAAATGCCAGGCATAGATTAAGCAGTGTCAATTTCTTAGGCAATTTCTGTTTCCTTAGCCCTCAGAATTCAAGCAGTGTTGAAGCTGTAGCTCGTGGTTTGGCCAAGTTGTACTTAGACCAGTAGGCAGACAACACCTTCCAGCTGGTTCAAGTCCCCCAGTTTGTCTCCTCACTCACAACTGTCCTTCCCTTCATCCTCCCCACCCTGTTCTCCTCTTTCTCTTTGTTTTCCCTAGGACTGTACTAAAATGGTTGTGTCTGACTGGTAGCCTACTTCAACTGCTGAAGAATTTAGAAATGGACTTGAAAAAGTAAGCATCCCCGTTTCCAACCAAAGGCTGAGAAGGGATCCCATTTTGCATGTGAACCAGTGCCACAGATGCAGTACTGGTGAGTCTGAGCACTGGGGAACAACCGCTCCGAGGGAAAATGGGATTTCCCTCATGCGGGTGCCATAGCCCAGTTAGAGACATTAGGAGGGTAGACGTTGGTACCTGGATTCAGATGTGCAGATTTATCCCCTTTGCTCAGATGGAGAGGGACTTGCCAGCTCTCCTGGGCTGTCAATGCAGCCCCCAGCACGGAAGGGGACATGGACCCTCCTCCCTGCGCCGGGCACTGCAGGCTGGGCCAGGGCAGGCTGCAGGTCACTCCGCCACAGCAGCTCCCCGAGCTGCCTTGGCTGGCATCCTTTGGGGCAGCAGGGCAGCCCGTGTGGGGACATCCATCACAGCGGTCACTAGGAGTTACATTTTTTGGCGTTTCCCCCCCTCCCCCCAATAAGGCATGTTGAGAGAAAAGGGAGCATGTAGCAGCTCTGTTTCTCAGAGATGTCAGAGGAGAAAAACCAAAGGTTTTCTGTGGCTTCTTCTGGAAGACGTTAGCAATTTGGTGCATAAACTGTAGTAAAAGGAGCAGCAGCAAATTACTTTTAGAAACTTTAATTGGGTTTGACTCCACTGTACCACCAAAGAGAGATGATTCCTGCGTCGGGGAAGTTTAAGCTCCCACATCACTTTTTCCTACTACAGCTTGAGAAACAGAGCTCCACTGAGCGTATCTACCTTCTCTGTACCAGCTCCATGTGTTCAGGCTCAAGATCACGGAGTCGAGTGTCTCAAATCAGTTGAATCCATATTGCCCTCAGGGTCAAAAGCACAAGTCCCTGACACCACCTACCCCGTGCTTGCTTTTCCTTGTCTGGGCAGGCAGCCTGGCTATTTCTAGAAAATGCAAGCAACATCAAGGACCAAGGGATTTGGGCCAAGCATGAGGTCAAAGCCGACGTGAGAGAGTAATTAGATTATCAGCTTCTGAAATCAGTGGCTATTAAGCATATGCAGCCCAGACATCACGGTGATTGGCACGTAGCAGTGTTGATGCTGAGGGCTTGTTAGCTGAACCAGCAGGTCTTTGCTCCCAATACAGGTGATATTTGGGAAGAGCGGATGATCTGCCTTCAGCGTCTCTCCCCCCACTGTGGCCGTTAGGGGTGGCAGGACAGCTGGAGTTGTCCTCTGGGATGGGTTTGGACCATGGGTCACAGTGCAGAGCTTTCTGCGTTAGGAGTGGGCTTATTACTGCAGAAGCATTTAGATTGTTATCATTTGATAAAAGCTTAATCGAATTGGTATTTTAAGTGGTTTTGTTTTTATGACCCTAGCTGTCGTGGAAACAAGGACAATTAAGAAAGAATAAAGAAGATAAGAGTCAGAAAAAAGAGGTAAAATGACTGTTTTGATCAGTAACTTAAGGAATGCTGCTCCTTGGGTCTAGTGGGGGGTTTGTCAGGAGTGAAGCTGGGGAAGCCATCTGCAATTACGCACAGTAAACCAAACTCCACACACGTTGCTGACCGGCAGAGCTGCCCCACACTGAACGACCTGGTCAGGCTTAAATACGCTCAGTCCAGAGATACAAACTTTGTGTTGAAGTCCCTTCTTGTATTAAAATAAAGGATGACTTTTGCTATCATACCTAATTTTCCTTGCTCTTAGTAAGCACTTATGCTGGCCTATGAACATGCATGGTACTTCACCGATCAGTGAAATTGCTTCCCTGCACTGATTGCTCAGTAGAGAGTGGGGGCAAGGGCTTCTTGTGGCAAGATTGCATAGCACGAAAGGCAGGTAGCTTTGGAGGTGCAAGTGCATAGCCCTTCTGCACTGTGTTGATTTTTCACTCTCTGGCTATTATGAAACAGGGCTGGGTGGTTATTTTTGCAATTACTTTATTTACTGGAAAGCAACTAATGATATTTATGAATTTGAGCTCAGTTTTGCAAAACTTTCTACTGGGAAAAAAAGAAAAATATTGTAAAAACAGTTTCAAAATGTCTTTTTTTTTTTTTCTATTTTGAAGAAAAAATAAGTGGGTTTGGTTTTCCAATCCTAGAAAAATATCTTTGTTTTGGTTTACCCAGAATATCTTCTCTCCTGTGTTTTCCAGTTCATTGGCCAAATACAAAAACCAGGTTCATTCATTCTTTTCCGTGGAGACAAAGAATCTGTTCTGTCTGTCTGTCATTTTAACTAAGGAATTTCCTTTGCATTTATTCAAACTGATTGTTGTCTTTCCTCTATCTGAAGGTTTACAGTATTCTTTATTGTGAAAAACACCATGCTGCAAAATAATATTTATGTCTCTACAAAGACGTTATTTAAAACATCATCTAGAGAAATCATCCTCAAGAAACCAAAACCGTTTGTCTATAAAGAGTGCATGTGTTTGGTGCAATCAAGGAGACATAAATAAGGGTTGCAAAGTGTCATCTCTATGGTGACAGCATTAAGGCCCTCGTTCAGCATGCAATGTGCTTTCACTTGCAGAAATTTGGAGGTGTTAACACTGGCAGAAGCACTGCGAGTTAAGAATTACCACTCTGTACAATATATTTGAAAGCATTATTCTAACAAGTCTGGTGTCTTAAACACACTTGATTAGAATATCTCAACAGTGTATCTATGGCGTAAAGGAGAGAAAATATAAGCACTGTATTTTAGCTTAAAATTAGTTAAAGATCATATGATGAACATTGAGCTAAAAGCTTTATTTCTCTAATAAATTGTTTTAAAAGCTTTTTATTTCAACTTCACTAAGCAGCTTAAACTGTTTTTATTTCAATCTCTGTTGAGAGCAAGATCTGCAGATCAGAGAGTGGTGAAATTATTTGTTGATGCTTAGATATTTAAAAGAAAGACCTGGAACCTGTGCCTGCTATTGATTTTACATGAAGAAAATGGTTCAGATCCATTTTAGTACTAGAAAGAGCCCATTTAGAAATACAAAGTAGACCATAAAATCTATACACTATAAAAAAGAAACCCCGTTGAATACTGAGAGTTCATTCTATGTTGGAGAGTTCATTTATGAACAGATAGCTGATAATGGAAAAAACCCCTGTTGTATTATGCTAAATCTAACTGCCCTTTGCCACACAGCGGACCAGGGGGCAAGGCAGGAGGATCTCTGGTCACCTGTGCAGAGCTCAGCTTTTGCTGGCCTGTCTCATGGCCAGAGCTGCAGAATGTGTCAGGCTGTGATAGCACACTTCACACAGCAGCTTCTTCTGTAATTGAGAGAGACTTAACATCCCCCCTCGTCTACTGTTAAAATACGGACTGTGTGTTGGCGCATGGCAGCGCCCCTGGGATGTACCTACTCACACTGGGCAAGTCTTTCCTAAATGACTACTGCTTCCTAAGAACACACAGCTCTGCACAAATGTACCAAAACACCCCTTAGTACTGCACGTTGACACTTTTTTGTTAAGATGGAAGAGGATTCAGGTACACATTGTTAAATTCAGAAAAGCAGTATTGCAAACCTAGCGTATTGGTATAACACACACACATAGATACATGGAGGTTATGTATATGTGTAATATATACCCTTGTTCATGTTTTCGCAAGTTCAGGCTCACACCAGATCCGTTTCAGCAGGAAATATATTTTGAGTAATGGCAGGAGATGTTAGTCAATACAACAGTTCTTTCCACGACCATATGTCTGTTCAGACTTTGCAGGGAAATGATCAACGAAGATTCAGAGTTTGACCTGGAAAGGTGGTGTACAGCAGAAACGCAGAAAGGGTGTCCTTAGGGATCAAATAAGGCTTGCAAAGTGTCTGAATGCTGCTGACTTTTATCTCCCTGTATCACATTAATTCACAAAGGATCAGACCCTAGAAACTAAAGATTTGTCAGTTTTGTACCAGATAACAGTTCCTTTCAGATAGATCTGTTACAGTTAGGCTTCTTATTTCCAATGGCTAGTTAGCTCAGACAAGTAGCTCCATCCACTTCCTACACTTCCACCTGCAGCTACTTTCATGCTGTGGTACTGAATGTATTGCTTAGCTTGTGAATAGCTGAGTAGGGGAAAGCAAATGGGGAGAGGTCTTTCTCTTCCTCTGCGTCCAGGTGGAAGGCTCAAATTGGAAAGTCTATCCCCCTGTCTTGCTCTTCTTCCCCCTGGGGAGGGGGGAATAGTCTGTTTTGTATTTGGGAAGAGAACACCAGATCCCCATGAGGACCAAAAAGGACAGCTGTTCAGAACTGATAACCTGTTTTTTTCTACTTGAGGGAGCTCCCAGTCAGCTACAGATCCAAGGTAGCCCCTACAACTTTTCTTCAAAGGCCCTCAAGAAGCACAGAAGACCCCTTAAGGTCAAAAGCTGGTTTCACACGAGCAGATAGATACTAAGTCAAGGCAAATTTTATAACTGCAGAAAACTCAGACTGAAACCAGGCTCTGAAAGGTCTGTACCCACACCTAACGCTGCTCACTTGGTCCTGTCTTCCAGTTTTTCTCCTGCTCTGATAACCTTTCACCAGCTTCCTGGGTCACATCAAATGCTACACACTGTCCTTTGGCTCCCCAAAATTATATTTCTTTCCTTCACTTCAGGAGCCTGTGCATCTGCTGTTCCCAGCAATCTTCTAACCCAGTTATGCCACAGCTCTCCAGTTCCCAAGATTTCGCATTTCTACTTGCTTTTTCTAGCTGTCTCTGTCCTTGGGAATCTTCCTCCCCGCCAAGCAGGCTCATTTGCTCCCAGGAGGCACCGATTTCCCTTCCCTTCACTGTGTCCACTTAATGACTTATGTCTATTTTCCACATGGTGTATAACAGATAAAAACCGTGAATAACTTACATACTTTCTCTCTTTGTGGTGTTTTAGGAAGGGTATACTTGGAGGTATACACGGTGTTCAGTGTAGACACACTGCAGCACAGTGTAAGAGCACCTTTATTGAAAACGCTTGTTTTAGGAAAAAAACATTGTAGTATTTTTTTGTACAGCCCTAAAAAAATCAAAACCATAGCCTATTTTGGGCTTCTAAAACTACTATGCAATAAACATAGCAAGTTAAATATACTCATATCATCACATGTGAACTTGCATGGGTATGTATGAGAAAAAAGTGATGTATACCGTATCTACATATATAAATATGAATTGTTTCAGGAATCAAGCTGTAGGTCTTTTTCTTATAACCTAATGCAAATACAAATTCAGCTGTAACTAGATGTGTAAACAAGAGTTTCAAAATGAAGACCTAGAACAAGTGGAAAGAGGAACAAATTCAGGTGTCTGAAGCTTTTATCTACTTCTGCACCCCACGCCCTGCGTGAGACAGAGCAACATCTGCGAGCACACGAACCCTGTGGGATTCTGGTCACACAGGGGTTGCAAACCTGATGTTTTGGGTCTCTCTGCAGCATTTGGGAATCGGCCAGGCAAGACCGCTTGATGGCTTGTGTCGGGTTAGACCTTAGTCCCTCAAACAGCTCCTCCCGCATCTCTGTCAACTCTACTCATGTGGGAAAATCCAGCCCACAGCCACTCAGCCCTTAAAAGCAGCAGTTGTATTATGTTAAGTAGGATGCTTTAGTCAGGTTATTTTTCAGGCAGCTTCATCCACGTGGGAGCCTGACTTCAGGCAAACTGTTACAAAAAATGTTTCTTGAAGCCTCTGTAAGCCTGGGCTGATGTTTTGCTTAGCACTATTTTTAATCTAACAGCTCTATTCTTTCTTGTTCCTTCTTTAGTCCATGATTAATCTCAGCCCTAATGATAATTCAGCATGAAACTGCAAAGCAGAGCGCAACTTTCTTCTGCAACTCAGGTAATTTCGTATACGAAGTCTTTATCACTTTGCTCTGCTCTCCCCTCTGGAGATGTTTCCTGGTGAAATGGCTGAGGCTCCTCATACCTCGTCCAGTCTCACCAGGGTGGTGAGGTCTGCAAGGTGATATGTATGGAGGATGGGGGACCGGGCACCACAGGTATTTAGCATTCCTGGCACCCTCTGTTGCTGGAGATGTCACTCCTAGGTAGGGAGTATGTTCAGGCTTCATTGTTCTGAAATGATGTATAGCATCTGGCCTTATAGACAGAAAAGACAGAAAAACTAATTTAAATTTTTTTGCTACTAACCTATTTCAGTGTGCTTTATTTTCTTTTATCTTTCTTACAATGCAACAATTTTATATAGCTGTTCCACTTTGCAAGAACATTGTACTTGTTATACCTTTTATTAGAGTGTGTCTCCTGGAGTGGGGGTCACGTATGGGTTTTTTCACGGAAACACTCCTTTTTCCTGCTCTGAAAATCTGGCTATTGAAGAAGCGGCATGACACGAAACAAAATTAGCCTCCTTCTTCTGGTAAAAGGTAACTTTTTGTTATTTTTGATGGAGTGCTTACCTGTTAAAAATGGTGCTTTCAGTTTTATTTATATAAACGTGTTCAGGAAATGAATATGTATTAGCCAAAGATAATAATTTAAAGTGGCTGTGGTTTACTAAATTAAGTCAATATAGGTTTTCTAATCCAGAATTAAAGTGGCTTTAATTCATTTTAATTGATTTCAATGTCAAGTTAAAATATCATTGAAGGCAAAGTCACTTCAAATAACAAAGCACAGCGAGTTTAAGAGACTTTTCAGGTCACTCAGAGATGTGTCTACATGGAAATTTAGTGCAGATTTACAAAAGGGTCTGAATTTATGGGATGAGATGCTGTTTCAGCTGATCAAGCGCGCATCCAGAAGGCACAGCACAAGAACAGTGAAGCGGAGCCATACTCCCCATTGCTGGTCCACCGAGTCTTCGGGTGGGACATCTGGCTGGAAAGCCTCACAGCTCCCACCCAGCCTGAGTACCTGAGTTTTCTTTGGCTGCAATGCAAGGTGCTGGAGGGTGGAGAGGCACAGAGCTAACCTCACAGTTTCACTCATGCTGAGGCTGACCAGTGGCCTCCACACCACTGTTTCACAGCCGGTAAAATACAGGCAGTGGCGCTCTTTGCAAGGAGCCCTGTGCTCTTATGATCTGTAAGAATTAAATATAAAAAAGTAAATCAAGTCTTTAGAAAACTGCTTTAGCAATGCAGATAGCTAGAAACATAACCTGAGGGCTCGTGACTGCAAGCTGTGTCTCTCACCTGTGCAGACAGGGCAAGAGTCTTATGGGAGCTCATAAATCACCAAAGCCTCTGTAGCATCAATTTACAGTTTGAAATTAGTATTGATATTTTTACTGCCAAAACTGAAAGTTGTTAGAGCTTGACAGCATATGAAGGCAGATTCTGCCTTAATGGTTATTACAAAGCACTTGGGTAATAGCTTCAAAAAAGACACCCCAAATTTAGTATGAGTAAGTTGTTAAGATCACGATTGCCTGAGAGGGATACTCTTGTTAACCGTTTCCATCATCACCTCTGTAACTGGGACTGTATAATGATTCAGCCATCGAATATCATTTAGCCAGACAAACCTCACACAGGTTTCCATCTGAGGACCTGTTGTCCATGTTTATGAAAAAAATGTACAGCTCGAGAAATATTTCATCATTATAGTGGAAGGCAGGTCTTTCTTTGAGCATCAGCCAGAGTTCCTTCTGCACCAGGCTCAGTCCTAAAGCTTCGTCACACAGCGAGATTATAGTGTGGGTTCAGGCCTCTGGAAAAGCCACAAGCCATGTTTTTAGTTAAAAGGACAAACCATTAGAAGTGTGCTGACAAAGTCTCCTACTGGAGCAGCAGCTGATGATGCCAGATGACTTCATTGCTGGTATAGATTTAAATTAATTCCCTGCTGGTCTACTGATATTTATGCTATTGCTTTAGCTAGTAGAGCTGTATTGATCCAGACTGAGGATGGGGGGGAAAAAAAATCATCTCCAAACTATCATAGTTACCAGAAAATAAAAACAGAAGCACAGAACAGGAGGGTGAGTTTTCACATGGAGCAGCTCTTGAAAATGGGTGAAGCAAAACGGAACAGAAAGGAACTCATGTTTTTGAACCACTTGGGGAGTTATTCCAGAATAGTTTCTATAATTAAATATTAATCCAACTGAACTTTCAAGCGTAAATAATGCTTGACTCCTATTCCTAGGAAAGGGATTAATTTCCAAGTCAATGTTTCTCGGGATCCGTATTAACTGAAAATAAATCACTATGTGCAGAGACAATTGAAAGAGATCAATTCAAAGTCAGGTTAGCCTCTCAGTAAAGGCTGATGATTTTGTTTTGACCGTATTGCGTTAATAGGGAAGAGCACCTTTTAAAACTGGATTCAGTCCTATTCAGCATGGGGATAAATTTTTAGTGTGAATAGTCCATGCAATGCTTCCTTTAACATCGTTATCTATATTTCCAGCATCTTGTAATCAGCAGCTGAGCTCTGAGGAGCAGGTACTAACCAAGCCTGCTTCTCTGAGCTAATAGCTGATGCACAGTGTGGTTTCAGGGCATCTGCATGATGGGGTCCTGCTAATTTATAACATTTTTCACTGTTAATTAAAGGTGATGGGGAAATTTTCCTAAGATTGTTTCAATAATCCAGTTTATAGCACAGCCACAATACCGTTGCATCAGCACAAGTGCAAAGGCAATGGACTGTGCTATAGGTGCAAAAATAAAAAGCAGGAACCTCTTAAATCAACTTTGCTGCCAGAGAAAATATAGCTTGGAACTATGTCCTGATTTTTCCATGGGGTTTATTATTTTTCAACTCCATAGTCTGAACTCTCACGTAACTGTGCATTCCCCTTTGCAGAGAAGAATCTTCACTAATTATGTGTGTTATTGTTCTGTCTGGACTTCAGAAGAAACAATGTATTTGAATAATTGGTAGGAATTGAATTGTAATTTAATAGGAAGTGAAGCGGTCTCTCAATGCTTCCCACTGTGTGATTAACATTCTGTAAGGAACGCCTTCATGTTTGTCATACAGAAACAAAGTTTAGACTTTCCTTCTTCCCTGTAGAATAAGGGAAAGGGTAAACAAAGAAAATCAATTAGAATTGTTCCATTAATAAGAATGAAGATGGAATATATCTGTCACTGGGAAAAACCCTGGCTTGATTCCTGAGGGACTGCCTCTCAACAGTTTTGGCTTAGCAAAGGCGTTTGAACAGGCTATTCTTGGTCAGATAAAGAGAGGCACTGCTGGCAGCAAACACTCTGTGGAGACTTGAGATCTCTGCAGTATGCTCCCTGGCTCGATCCAGATGCACTGATTCTCTAGGCACAGTGAAAGCCCTATTTATTTGATCAAGTTTTTGGAGAAAGCTGTGGGCATATTCCCAGAATGATGAACAGGGGAAGAGATGATGGTAGAAATGACAATTATTTGAATAACGCTGAGAATGGTTTTCCTTTTGTTTCACCTTTACTGCTGAAATATTAATTACAAGCTAGGGCATTACATTTTATTTATACTAATGTAAATAAATAACCATATAAATCCTAGCAGTCTTATTCCCCAGCAAGTACATATGCTAGTAGAGCATATTTAAAAGAGCAGAACCAAATCATTGCTAAATATAGAACCACTGCTTGAATTTACAACACCCTTTAGGGAATTAGTGTCCTCCCACTCCCTCAACAACAACAGAAATAGTTCATCCTACTGGCCAAACTAACTTCCAGATGACAGTAATGTGACCAGCTGAAGCTGGTAGTTAGGATTACTACTCGTGGTGGATATGGTTAAGCATATTTCGTGTAAGGTTTCAGAGAATCAAGGCCAAAATTGGCCTTGTCACCCTGTGATGAACACCTTTAACCTGACTTAAACCCTATAAACATACAGCAAATACCATGAGCTGTGCTTGGTATTGCTCTGATTAACTCTTTTCAAATTAATTCCGTGTGTGGGCTTTCTTTTTCTGGAGTTCCTGGTTCCAGTTAAACTGGAACATCCTAATTGCTTTCCAATATGAAATGGCCACAGCTGACGTTATCTAGGAATAGCTATTTCATGATGGCTTAATGAAAAGCATAAGCAGACCTAGGAAGTGTGTTTACAACAGAACCTATTAATTTCCACACAAGCTGAAGGTATTCTGTGATTTGCAGGAGTGAGCTGCTCAGAAAACAGAGCCCCAGGGCCAGGGATTCTAAATCAGTGATAAGAAGGGTTTCTATTCTGTTTTAAAACTGATAAGTCAAGCCAGACTGAGTGCTAAATATTAATTTGTGAACGAGAAATGGAGAAATAATAAAAAGCTTAAGCTCTGTTACAGACTTAAATTTCAAACATTACTTCAAATGCAAATATGTCTCTAGCTTTTTTTCCTTCCATGATTTTCTTTAAAAGATGGAGGCAGATTTTCAGCATCACGAGCTGCTTTCCATCTTTCATCCA
Organism: Ibycter americanus; assembly: GCA_035590275.1. Taxonomy (NCBI): domain Eukaryota; kingdom Metazoa; phylum Chordata; class Aves; order Falconiformes; family Falconidae; genus Ibycter; species Ibycter americanus. The sequence continues at coordinate 80,148,382 of JAVJGI010000001.1, forward strand.
TTAAATATATCTCCTCTTGAAAAGCACCAAATGGCAGTCAGTAAACAGAGGTGAGTACTCATCAGGGACAACACAGGCATCAAGAGTTCCTGCATCTCACTACTGGATTTTGCCCTTTTTTCTGTCTTTAGAGAAAAGGTACCTCAGGTATCTCAACCCCCTGGGTACACCCATGCAAATGGCAATCACAACATTCACCTGCTTGGTGTAGGAATCCACCCTCTGAGAACTACCCTGAGATCACCCTCTAATACGGGCCACCAGAGCTGGGTGGGATGCCAGATGCCATTTCTTTGCAGTGCTGCTAGCTTCAGCCCCTCTGTGGACCTACCTGGGGCTGCCCATGGCACAGAAACAGCTGCTTCTCAACTGCATGGTAAAAAGTTTTGGGGTTTTTCCTTGTTATTTTTAACGTAGATCAGTTCACTCATCTGATTTTCCATGTGGCCTCGGGGGGTGGCTTGGGGAGAAACGGTGGTGCCAAAACAAATGGTGTGAGATGGGAACAAGTGGCTGAAGGTCAGAACTGCTGAGCCGGCATCGTCTGAGAAGGGCTGCATCCGGAGCAGTGCTCTCACCCGGCACGTGGATGTAAATGCTTTTGGGTCTTTGGAGCAACTGTGTACGAACCAGGGGCTATGGCAATCAGCAGATGAAGGCTGGTGCAGAGGGATGGTCTGAGTCTTTCAATCTAACCCCCCCGGAGGCTCTGAAATAACAAACAGCCCATTAGTTGTGGCACTTGCATACAGCGTGGAAATTCAGGCTCTTGTAAGGTCATGGTTCTTCTTTACCACTTTCCTTCTTTACATATATGTTGCGAAGGCAGAGATAATGAGGCCCTTACACACAAGAAGTGCCATTTTGATACTCCAGTTAGATATCTTCAAAAGGTAAAATGTATCACCTGTGCATACTTCAAGTAGTATCTAACTCTGCTTTTATTTGCTTAGCTTTTTCTTTTAAATTTGATTAAGAGCCTGAGACTGGAAGAAACTAGAAGAACTGAAAGCAAGCTTTACCCTCTTGTCACCTGCTATACAGTCATTCAAGCAGTTAATCAGGATTCTCTATGAGAATAACTGAAATGATATAGTGAAGAAGTCTTGCTTGGTCAGGTTTATCATTCACTTTATCATCTTTGCTTCCTTGAGAAGATGGTTTCTGAGGCTATATGAGAAGGTCAAACCCCTTCTGACCTTAAGGTTGCCGGCTGGATCAGGAGATCAGTAGAAATTCTAGGACACAGCTGTGGAGGTATGTGAGTGTACTATTTTTTTAAAAATTGGATTGTGACAAGAGAGGTATATATTTTCTTGAAATCAGAACCAAGAAGCTTACAGATACTATGACATAAATAAATCTCATTTTATTTTTAAGGAATTATTTAAGGTATTTTTAAAAAAGAATTAATCTTCTAATCTTTAAACCACTAGAAATGGAACAGTAATCGTAGCCCTACCAGGAATATTAGGAACTTAAAACACAGATACTTGGCTCTTTATTTTAAGAGTCATAGAATGTGTATGAATAATATGCTAATTGTGAACCAATCTGCTAACATGGACACCTGCAATAACACACTTGCTCCATTACATGCAACAGAAGTCTATAAATAAGCAGGTGAATTATACTTTCCTCTTTACAAGATATCAGTGTCACTAATAGCAAGCTGTGCATTCTCGATTAGTGATTACGTTGCTGTGATTAAGTTACTTCTGGTGCTTTAAAAATAACCTTGGCTATTCCTCTTGTCTCAGAATTGCCTGGCAGAAATCATTCACAGGAGCAATGCCTGTGTCACACAATATCATTGCAATGTTATTGGATTAAGGACAGTCAGCAAGAAGAGTCCAAAGCACTTTCCAAGATTAGTTTCTCAGGAAAAGTGCTTTCCCCAGAAAACCTACGCTCCTAAGAGAGTGTAATCCACCGTCTACTGAGAGTAACAACAATCTTACCGTGATATTAGATAAAAAGCAGGGTAGAAAAGCTCCTTGGTAGAAAAACCTCTTAGGGCAGCATGCAGCAGAGTAGTTGGATCGAAATGGGTTTATCCAACTTGGCATTTTTCCTGAAACTTGCTCTATTTTTTTAATAGTATTAACAATGCTGCAGTAGAGTTGAGTAGGTAAACTGACAGGCTGGTTTTGTCACTGGGTGCTATTTATACAACTTACACCATGCAGTTTTACCACTGTGTGCTCCTTCTGACAAGGAGTGGGGATGGTATCGTGTTGGCTCATAGCAAACAGGCAACTCAATGTGACCTCCAGATACTATGCCAGTAAATATGTCTGTGCTGCATCCATATCTTGAATATTGAGTGCTGTTCTGGTTCCACATTCTTACCAATCTCATGAAATGATCTGCTAAAAATGAGAAATGGTACTGAAAGTGGTTGACGTGGATGTGCTTATCAACCTGTGCCATTCTGTTAATCTTAACAGCCAAATACTAGCAGTAATCTGGAATTAAAAACAATGTATTTGACTTCAGTTTTTCAGGAAGTCTAAATAAATTTTATGTTCTCCCCCTCTCTCTCAGAAATGACTGAAGAGGCCATATGAGAGAGCTGTTAAATAATGACCAACCTGAAGAAGATGAATAAGGAGCAGTTGCAACATTTCATAAGCCAAAACCTAGATTTAAATTGCTAGAAATAGATTTAAGACATCAAAGGAAACTCTTTTCATGCAGTTCATAGCTAAATTGAGTCACCTTTTGCCACAAAAGTTGCAGGGCAGAAACTGTGAATGAGATTTAAGAGCAATTCTGGCAAGGATATTAGATGATATGGATTCTTAACCTGACTCCAAACTGCAGTTTTTATGTTCCTGTGACTTATACATAGTAGTGGTTTCTGCTATTAGGGTACAACTTGAAGAGCACATATTCGTATATTCAATGTTACTGGAATACCTATACTGTATTGTAACACAATTTATACCATCCAGATATTGTTTCTAGTATCCTGGCATTTAATGAAGAAATAGAATATCAAAGTATACTTCTCCTTCAATTATTAGGAGATACGAGTGCACTGAAATGTATCAGTCTCTAAATCTGTACTATTAAAAATGTCATTATTAGTATGAATCTACATACAGACCATCACTACAATTTACAAGCAGGCCTCAAGACAGATTCCAATTAATTTAATGAAGGTACATATTTTTAGTCCATCAGTTTTATTCTTGAGTCTGCTCTTTTATACTGGTGCATTTGAAATTCAAATGGAGCTGCAGCAGGATAACATCTCTGTAAGTGCTGTTAACCAGGAGCAGGAGATAGCCTTGTTGGTGCTCGGCAGGAGGTTTTTTCACTCAGCCCCTGGACCAGAAGCTTGTTCTCTCCTTGAATGCCACCAGGGCTTTTTCTTCAATATGCAGGTGTGGGGCACACTTTTTCAGTAATGAATGAGAACTGCTGGGCAGGGCACAAAAGGTTCCAAATTGAAAAATATAAGGTTCGTGTTACTGTCCCTGGGTGTGCGTGCATGTGCGCACCTACCACAGGATAAACAATCTCTTGCGCTTGAAAAATACTCAGATACTTACTTGATATGAAAAATGTAAGCAACAAAAGTAGGGGGGCTTTCTATTTAGGCATCAAACTGTCCAAAGAAACAAAAACAATGGTATTATTTAACATACTCTTTTTTGCTCCTACTTAATCTTTCTTACCTGTGCTGCTTGTACTTTAATTACCGGCCGTGTTAAACAAGGGCTGGCTGGCCGAGCAGGAGCGGTGCAGGTGCGGTGCAGGTATGCAGTAATGCCCTTTCCTCCTCCCCACAGGGCCAGCAGTCCTGCTCCAGGCTGAAGCACCATCCCCGCTGTGCAAGGGGCTCCAAGCCTCCCACACCATCACCTACCTAAGGATGTCACCCGTGCCTGCCACCGCGGCTCTGTGGCATGTGGAGGGCATGGCGTGGGCTCTCCTTGCCTGGGAAGGGTCCAGCCCCTGCTGACCCGGGGGTCCTGTGCCTGCCACCGCTGTGGCGGCTGGTTCTCCCCCCGCCACAGGTGCTGAGGACTGACACGTTGTGACATACTGTCCCCTTGGCTCTGAAAGTGTCCCTGGCGCTGGGCTGCCCCTTCCCGCTCCGGCAGGGAGGCAGCCCCCCAAGGTGTGCTTGGAGAGCTGACTCCAGGTGAGGCCCACGCCGGTTTCCGTGGGTGCAGTAAGTCTGCTGGAGGCTGCCCACTGGCAAGTAGAAGGATGTGCCTGTAGGAAACTGGAGTTGTAGAGACCCTGAGTGTTGGGGTTTCAGCTGCTATTTGCTGCTTCAGGGGGTCTTTATCCAGAAAGGTGGCTCCTGGCCGGCACCTGTGGCTCTTCAGTGTCCTCCACTCCATGGAAGTGATCTAAGTGAGGACATGCAGGTCTTTTTCTAGAGTTAACTTTTTATTTGGTTCACCCAGTTGTTTTTTGGGGTTTTGGTTGTTTTTTTTTTTTTTTTTTTGGTGCTGGCAAAAGGTACGGAATAAGAGAGCCCCAGACAAAAGTCTGGCTGGTGTGCCTATCAGAGCTGCCTTGATTTCTGCTGATCCTCCAGCTGCTGGTTCCATCTGTTGTCTCCTGCTTTTTCTTTCACTTGTAAACACCTTAGGGCACAAGCCATTTCTGTGTGTGTGAATCCAAAGGGACCGGTATGGTGCAATATAAATCCTCAGTGCTTCAGCAATACATACAATATTAAAAATGCTCAGCAAGAGTTTCCAGTATATTTCCAAGCACATCTGAAATAAACTTCTAATCAATGAATAATCAAGGATAGCACAGTGTTCGTTAACATTCTAGTTAAACGTACATGGCAGCCCTGATTTTTGCACTGAGGCTTTTTTTATTGTTGCTTTAATAGTTTTCTTTTTCCCAACCATCCCTAAAGGGCAGTATCTGAGCATTTGATTGGCAATGCTTGTCTGTGCACGCTTGCTGGCAAATGCTGATCTTCTGAGTAAGAACTGAGCTGGTGGACACTGGCTCTGAATCACCAAGGGTTACTTGTTCAACAACATTTTGCTCCTAACTCCTCTTTAGCCTTCAGCCGCTCCTCCCAGCCTGACTTGTCTCCATCTCTCCTCCTATTCCCAGTCTGGTTTCCCATTTCTCACTCCTCCTTCCTTTACTTTCCCAACAGCCTCTCCCCCAGGTTACTCAGCCAGCTTGTTTTGTGCTCTGTCATGCCAGGGTGGGAGCGCACCCAGCCCCTGCTGGGCATCGCCAGGGCCTGGGGACAGCCTCCTGCTGTCATCTGCAATGGTCGTTTGCAATGGTCATCTGCAGCGCTGTGCCACACTGCCCTGCAGCTGGGAGGCAGCATATGCAGACAGCCTCAGAGGCTGGCTTCGTCCTCAAGTCCCCATCATCATGGAGAAGTGTAGCCGTTTAAAATACCAGTGTAGTTGAAGAGGTGTTGTACTTACACAAGCCGTGCTACACTTGTTAGGTGTGCTTATATAGGTATTGATTTTCATACAGGAAGGGGGATAACCTTTATTTTTCGTCTGTCTTTATGCTATAAAATTTCTTCCACAATTGATAGTACGTGTCTAATTAAGAAAGCAAAAGACCGCCCTTCTAATTGATATGGTTATATTTTGTACAGAAAAAGCCTAATATGTTACAGAGAGATAAAAGGTGGGAAAATGTGACTGCTGTGTCATTGGACTACAGGTTAAGTCATATGACCTCCAAATTTTCAGCAGCAACAAGACATGTAATGTCATTAAAAAGGTACGTCCAGTTGTGAAGCAGCCACACGGTGGCCATCAGGACTTCCTCAAGCCTTGCAAACAAGCTGTCTTGCTGGAGGGGTCTGTTTCTGAGGCGGAGGGAGATAAGAGGCAACACTGCATCTGCAGCACATGTTCTGCTTTTCCTACCTGCTTAGACTTGGTTTGTTTTATTTTAAAACAGAGTTTCTAAATGAACAACTGTGGTATCTGGGTGCAGCGACCTGTGAATACAAGAGTGTATGAACTTGCTGCCAAGGTTTTTGCTGGAAGGCTGGGGAAAAAAACACCTTATGTTTTGCTTACTGGGATTTATTGGTAGCAGTGTTAGTGATGCTGCTTATTTGGTAGCAGGGCCATTGCAGATGGTGTGAAGATGGTAGGCCGTGCTAAAGACTTTACCCTTAATATGTGATTTCTGTGCTTCCCAAGGTTTGACTCTGAGGATTGTGCTTTGTCTGTTACTATGTAATGTGGTTTTGTTTTGGGGTGTTTTTTTTTTTGCTACGAGAATGAATGTATTTGTCAGTACTTATGACAGGTCTGAATTTGGTTAAAAAAAACCCTGGAGATCTCAAGAAAGTTACTATTTCATTGGAATATTTATTGGCTGTGTCGACATTATGACTTCTCTCAAGCTCAAGTTGGGGTAGTGACACTGTGAAATGAATTCAAAATTAACAGCCAAATGAACACCAATACTAAGTTAATTTTTGCATGCTACAGACCTCTAACACCGCTCTTTCCAGTTGCCAGCCCCTCTGCTGCAGGTTGCCATCCCTGCAGTGACTGACGGGATGCCATATATCCCCACCTAGGTGAATAGTGTTTCTTCAGTCCACACTGTGGCATCTCAGTTTCAGCTGCAGATTTTGGCTCAAGATGCCAGGCTCTGGACTGGGACAGCTGAGGCATGGACACGTGCTCTTCTGCCATCCCTGGCGTGGAGAGGGGGAGGTCAGGAAATCGAATGCTGGGATTAATAACACAATATACCACAGCGGGAAAATTCACCAGGGCTCATCTATTGGATCCTGAACGTTTCTGAGAGCATATTCAAAGTCTTTTGCTTTGGTGTGGGCTTTTGGTGTTTGATTTTTTTGTTTGTTTGTTTGGTTGGTTTTTTATTTTATTTTATTTTATTTATTTTAGTGGACTCAGCTCCTCTGTGAATTATGGTCCAGTGAACTGTGGTAGAGCTGGCCTGTTCTCCCTGAGCTCGTGGAGCAAACCGCAGGAAGACATTAGGAGGACTAACAGAACTCTGAAGTAGATGACCTGCAGCCACATTAATTATTGATCATGTTAGAAGTTGATGAGTTGTGCTAAATTAATCTGTGGCAAGGTAACGTGAATTAAAAGCCGTTTAAATATTTAATTCTGGGCTCTTTCTGTATGGCAGGAATTTGAATGAAAGGCTACACGAGTCATGACTTTTCAGTAAAGACAAGCTATCAGAACAAAAGGTAATATCTAAATGTAAATCATGATTTATTAGAGGAGAAACCTCTTGCACGTAAACATTTTAATGGAGGACTGGAAAGCTTTCCAGATGAAATTCTCTAAATGTAGGATGATAGATGGAGATTTTCTGGTTATTAGTTCAATTCCTGTGTATTTCACTTTAATTAAACCTTGCTGCATCCAAGGTAGTGCATGAGGCACTGTGGGGAGAGAGAGAGACTGAAAGCCTGTAGGAAGTGAAGGAGGACTATTGGCTGAAACTCCATATGTTTGCTGCAGCAATGCAACACAGTACAGCTGGAGCACAGCTTGAGTGAAATGAATCCGTAGATGACTGGTGAGAGGAAGTAAGGGCACTAGTTCTGACATTGGAGAGATATATATATGTGTGTGCATATATATATCAGGCAAAAGAATTTGCTTAGGGTTCTGCATGGGGGGCTTGTAATACTAGGGGAGGACTCAGGGAGCCAGAGCCCTGCATGTCAGCAGCACCAGTTAAAGTGCCTTTGACAGTGAGATAAGTCCTGTTGAATTAAAAGGTCAGCATCACTCCATCTGAAGAAGAGCCACTTGGATCTCCTCAGCATGCTGAGATTGTGCTGCATTGCCCCACAAATATTTTGAAGGACTTTGTGGTATCATTAATACAGTTTTGAAGGTTGACACGCATTCTTGATTGGTTTAGGTGCTGCAGCTCCAAATAAATCCTTCCCTGGCTTCTCCCTGACTCTCCACAGAGAAACATCCTTAATGTAAAGCAGGCCTGGTCCTGAAGTAGAAATGCGTTTTATTTCAGCATTGTCGTGCGTACAGGCTAGAGTTATCTTTAATGAGAAGAGAAGACTCCTGCCCACTGCAGTTTCTTCCTTCCCTTTTGTCTCACTTCATTCCTCCATGTAGCAGAGAGCACTTTGGTAGTTGAGGGTATTTGTCTTGTTTTTTCTCACCCTTCACAAAGGCTGTCCTCTGCTTAACATGCACATTTTTTCCTTCGGAGCCATTTTCCTCCGTAGGCTCGCTGAGCTGGCCGGCTGCCAAACAGTAGGGTGAGCTGCATGAAAAAGCCTTGATCATTGACAGGCTGTCTTACAATTTCTTTCTTGTATTCAAGATGCAGATGGATGTTATTAGAAAGGTTTTTACTTTGAATGTGCGTGGCTTGTCCGCATGCCCAAGATTAGTGCTCAATACTCATATAATGCTTTTCATCCTCAAAGGGGCTTTACAAGCACCAGCCCGCAGAACGCCCCTGTGAGGTAGGTGCACACGTTTTGTTATGTGCTTTATAACAAGGAGGGACACATGTTTGTGACTTGTTCAAAGATGTATCACACAGCAAGCATTATAAAGGAAGGAAATCTTTACACTTTCCTAACGTTCTTCTCTGATGTTTTCCTGTCTAAAAAAATCATAAGATTTCACCATGGCAACGTGTTTTTCCATACGAAAGAAGCGATTAGTGACATCAAAAATTAAAATGTATCTCAGGTTATGGTAGTACTAGATAAATATGCAGCATTTCTAAAATTTATGAGGCCAAATTTCCTACTGCACTAAGCTTCAATTAATACAGCAGAACGGGAGCCTAAGGGGATCATCAGAGACCCAAGTCTGATAGAAGATTTGGAGCGCTTGCCTCAAACCATAGTTCAAAACAGAGGGAAATGGTTTTAAGAGGAGTGATGAAAAACGCCTGTCTGCTCAGTTGAAAGGGCAGTGCAAGATTTTTCCCCCCCTGCTTTAACTGCACGATTATAATTAAGACAGCTACAGTAACAGCAGCAGTCCCAGTATGAGCTGCCTTCTACTGAAAGCTTTTGTAATATTGCATCTCATCTTAGCGAGGGGGCTGAAATAAGCTGTAGCTGTGAAAGACATCTTTATAATTACGCATTCTCTCTGATCTTTCACTGGCATGGCTATGTTGGCATGCTTTACCTTGAACAGGCCAGCCAATGAATGTTTCAAGTGTCAACCAGCATACATAATCTGGCTAGGGCCAAGATCACTCTGTGAGATGTGGTTTCTCAACTAGGTTGGCATGCCCTTGAAGGGTGTCTAATAATCAGCATTAAAGGTCTTTGTAGCCCTGCTGAGACTCAAGACCTGCATAGGTAGCTGGAGGAAATCGGCTTGGAAAACAGTAGCCAACTTAGCCCGGTAAGGAACAGGCAGTAACACTGTGACATGGTGAGGCACTTGCCCTGAATAAACCAGCAGGGGCTGCGTGGTGGGAGACGGTAAGTACAAGAATTCGCTTGATAGACATACACCCACGTTATGTTTTTTGGGTGAAAAGGTTGAGAATAGCCAGTCTAGCTCAAGTCATGAGGACGGTAAAGCTAGATAGGCTAAAGCAAGCGTTTATTTTAATTCCATTCCACCTTCCTTATTTCGACTAAGCTTTTTCTTCTTTAGGATTTTTTTTTTTTTTTCACTGAGTAAATAATCGCATAGTTATGTCCAGTGAAAAAAAGTGCTCTGCAGCATCTCAGGAAAGATACTGAGAATTAGTTACTGAACTCTCTGGTGGAGCAGAGAGGACTGCATGCTCAGGCTGCATACAGTAAGGGTGAAGGAGTGGAATGGTATAAACTAGTTGTGCTTTTTTTAACCCCCAAAAGGGGTCCTTACTTGTTTTCCAGAATAATTCTATATTCAGATCTTATCTCCTTCTTACTACTCTGGGAAAGGTATCTGGCCCCGCAAATTACTCTGGAGAGAAGGGAAATGTAAGTACTTTGCTGGTTTTCTGACCACTATACAGTGTTTCAAATGAATTCAGGTAAATGTTGGACAGATAAATTCTCAACAATTATTTTGTGGGAAATTACAGTTGGAACAAGTTATCACATTTTTATGGAGTCCATATCCACAGCCTTTAATGTCAGCTACCCTATTTCACTTTATGATCTTGTAAGTGCATACATCTAGGCCAATTAAGCATTTTCAGTTGCCTTCAAAAGGGTTGCATTTAATCTTAAACATTTGGGGCAAAGAGATGCTCTACCAGGGCTATGACGTACCTGCATGGTTTTGATGACAAAACATACGTATGCTGATTGCAAAACCATGAGGTGTTTAATATCTCAGAGCTATGTAATGCTTTGGATATGTTCAGTACTTTTATTCCTCTTTAAAATCAACAAAAACAAAGATTTGCAAGCACTGCAGAATGGGTTCAGGCCACCTGTGGACCAAGTGTTTTTTTTTCAAATGCCCTCACATCTCATCCACCTACAAATCCTTTTCTTATTTCCCACAAGACTATCCTTGGAACTGTGAGGTTTGAAGCTCCCACAAAGTGAAGTGCAACTTGACTCCCACTTGTACAGATCTTTTAAGATCTAACCACAGTAGAAAAATATTTCCCCTAGCCTCAGCATCGGTCTCCAAGTTCAAATTAACTGAATACCCATACCATTGTTGCTGGTTTCAAAAAAATGTGATATTTTTGCTTGAAAGGCACCTCTTTGCAATTTGAAGATGTGTTGATGTGTGTTTTTAATCACATGTATTTACATTGCCCAGGAGTATCAACCCACTGTCTGGTTCAGAGATTTACACATACAGTGAGCGGGACCCTTACTGAAAGTGTATTAGTGATGAGCGTGGGTTAAGAATTACAGGTACTTCAGATAAAACTTCAAAAAGTCTATCTGAATATAACAAAATATCCATGCAAATACTTCACTTCTGGAGCATTGGTATTATTTTTGAAATGCAAGGGACCAAGACAAATTAATTAAAAATGAAATGTTCTCTTGTACTTCAACTCCTCTCCTCCACAGCACGAGGAATCTAACTTCATACCTGAGTGCAATAGTAATGCGAAGGCTTGAGGCAAAATTGTTAGCTATTCACATCAATGGAATGAAGCTACACAGCTCACTTCCACCTGAGAGAAGAACCATTGTAAAAATTTGTGCGTGGCTAACAAGACACAGATGTCGCCACTGGGCGAACAGGGCAAGATTGTTTTGCTGCTCGTCATGCACCCCTTCCCAGGAGCACGGCTGAGCCTGCCTTGGAGAGGTCTCTCTTTCTGGGGGTTTAAAACAGTGCACAGAGTTTTAGCTGGAGACCAAAAGGGGCATATCCATCCTGTGCCGCAACACTGCGAGAGCCCCCTGCAACCCTGGCAGGAATCAGAGGCAAGGAGCGGGTCCTTAGCTGTTTTAAACCAGCGGGATTTTGTTGATCTCATTCAAAGACGTGGACTTTAATCAGATGAGGACACGGACTGTAGCACAACGATACAGTGAAGCAGGAGAAATGATCCACCCTAGCTCTTCTGCCGCTGGAGAATCTGCTTCCTCACGTGGATACTAATTACACAGAAACAAGAGCACGTGGATGCCAATCCCCACCCTCCAGATGATTTGTGGGAGGATACTTCTGAAGTATTTCAAGACTTCTTTATCCCAGGGACTAAATACATGGAGCTGTCTCCATTCCAGCTAGCTTGAGCTAAAGGAAGAGAAACAAAAATTTGGATAACAGGAGTATGCTTGTTGTGGCAGTGTACAGGGCTCTGATCATGCCAGTCAGATGCCAGCATATGTCAGCAGTCTTTTAAGTTGCTAATCGCACAAAAAAGGGAAAATTCCTAGCAGCAAGCTTCCCCCTGACAAAATTTTTAAGAGTTCATGTGTTTTTCAAAAACATACATCCTCCAAAGAGTCACTTGATTTCCCAAAAACCACTAATCTCAACTACCTCTTTATGTACAATTGCTTCCCATATTTCAGTTTCTCTTCCTGACTTAGAAAACACATTTACAAGATATACTTGGTTGGCTACAGATGTTCATTGGCAACTTCCCTGTGCTAGTTGCTCTGCTAAGCACAGTAACAATGAAAGAGGTAATTATTTATTTTTTTTTTAAAGATTTGTTCTGGAAATGAAAAGTGAACCAGACAGCAGGTTTCCGTGTTTTCCCAGCAGTGGTACAGCAAGGCAATGGTGGATGTTCTCGGCACAAATCAGCTGTTACAGGAGTAGGAAGACTGCATTTATCACGGCTAGTTGCTGAATGTTTAAAGAATATTTGAAGTATCTACTTCCTAAATGAAACAAATAGGGAAATTAACACAAGAAACTGAGGGAAAGTGAGAATTTATTGCTGTCTGTCTTAAATATAGATCCAGGTAACACAAGGAACACACTGTATAAAATTCCACGCCACAGTCAGTGACTGCCTACCTGTGCAGGACTGCTTATTTTTGTCTGTTCCTTCATGTTTCTGTTTTTTGTATTCCTCAAGGATTTCTTGCTCCACCTTAATTTAATGCTTGAATTTATCATTGTATATTTGTACAGAAGCTGAACGTCCCAGTGAAAATAGGGATCTCTTTGTATTAAGTTCTTTACATAAAGAAAGGAACGGAAAGTCTTAATTTTCACTACTGTCATTACGGGTAATGGTAGAGTCTGTGTGAAACAAACCTGGTCATAACCATGTTTTGAACACAAAGTATTTTTTTTTCTATGATCTGTCTAATAAGAGTATTCTCGGATGATGGATGCAGGGAGGAGCTCTGCACACACAAAGTTAGGCATATTGTCATGAAATTGTCCAGAACGATTCCGTGATAAGCTTAGATCACCTTGTTAGCTTACCTCAGTGTCAATCTGTCTGGAATATGCTTTCTTGGTATAAGGTAAAACTGGATTTTAATGCTGTTTTATTCCAGGTACTGGACAGTTTCTTCCTGGAAAAATAAATGGAATATAAACTGATGGAGTGTGGTATCACTGATTTGTAACTAACAAAAATATTAACTTTTCTAGGGTTTACTGAACTTAAAGTTGATTCTATCCATTTAAATTGGTACCTAGTACTTGTCACATTATGATATAGGTGTGAATATGCTTTGCCAGGATATGTATGCACAGCACAGAAACATTCACTTAAGTTCACACCCACACATCCCCATATGCTTTGAGCAGATCTAAACGGTGACTGAAGGATGAAGAAGGCTGAACCGCATAAACAGTGTACACAATGACTATTAATTTCACAGCAAGGGAATAATTTATAAAGGTTGTTAGGAAGCAATGTAAATGCAAATGCTGTTCTAATAAGCACTGGCAATATCATGTTGGAACATATTTGTGATGCGGTATAGCGTGTTAAAGCGAGCCAGGAAGAGCACGGAAGATTTCTGTGGAAGATGGTGACAAGAGGTGGAAGCTGACGGGAATGTGGCATGTGGGGACTCAGTCCAAGGAATAGTTCTAGCACAGGCTGACTTAGCAGTGCAGTAAGTAGTGCTTGGTGGCTGAGTGAGGATAGGCAATATCTGGAATAATTAATCAATAATTCATTATGGAAAAATGCTGCTAGCTGTAAACTTAATTTGTAGAATAACGCCCTGTGGTAATGCCAAAAGTTATAAATATATTCCGATTTCTTGAAACAGTTAGTACAGACTGAAGCCAAACACTTCAATCGTATATAATAAAGCTGACTTTTAGAAAAACAGGTTTCTGATGGTAGCCAGTGAAAACTGGGCAATCAGTATAGAATCCTAATACTGAAAATAGCACATTTGGAGTGAAACGTCTTAATACAAAGTTAACAACAAATTTTTCTCTTATAAATATTTCATATCTTTGTGTAGGAATGAAATTCCTGCCTCCTTTGTGTTTCATTTTCCTTGCAGAGCTTTACATGTTTTATTTATCATTCTGCATGATCTGTTAGATAACTTTATCGTCTTCTAATGTTTTCTGAAAAGCAATATTGTTGGATAATAATGATCATCTGGCTATCTGTCGTTAATACATATGAGTTAAATTCCTTTAAAGACTTGGCCAGCTTTAAATAAATACTAATCCTTTCTAGATCAACTTCTAGACAATTTCCCCTTTTCATACATGGGCACAATCATGTAATGTTTGGGTTGTAGAAACTTCAAAAGATTGTTTTAAACAACTTGATTACACTTATATTAGAAAGAGTAAGTTTGTATTTTCTTTTAGGGAATATATTGGTTTGAAAACAAAACACTGCAATGTAAGTTTGGGCTTTAATTTGCTCAATGATGAAAACTTCAAAGGCAATGAATAAAAATGAAATATTTTTTCCTTATTTGGGGTGCTACTTACTGAAATATAGTTTTAGAAATATATGTGGCACTGAATATATATTTCACAAAACTGTGTTATACTGTCAACAGTTGAAATCACTCCTATGTAGACCCTGCCTGTATTAGGTTGTGGATGACTGTTTGGAAAGGAGCAGAGTGCATTTTTTAACCTGTATATCATTCAGAGAGTAACACCTGTCTAGAAGGACCTTGGTTTTAGTCCGTCTGATACCTTTGCCACTGTGTGGCGGGTGCAACTCAAGAGCCACCACAGGGCACCTCTCCTTGCTGGCAGCTTGTCCCGGGCACACCAGCACTGAAGCATGGACTTTCCTGCCATGTGCTTTGTGCCACCCCACCAAAACGACCTCTTTTACTACACATCCTGATAATGACAAAAGATGCTATTTGACTGTTTCTGTGTCTGTAATTAATTTTCTGTTTAAAAAACCTCAAAATGCTGTTAGTGTTAGTGACAGCACTTTGCAGTGCTTTCCTTATGTCTCAGAACACTTTACCTAAGAAGCTGAGCCAGTAGTCTTGTGCCTCTTTTCACAGAAGGAGAAGCTGGAGCAGGTGATGTTGAAGCACGGTCCTGAGCACCCCTTTCCCAGCGAAGGTAACAGGACAGGAGACTCACAATCCTCTCCCATCATCGCTTCCACTCCTGAGAGATTAGGGGCACACCTGTATCATGGTCACAAGCACGAATGAAGCATGTGTAGACGTACCTGAGCTTACTTCAGAAATACAGGCTTGACCTTCAAGAGTTCCTGGTCACTTGTTCAGTGTTCATACAGTATGTAGCATAATAGCATCCATTACTACATCTCCTAGGTGCTGCTGCAGTACAGATTTCAACCACATTTCCTTTTGCCTGGGCACCTTTATCAGTGCAGCTGAAGGGAACGCTGTGTGGGCTGTGAATTCCTCTCCAAAGAACATGTAAATACTTGGACAGTTAGTTCATGCTGGTCCCCGAGCTGCCACTGCCAAGTATTAAACTAGTTAAAGATGATTTGCACACATTTGCAGCTACAGCAGAAGCTGGATGATAAATATTCCCAAACTATTTGCAAATAGTGGCAAAGTTTGATTAAATGTGTGAAATGCATTACAGTCGTCACAAATTCTTCTCTTTTTCCTTTAAGAAAAAAAAAAAAGACAAACTTTGCTTTATGTCACAGGTCAGGTTCTCTTTTATAACCTTTTGAATTTTGTACTGCCTTACAAGTATGGAAGGACCATAAACCTATGGTAAACATTCAAGGATTATTTTAGCACGGTCTGTGTTAAGTCGCTGATATCTTTCTATCCTACCCTCCAGTGCAGGGGCACCGAGTGGTGGCTATATACTGTGCCGTGCTGTGCCTGTACATTAGTGATCACTGGTTGACAAATAGCCACATAACTACAGGATGTTGTGTAAAAAACCTAACAAACAAAACCCCCAAAGAAACAAACAAACCCACATGCCATTCATCATGTTGTAAAAGATGATAACAACTGGAATTGCAAATGGTAACGATCCCATTCATGTATAAACCCCAAAAGGAGAGAGACAGCACTCTTGGAAATGTTGCCACCATAAAAGACAGAGCATAGGGCCTAATCTTGTTCAAAGGAGAGAGTCTCCCCTCGGTAGTGGCCTTACTTGTACTTGAAATCATTCATCTTTGACTTAAAATCCAATAAAATTGGCTTCTGCCCAGCCCAGTGGGGATGGCTATGGTTCTCAAGGTCAGCTCTGAAATGGTTCACCAGGCCGATACCTCTGTTCCCCTTTCCTGTCCACCTCCACAAACGGTTATGAAAGTAACTTTGTATGGTTGCTGAGGAGATGCCAGGAGAGAGCTGGGAAGATGGGCAGTTCTGAGGACCGAAGCTCAGTGGCATGAATCTGCTTCAGCTGCCGTGACGTCTCCAGAAGATCGACAAAAATGAGGATTTATCCAAAGAAAGGGGATAAAAGGACATCCATGGGTTTATATCCATATCAACTGGATATAATTTACTAAAATCCCCAAAGAGGCAATGTGTTTCCCTACCAGGGCAGAATGGCCTCTCCTGAGTTTAACTGGGGGTGGCGGGTAACTGGTGTCATGAATTAAAAGCCATGCGGCTAACTCAAGTGCAAGCCTTTCAAAGTGTGGGTATCTTTAAAAATGAGGGTTAGCAATTAAACAGAGATCACAGAAATGCTGAATTTGTTTCCTTGGCATTTTAGTAACTATTTGTCCTGACCATTTCAATTTATCCCTTAAAAGACGCGGAGATATTCAGCAAGGTAGAAACTCTGTATTTCTAAGGCAAAATACTTTTCTAAAGGATTTTAACATAGTGTTTAGCTATAGCTATCCAAAAGGATATTATGCTTAGCTGTCATATTTTGAATTGCAGCCTTTTCATATTGCTGAAACATCAATACTGTATGTACTGCATTCAATGTATATAGTTAACTCTTGGTTTCCTAGTGTAATATGGATTAGGAAACCTATGTAATGTAATAACATCATCGGTGCAAACACCACCCCAGCCCCCCAGCCGCCCCCCCCAATCTATTGTGAATCAAGCTGCACAATGCAAACTGAGGAATAACCAGAAAGCAAATGCAAAATAAATAGCAGGTCCTGGTATATGTGTGTATTCTAAAACATACTGATCTACTGTTGAAGTTAGAAAACAGGAAAGACGGTGAGACTAAGAGAATGTGAAAGTTGCCAAAACGTTCGATGCTGTAAATTTTTGTTAAATATTTGCATGAAAAATAGGGGTTTCCAGTGACAATCAGATGTGTTCTCTAATAATTATTGTACTTACTCTGTATCTCGATTATTATTTTCTGTGTGGGGGGGGGGGGGGGGGGGGGGGGGGGGGGGGGGGGGGGGGGGGGGGGG
>JAVJGI010000001.1:80170941-80189678 GCA_035590275.1 Ibycter americanus
ACTGACTGAACAAACTAAAAAAAAAAAAAAAAAAAGAAAAAATGTACATGTCCTATACTATTAACATGCCTGTTGTGTAACAGAGCTCTCCTCTTTAATTGCTTTATTAAACTATTCATTTTCTCTTTGAAGACATGAACTAGGAAGTTAATTTAACTACTTTGGGGAATCTAACTTCTAAATGTTCATAAATTACAAATGGTTTTATGCCCTTAAGCTGTGTGTAACAGCAATCTGTTTTTTTTTCTTTTTTTTTTCCTCCAAATATCGTCTTATATGAACTGTTCTACCTTTAAGTCTTCTCAAAACAAATTCTTATTGGCGTCATAGGCCATCTTAGAAAGCTTTCAGTTCTGTACTGGTGTAGCTTCATCTGAAAAAATAGGGCTGCTTTTGTTTTCAAACAAGAGAAACCAAGCCCTAATCTCTTCCTTTATCCTAACAACTCATTTGCATGGCATGGTATGTGAATGACTAGTTACCTCAGAAACTCTGCATACTAGTTCACTGTTTTCATGCCATGTAGTGACGTCAGCAGGAAGAAATTTTTTTAATGTATGGCTTATATATGTTAGGTGCCTAAGGTTTTCTTCTGGAAACTGCTGGCATGGTATGTCGAGGCAAGTCAGTACAGTAGTAACGAATAGCAGAGGGGTAGATGCGTCGGACCACGGCTTAAGGGGAGAGGGTAGAACTGTTCAGTAGCCCTTAGTTTGATACTGATGTGTCATTTGATGTCAGAAGACATCTGAACAGGATGCTGTCGTTGAGCAGATACTCCCTTCTCCAGCACTTGAGAGGAACAATGGTTTAATTATAGGATCTACCTATGCTTGTTCCAAATAAACTTTCAGCTTGTTCCCCAGTTGCGTTATTTTTGTACTTGTGACCACTGATAGCGTGATTGTGTGCAATCTTCAGATAAGCCAGAAAAGAACATTTCCTTCTTGTTATAGTAATCTCCTAGCAAATAAATACAAAGCTGTCTAGTTTCATGGGATCAGAGGAAATAAGCGTTTTATGTGTGAGTCTAGCATAAAGAATTATACTTAGTCTTTAAATTCAGGCTTATTGTGTGTCTGTATATCAAATACACCAGAAGACTAAAATTATCTTTCTCAAAAGAGCTTATTTGGGATTTCTTTTGTTGGGAAAACAGAAATATTTTGGAGCTTGAGTTTTGCGTTCAGATTTTCTTCGTTGTCAGCGTGCTGCCATGTTACCATCTTTTTGATGCTAGTATTTGAAGAGGAAGGTACTCCTGTTATCATGCTGCTAACTGCAGTGTAATGCTGACAACTGGTTCTGTTGCTAAATTCCCCTCCTGGTTCTTGGTAGCCCTGAAAAGTGAAGGACCGTGGCAGCTGATGCTTGGTGTTTGGCTGTATTACATTGTTATAATGGTCTTTCAATCATGCAGCTCAGGGCTTTGTAATGTGGTTGTTCAGGAGTAGCCTTAGTTTGCAGGGTTTGACATTCTGTTTTTTTGGGGGGAGTCCGTTCGGCCAACAAAATGAGATTCCTAATTGCACTTCCCATGGTAGCGTTCAGGCTTTCTGCTCTCTGCAGTAACTAATTCTGAAGTGGGGGCATGAGCCCGTTATGTTTTGTGTTATCATTGTGAGTGTGGTTAGTAACGCAGCTTAATGAAGAAAGGCTGTTGCACGTTCTTGGTCCAGGAATTTTTCTCTCGCTTGGCAGTTGGCTTGAAATATAGTTGCCATCATAAAGTCAGATGTAACGGTGGTTGTTCCAAGCAAAAAAAGCTCTCCAGATGCTGTAGGGTTTTGAAAACTTGTCCAAAATGGTTAACATCCCCAGAATGTGTCTGATGAACTGTAAGTGAAGTGGTGTCTTGTGGTGTCTCTTGGGCTTTAAGTGGGGGAGGTGGGTACAGATGAAATGGGTAGTTATAATAGACATGTACATATATATGTACCTTTGGCCATAGAGGTCTGTCTTGCTGTGTTTCAGCATCTAACTGGGAGCATAAAAAACCAAAGTAGGTATTTGGAAACAGTGAGACCTTTACCTGACAAAGCAAGTAATGTATTTGTTTAGTACAGAAATAATAATAGAGAGTGTATTTTTGAAGTAAGTATCCTTTTATTTCCTCTCAATGTTTTCTCTTGAGCTGGTATTACTATGCAGCATAATTTCATGCCCAGCAAACTTAACTGTATGAACAAGTCTTTTTGTGGCTGACAACTAAAACCGAAAACCCTTGTGTAGCTCAGATTTTCTTGTGACCTCTCTAATCTCAGTCTGTCGAAACAGCCCTGGAATGTCTGATTATGAACTTCCCCCATCAATTTCATGTCCTTCCCAAAACTAAGGGCATGTACTGCAACAGGCTGCTCAGTATCCCATTTGTTTTGAAAGAAAATATGTTTATTTCCCAGTCCTTCTGACGGAGGGTGCATTTTCCCATAACAGTTTGTGTCTTTGTGGTCAAGAGCTTTGAGAATGGCAGGAACATTGAATTTTTAATTTCTTTTGCCATTGTTGCCCACTGTCACAGGGCTAGTACTTTCTGCGTTTGTAGATTTCTGTATCCTGTAGTAATAGGTGTTTGACCAACACTTGTGGAGACCTTGGTGTGATCAGGAAGCCTTCACCTATAGAGTGGAAATAGCCGATTTGAAGCTTTGTCCTAAGCACTTGTCTGCTTTCTCGTTACACCAGAAGATTGCAGCTCGGTCAGCTGTACGTGTCTGAGCCAACTGGAAATTGGGTGGTTTGGAAAGTGAGGGTTTAACTGTAGCACCGATAAGCTCTGTCTAATTTCCTACTTGATGAATTATCTGTTTGGTAGAGTTTGCTTTTGATTTCTGCCCTGCTGTGACTACAGAAGCGTTTGTGCTGGGTTCAGGCTGAGTATGTTCCTGTGAGCTGCGAGCATGTTTTTGACAGCCTTGTGGACATGCTCTCCTGCACTTAAAAGCTGGGACCATAACGATGCTGCCTTGCTTTTCCATGGCAATCTTGCTTAGGAAAGTTACTGGAGTGAGCAGTGCTGGGCCTGAAGCCCAGGGATCTTCTGCTCAGCCCAAGCTTTTTATTTTTTTTGTCTACTTGCCTTTTGACGCGCTGTTTGGATGTAAGAGCGTGTGGCTGTACCCTCGGTGGTGCCCAAGGGACAGCAGCACCGTCCCACCCCTCCTCAGTGACCCCCCCCACCCCGATGAGCCAGGGGGTAGCCAGCGGCGCTGCTGCGGGGGCCACGGTAGCGGAGGGCTATTGCAAGGCAATACTGATTGCCAAGGCTAGGCTTGCCCTTCTGCTAAAGCTAGTATTAAGCGAAATAATCTGTTGAACTTTTGGAGACAAAGAAGGCTCATGGTTTGTTCTTGTCTGAGGTGTAAAAGTGTCCATCAGCAAAAGTAAATGACACACGAGCACTTTCCCAAAATCGTTTTTTTCTTTAGTAGGAGGATACGGGGTTCTGTGGGTTATGATGTTACTAACGGTAAACATTTTGTACCTGGAAAAAAAGATCTAAATGTAATCTCTGAAGACGCTTCATTTATTTTACGCTTGTTACAATAGAGGTTAACTACAGTTTTGTGAAAACAGTTACTGCTTAAAAGTCTACATGCATATGCGAATTATTGAGTAGTAGCTACCGATTCATTCTGATGAAATACTCATCGGGTTGTGATAACCTTTTCCCCTAAATCTGAATGCTGCTACTTGCTCTGTTAGCATGTTTCAAGAATAACCGTATGTATACTGAACAGTCATTGTAAGAACTTTGACTTCCTCATTGAGGGTTTTTTGTACCCTCATGAGAAAATATATTTTGGCTTGTGTTTTGGGAACTTTCCCACAGTGGGAGATCTAATTTTTGCGAGGTATTGTTTGGGAATTCAAAAGGAGCGCTGGCAGAAAGATAGCTCTACAAAGATGCTTTGTGAAGGGCAGCTGAGCCTGCACGCCTTGTTTGCTGCAGCCAGTGTTGCAGATTTAATTTGCTGGATATATTTTGCATTAAGGGATGTATTTGAATAAGTCTTGAAATGGAAGTGGTGCTTCGCTTCCCTTTTTCTAAAGTTGGTGAAGTTGACCGCTTTTCTTGAAAAGGGAGAGGGAGGAGCCCTACTGCAGTGCTTTTCTTACAGCTTTGTTTTGGAGTTAAAATTAGCTTTTTGTTCTTTCTGGGTATCTCTGTTATGCCCGTATATCTGTAGATGTATTTCTTTGTGTATCTCTATCTTGTCTGACCTGAGTAAAAGTGATTTAGTATTTCATTTTGAGCAGTTCTAAAGAATTCTGGCCAGCAATAATGAGCAGCATGTATATCATCACCTGATCAAAACACTGAAGGAATAAGAAAAGGTTAAAATATTTAAATGTTCTTGAGGGGTGGCGGGGGGTGGGGTGGGTGGGAACAGCAACATGAGTTTGCTTTTCAGCACTGATAAAAACTGGAGGAATTTTCTTATATTTCTGTGGATAGCAACATCTCCCCATTTTTCTCTTATTTGTATGTATTCTGGTAGACACAAGCAACACAATAAAAATGCATCTGGTATCAGTGTAAATTACCTGAGAAAGGGGTATTAAGTTTCATGGAAGACACATTTGTCAAGCATGCCTGTTGTTTACTGTCTTTACCAGGCTGTTTGTTTCTGTTTGCTTGCATGTTTCTATGTCTTAAAGTTAAAATAAACTTGATTAATAAAGACAAAACATTCATTTCATAGTAGTTTCTGGTTTCCAGAGGGGAAGATGGATCCTGTTCCCTGTGGGATGGTGCTGTAAAATTTTTGAGGGTGGGTTGTTTTTTTTCCCCTTTAGTTTGTGTTTGCGGTTCTGTATTTTTAAGGATACTCCTGTCTCCCATCTTTATTTTACTTTAGTCGGGGAAAAAATATTGGTATTGTCTTTTCAGTTTGAAATTAGTCATTCAGACTTCTTGTTCTGTTAAGCAAAAAATAAACCAAAATTTAGAGGGGTGAGGTAGGATGTTACACAAATGTGGTTTGTAAGCAGTTGGTGGGAAAACAAAGCTGTACCACCAATGCAGTTGGAAGAAGCTTCAGCGTGACATTTGACTTGCTGAAACCAGAGGCTAAATTTTTTGTGGTACATCGTATTTTTCTAGCAGCAATGCTTGTTTAAGAGCTTTGTTTCCCATGCTGATGTTCTCTGCTGTCTCATTTGTGTGGATCCAACTGTTTGTGAGGCTACAATATATACAGGATAAGTGATACAATCTTGTTAGCTGAACAAAAGAAAAGTGACTTATTTTTGAGAGGGTGGTGTGTGATCTTTTTTTCATTCTAAAATCCAAGTGACTCAATCTGGTTTAGATCATGGCTGCAAATGTCAGTGTTTGGTGCAGTCGAAGGTGTGAAGACTTGCACTACAAGATTGAGAATAAATGCTTATGTGGTTGTGTATAGGAACCTCTGAAACAGTTGAACCTCCCCCAGAGATTATATGGTGCTCCATTTTCAAACACCAAGTGTAAAAAAAAAAAACCAAACCAACAAACAACCCCCCAAAAAACCCCAAAACCAACCAAAACCAAAAACCAAACTGGATGGAATATGAGATTATTTATTCTTGATGCATTTCTGAAACTGAGAAGTTTTTTTTAACTTATGAGGCATATGTGCAAGATGCTTCTTGAGAGAGAAGTCTCACATTTTTGTTTGTTCTGAGGATTAACATCAGAGGAAACTTTTGTAATAAGTCTCCAGCTCTAAGGTTTTTCCCCATTAAAATATAGCAATAGTATGGAACCTGGTTGGTAACACTACCTTTGCATGCACTGAATTGGGTGGATGAGAGAGGCTAAGGCCTGATACATGGGGTTTTTTTGGGGTTTTGGTTTTTGGTTTTTTTTATTGCTGATACTGAATCTTGCCTATATTTATGTTGCTTTGTTGTATGGTAGCTGAAAAATGGATGCTGGTGGGCACTCTTCCTGGGGGAGAACAAAGATGTGAAGCGAAACTTAATTTTATTGGTATGCAAGTGACATATGCACGCTTTTTCCATTTGGTATCTGAAACCTATTGGGCCATACCTAAAATATGTATCCTACAATGTTTTTGTTTTCACTTTGAGATAAGTGCTTAATCTTGTCAGGAAATCATTCCCTCACAGAACATTTCTCAAAATATGTAATCTTGCTGAAATCAGTAGTATGTTGCAATTTTGTGAGTAGCCAGCATTCATTTGAATGGCTGCGTGGATTTCCACTATTTGTCAAAAGGCATGTGGGAACGCAACATGGATGCAGTAGAAAATATTTAGATAGGTTTTGAACTGAGAGAGACTTGGCTGTGCGGTGTTACAGATGACTTTGTGTGCGTTGCCAGTGTTGCTGTGGGTGTCTGAAGTGCCCTCCCTGGTCTGCGGGGCGGGCAGGCAGGCGCTGCTGGGGCAGACACCGTGTCCCATCACTTACGTTTCCCCGTGTGCTGTAGCACGTTCAGTTTTTGAAGGTGGCATAGCTCTAGTAATAAAAAAAGATGGGCTTTTGTTTAAATAGCCACTAAGTATTTTGAAGTCTTGGCATTTTACGACGTTTATATATGATGGTACTTAGTGTTGAAATAGCTTTGACCTTTCCCAGTTAGCAACTGCATAATTAAAATGTAGTTAAAACGTATTAAGTTGTATCATTGAGGAAGAGCAGGCCCCGCAGCAGAGGAGATTATGTTGTTAAAGTATCGCTGGTTTCTGTGATAGCTAATTAGAAATTGTTGTTATTAAAAAGTGAGAGGAAGGGGGCTGACCGTCCTGCTGGGGACCTCTGCCTGTGGAACTGTTCCTCGACTCTGGAGGCACCACAGTCTCCAAAGAGATTCAGAAACTGGAAGAAAAATGCAGGTGCTGGGTGCTGTTGAAGCAGAATGTGTGGCAAAGATGTGTTGTGTGGTTGGACTTTCTATCCCAGTGGCTAAAGTCATAAGAAGATGCTGAAGGCTGAAGTGACGTAGCTGACCTTGACGCCCGTTGTGATTTCCTGTGGAGGATGGTTAACGACTGGAAGCTTCTCTGGTGAAGGCAGTAAGTGGCCCATTGATTGAAATTGCATTAGAACAGTTTCTTTGTAAAATATTAATTTAGCTTGTGGATAAAATACATGTTGAGAACATGGAAACTACAGTTTGATTGTGTAGGTTCCTTTTTGGCTGTAGTCTCAAAGGAGCAAGTAGCAAATGTATCTTTAGAAAAACAATAAATGGAGGTGTAGTTCATGGAGGATGCTCTGTCTGAATATGAAACAAGAAAAAAGATTTTGTGTTGGTTAACGATGAGTGCTGGTCAGGTGGTGTCTCTCTCAATTCTTCTATATTAGTGCCGTAGTTTTGTAGTTGGAATCTGTTCTCTGCTAAGGAGGCAGTGAGCAGATGGTAAACGCTCTCAGCAAGGCAGTTTTCACTCTGAATTACGGAAAGGTAGTTGGGAAGGTCTCAGTCTGAGTTGCATTTAGTCTTCTCTGTCGATTTACGGTACACATTTCTAGATGAAGCATCAAATTTGTTGCGGGTCTACAGCGCATTTGTTCCACCAAGCACAAACCCGAGGCCCCGTGTGAACGGCGCGCGGTGGCCTGATCTGCAGCCTGGAGTATTTCACGTGCACTGTAGGTATGGAAACACAAGCGGCTCTGCCAGCTACACGCTGACCAGGAACAGGCACTTGCTGGAATGAGGGTAATTGAGTTTCCATCCTTGTCACGGCTTCTCTGTTACCGCTGAAAGCTGCTAATTGGCGCCGATGCCTTGTTTTAATTCGTGATGATTTAGTTCGAAAATGCCAACTGTTTGGTTGTAGGCCACTGAACAACTATCAGATGGCAACACAGTTCCAGCTCAGCTATTAAAAAAAGATTTGAGGTAACAATGCCAAGGGAAGGATGATAGTTGTTGTTACAGATATTTGCCAAGGTGGAGGAGAGGAGTATGTTCCATATCTGCCCTATTTTAGGTAGCCGTCTATTTTAGTGCTATTAGCTTTTATTTTACCAGACTGACTATTAATAGGTAGCTGGTCTCCACTACTGCTGTATCCTGTTTAAGAAGCTTTTAAGACTTTTTTTTTTTTTTTTTTTTTTTTTTAAGATTACTTTTAGAGGAGTATTGTTTAGTGGTTGAAAAACTTTCTAGACTATTGGATATTGCTGGAAAATATGATTGTGTATGTGACATGGTGGTGTAGAAATGCTTTGTTAGCTTTGTAAAGCAGTTCTAAGGGCCTGGAGCAAACAAATTTGAGGTTTGGGGTAGGATACTTCTTTTTGATCCATGTGAGAAGATGGCATGTTTCTGAATGCCCAGGTGAATTATTAATCCTGTTCTAATTTCTCCCTTCTCTTACTCATCGTTTGCATCTAGCCTTGTGCTATGGTTTAACCTCTGCCTTACTAATTTGATGTCTTGGAAGTTTCTCTCTTTCTAAACTTCCATTGATAGTGCTTTTTTGGATTTTGTGCCTGAAAGTCATCACACCAGGTATTTTTCTTACTGGGAGAGCACTGAAAAGGAAACAGCAGGGTAATTTTGGCTAATACTTCCATTCACGTGTGTTGATTTCTGAGTGGGAAATAAACTCCTCTCTACAAATTGCAATATAGTGTACATTATACAAGTTATTGTCCACTTTTAAAATAAAAAGTACAACTACCCTCAGTGTGTCTTCAGGAATTGGCATGTGTAATGCTTCTAACTTTAGTGGGTTCATAAACTAACATTGCTGTTTAAGGTCTAATGTTCTTATGTGAATGATATTCTATGTGAATTTAAAAGAGAAAATAATGGCACTTTTTTACAGTCCATCTTGGCTTGATGGTAAATGTACGCTTAGCCATGACGAAGGTAACGTGGTTTATAGTGACACAACCTACATAAATCCGCTCGGATTTGCTGTTGACATTGGCCCATATTCCAGCGTATGAGTTACCTTACATTTCTTTTGAACAAAGGAGGTTTGTTTGAAACAGGTGCTCTGATGGTTACCCCGGCCTTTATAAATAGCTTTTAGGTGAAGTATTACTTCTGTTAGCTGTGGGTAACTTCACAAGGCGTCTTGGTTTATTGTGTGAGGTTTCTGTTTAAAAAAAAAAAAGAAAAGAAAGCAGCCATCTCAGCCATCTTGGCTATAGTTTCGTGAAGTTTACTGCCTGGAACGTTGCTGTTTATTTTTAGAGTGCGCTTGTCACAGTTTGTCAGCCAAATATTGACCTGTCACCTCTGCTGTTAGATAGCTGCTGAAATGCCATTCCCAAGATACCTTTTTTAAACTATACATGCTTAATTAATACCTACCCAGGCTGTTCCAGGGTAATCTTAATTTCAGTAGGAAATAATGCAGCTAGAACTTGCCAGCTTTGCAATGCCCATAAAGTGGCAGAAAAAAATTAGGCATCCAATAATGGGTATTGTAACCATACCATAATGTGTGAAACTCAATTAACATGCTATAATGGTTTTGAGAGTCTGTGGTAAGTTGACTGAGTGTGTCAAAAGGTTTGAATGTTATTTATGAACAGTAGTGAAGAATATTTCTAAATCAGTTGTAAAAAGAGCCAGGAGATAACAAGGAAATAGCAGGGCCAGTTATCTAGGCTGGTAAGACATGGCTGCTTACACCCTGTGCGTTGCTTTAGGAAAACGGAATCAAGATTTCTTTCAAGGAAAAAGGAAAGTTCTGCTTTATACAAGTGACATCTGATATCTTACTTATTTCTTTTCCTGTTTCTTCTATTTATAGATGTCTTGAGTTTGGGATTTCTCTGAAAGCTAAGGTCAGGAAGTGCCTTCCTCCAAAAATGCTACTTGTTGTGGTTTTCTGGCATGTTCTCTCCTCTCTCCTTCCCAAAAGGAGCTGTACAGAAAGTATTTTTCCACAATGAAACACAGCTCCTCAGCTCTGCAGATTACATGCTCTGACTGTGGCATATACAGCTTCACCTCCAAAAATTAAACTTTTTTCAATCATCTCATGGTGCCCACACCAGTTACATGACTGTTTGATTAGAATGCAAAAGCCAGCAGCCACTTCAGTTTGAATTATTACTCCTTTGTATAGAGTCTATGTGTGGACTGGGATGTGGAGGCAGGGGAACACAGGCTGTATCCTATTTGGTAGGACTTTTTTCCCCATGTGGACATGTGGATTTTCAGATGACCTTAATGACTTTGTTTTAGACAGGCATACGTATATACGTGGGAGAGATGCTTATCCATTCCCTGTGCTTCCACCAACCGTTTAAGGTCATGGCTGACCTTAAATGTAAAAGCTCTCTCCCACTTTGGAGGTGATGAGAATAACAAGCACACGGTCGTGAAACACATGAAGTTTTTTGTGAGGTCTGGTGTATGGAAGAGGTCCTTCCCAACTCACAAACAAAAGGCAATTACTTAAACCAGTCCTCTGAGAGAGTGCGGCAATTCTGAGGGCAGCAAAAATGTGGGAGTGCAGTGAGTGCTTTTGACTAAGTAACTGGTTTTGTCATAGTCGGGGTTCAGGGCAAGGTCTTAAAATCAGGATTGATTTCTCGCAAACAGCCCGGTTTAGTCATTAAAGTTCGCATTGTCATGTATGCAGCAAAGCAACTGAACTTCTGTGCTTCTGGTGTGACCACTTACAGCAAGCATGTACCTTAAAGTACTTTTGACGAATAGCTATTGCTTTAAGGAATTTAAAATTAAGTTGTATTTGAAGACGTGATTAAAACCTTTAACTTTAAAGGCCCTGCACCCCAGTCTTCTTGTGATGTTCCCTTTTTTAAAATGTATTTAAACCTATGTACTTACCGAAACTACTGATGACCAGTAACTCCTTTTTTTGGAACGTGTTTGACATTATGTTACATAGTCTGTAATGACTATTTTGTCATTTGACTTTCTTTTACATTGTTTCATGCTTCCATATGCAGTAAACTAAATTGTGTTTAGGATTAGGACTGTCTGCAGTAGTTGAATGTTTTGTTTAACTTCAGATTCATGTATCTGGCTGTTGTATAACTTCCTGTGATTGACCTGCTTGGTGTTTAGTACTTTGCATTTAGTTTTAAGAGACTTTGCATTCCGTTGTCTTGAACAGGCTGCAAGAAAACAAATTGTGAGTTCAATTGTCACTGTGTAACAATCTCATCCTCAGTGTGCGGTGCCAGTTGAAAGAGGCTTATGAAACCAGCTCTGTATGTCTGAAAGTTTTCTTAGCCCTTGAGGTTCAAAGTACTGACCAGACTGTTTTAAATTTATTCCAAAAAGTAGTGTGGCATTTGTTAAGAAACAGTCTCAAACAAAATCTTTTTCTATATTCACTCTGCTTCTAACCACCTTGGTGTGCTGGTAATTGGATTATCAATTTTTAAATCTGTATTTAACTAAGAGATGGGATAAATATCCAAGTGTCAGTTGGATATGAGTCCCAGTGCTCGGAAGGCTTGTGAACTGATGGTCCTGCTCCTTTTTTCTTGGCTAAAATCTTCCATAGAGCCTGCAGAGGGAGAGTAACTTGTGTGTTTCCACAACTTCTCTTTTGCTTTCAAATAGTCACCGTAATAATTAGGCTGCTTTCATGTTTTGCTTGGATTTCTAACTGCTAACCCTGTAAAATAACAGGGACCTACAGTTAAGACAAAAAAAAAACCCAACAAACCCCAACCCTTTAACATCTGCTAACTTCTGTGTCTTGTCTTCCAGCTGTGAAATGTAGCAGGGTGGCAAGCATCTTTTCTGGTGCTTTGCTGTCCATCGAAAGTTGGCCTTGAAACCACCGGGATTGGGTTGTATGTCAAAATGAGTAATTTTGTATTCAACTTAATGGGTGGAATTGGTAGCTGTAAAGTAAGGTGAGAGGCCATGTGTTGAGTGCTGAAGATGATCCATCCACTACTCTGTTTATTAGTTTACTATCTGCATGCTCTCTGAAATGTCAGAATGGACATTTACCTTTCAAGGTGGATGTGTGGGAGGTTTTTTTTCCAGAAGAAAATGACAAAGCAGTGGCTATAAGTAGTTGTAAAAGCAAGATCTACTTGTTCTGTAGATGAGCTATGACTGTCTCCAGTGACAGGCTCTCAAATGTGGTGGTCCACAGGCAACACGGCAGTGTTCGGCAGTGGCTTCTTGATATTGAGGCATTTCAGCAAATTCCAGCTCTAAGGATAGAGTGAGCCCTGTGATACCTGCATTGCAGCTGCTCTGGAAGCACAGCTTGATCAGAGTACACTTGCAAAACTTGAAGATGCTGCAATCATGAGTCATTTAGAAAATTTTAGTTAGGAGCCTGCATTTACTTACAGTAGCTTTTCAAATAAATTCCAATGAACTCACTTATGAATTCTTTATTTTGAGAATATTAAAAGGAAATTATTCCTGGGGAATGATTTTACCATTTTAGTTAATCTTCTCAGGAGATCTGTGAAGAACTTGGTAAAGGTTTTTCCTGTAATTAAAAAAACCAACCAACCAACACCCCCACACCCCCCCCAAAAAAAGGAAGAAGAAAAAAAAGAAAAAAAAAAAGGGCAGGGAGGAGTAAATAAGTGATGTGTGAGACCACCTGCTAACCAGAAGATTGTCTTTTGATGTGAGATAGATACAGAAAATGGAGTGAGAAGCTTCCAAGTAGGGGCGTGACATTGACCTGATGATAAAAAGCCAGATACATAAAAAAACCCCATTGGACTACTTAATACAGCATCACCCACATAGTGGCTCATCTTTTGCATGTGTCAGCTTGCATATTATACTACCATCTCCTAATTCTGTTTCTTGGATGAGCCGAAGGCTTTTTTCCTTTCTTTAATTGAGACTCTCTCAGTTAGTATCAGCTGTGACTTTTAACATTTTTTTTTTCTTGGCTACTCTTCTCATTCTACTGTTTATTCTCTCTGCTCTTCTCATTCTCTTCACAGCTGCAGGCTGTTCTGTGTGTGTATCTTTATTTTTGATTGGTTTGTGCTGCCAGGATTCAGCTTTCTAAAATTCCAAAATTATTCACTTTGGTAATGAACAATGCAAGAAAAATGCTTTAGGGGTAAAAGGGAATTCAGTCTGTCCTAAGCACTAAATTGTACTTGCTGCTTATGGACAAATTCCTTCCCCAACCTCAAAAAATGCTCCTTTTATAAATCCTGTATAGTGTCAAAATTTGAAGAATGAGATAGCAATTGCACTGACATCTCTTAGTATGCTGAAATAAAAAAAAAATAAATCTAGGATATTTTTTGTTGGCTTGTTACTTATGAAGTTTCTATTTAATCAATAGTCTGTGGTTTACATTTGTTTTTTGTTAAAAAATAAAGTTCCCAGTAACAACAACATGATACTGAAAGGACACATTAGAAATAGTTTCTGACTCGTGTTTATATTTAAAAAAAAATCTATTCAAACATCTGTTTACATTTGGATAAAATCAAGAAAATGTCCTTGCTGTCCTGTGGGGTGTGTGCGGTTTCTTTGGTTTTGTTTTATTTTGCATTAAGAATAAATGAGTTATGGCAACTGAAACTAACATAGCTATGCTGAAATTGTATTGATTGATAGCATGGAATGTTTGAAACAACAGGAATATGCTCTAAACGTTCACTTGTGGGGTGTTTTTTGTTATTTTGTTCTCATTATGATGTTTTTCTCTAGTTTGTGTGAATTACAGATGCTATTAATATAGATGTAACATTTCATAATTATCCTCAGTTTCAACAAATAAAGTATGTTCTTTAAAAAAAGAAACAAAACTTCTCCACTTTGTGTAGGAGGACTGTAAAATATCGTAAATGAGTTTAAGAATGAGGATGTACTTTCCAAATTGGTATTTCATATTTGGGGTTGTGGGTAGCAGGTTTTTTCAGTCTTTCCCCTGGTCTGTTAAAGATGTAATCTGGAAAATCAGCTGGCAAGTAAATTATTCAAATGCTACGCCAGCTTTAGAATATAGATGGCATCCAGAATTAAGTACTGATTAATAACTTTTAGTGGAACCCTGAAGGTGTTTAGTTGGATTTCTAAGCAGTTTTGAGAAGTAAGCTGTCTCTCGTACTTTTTCTGTTAGTTGCTGCTTGTTTGCCATTTAACAAAGTAGCGGTGGGAAAAATTGTGGATCTGGATACTAAGAAATGCTTTTTATAGTCAATGTAAACTTAGTGAAAGTAAAAGGTGTATTTCTACATGTGTAAGCAAGTATTTTAATGCCAGACTCTTTTGTTCTCTACTGTCATTAGAGCTGGGACAGCAAGCAGAGAGGACTCGAGTGCTCTTTCCTCCAGCCAATTTGACTTCTTCTAAGTAAACTCTCTGGTGTGTATTTTTGTGTCCAGCTCCTTTGAACATCGCTGGAAGTTACAGTACTTCCAATGATAGCAATGTAGAGAAAAAAAACTTTTTGGTGTTTCTGCATTACGACTGTACTGCTCATCTGTAATTGCTACCCTGTGGACAGCTGAAAGACGTATGCCTGTTTCACAAGGCATATCTTAAGGCTTTTCTGTTGATGGGACTGGTGGCAGGCTGCTGCTTGGAGGCACCTTAGAGCCATTTAAATTAGCAGAGTCATTAAAAAGTTGATTTTTAAAATACCACCATAGCTTTATCTAATCCTGGCTTTCTACTACCCATATGCACTCGCTTTTAACACACCCAGGAGAAAAGGATTTTTTTGTATCTCCTAGTTCTTTAAGGATGAGAAAAGATGTTTTTGATGCTCTGCAGTTTGACTTGATACATGAAGGTGTAAGGAACACATAGTCTTCAGTAGCTAATTCAGTTACACCCCATCCTTACGTGGAGTCTTGTGCGTCTCCATGGTTAGCCTATAAAAATACTCAAAGTTGTGAGGATGAGGTAAGAGCTTTCACCAGTCAAACTCAATAGCAACAAAAATAATTATTAGTGAAACTATCTTTGCAGTCTGGAAGACTTAAGCAGACCTCTGTTAGGGAGCCTGCTGCAGTTTCAGATAACTTTGACCATCTTTCCTAACTAGAGTGTCTTGTCATGGTTAGGCTGGTTGGGTCAAGGTGTGCAGGTAGGCTTGGGTGTTGCTAATGAAATTGGATGTTTTTGCTCTTGCCTAGGTGAGATGATCTGCATCAACCTGAGCACCACTGTGCTGCTGTCTAAGGCTTTTATTGAAATAACCATCTGGGTCTTTTTTTCCCCTACAGAATGACGAGAGCATCCTGTAACTCTGTAAAATGCATTTTGTATACAATTAGTGTTTTTCCATGTTAACAGAATCTTTTTTTCCTAATGGAATATCCTTAATATCCAAACCAAGAAAAATAATTTGGTATTGATATTTTGTCCTGTTTCTCTTGAGAGAAACCTGGTGTAGCTTATCTGGGGGGGAAAAAAGTGTTCGTATGCAAAAGAAATGTAATGGCCAGCTTGAAAGTGTGTGTTGGATTGTATCTTATGAACAGGTGCTAATATTTAATGATAATATGGGCAATAATTACTGTCTTGGAGAACTTGGAAATACTAGCTGCAGGCGTTTTAAAATGTTAATAACCTTCAGCCCACTAGTCCAGGCAGTTTCTGAAGGCTGAGGAAGCTGTTAAATAATGAAGTGCAGTGACGTTCACCAGAAGCAGCCTAACAGCCAGCAGAGTAGGTATTACTTTGCGCGACATTTTAACGTGTAGTAGATGAGTATTAACCACTTTACCAGAACTATTCTTTCTAATAGCTTGGTGGTTTTTTAAAGGCTAAGCCCCAGGTGGGTAATATAGGAAAAAGGAATGAAGTAGAAGAGGATAGGAGGTCAGAGTATGTGGTGCATGTTTCCAGGTAGCTCCTTTCCCCCCCCGTCTTTTAACTGTCCCCTCCAGCCACTTGGCTCTTGATCTGTGGTTCTTTGGAAAGACATATTGTTTCACTTACTGTAGTGGCAGAATAAAGTAACTTTCAGTGGAAGGTTATATAAGGAGAAAGTGAGGGGCTTAGTTCATAGCGACTCAGCCCATTTTTTGCTTAAATACAGCTGAGATAAGTTTTAAGGTAACCTCATTAATTTTAATTTACAGAAGGAAGTATGTGGATATCTTTCATTGCAAAATAGTGTGAAGGGCTCTTTCAATGTGACCAGGTGTTTAACTTATTTCTAATTTGTTCCCCTCCACCCCCCCTTATTTGTTGCTTTCATTCAACTCCAGGTAGAAACGTGCTTTAACTGGAATTGGATTTTAACATCTCCTTGATTTCAATTAATTGTATTGCCAAAGTTCTTCATCCATTGACCTAAGAGACTCCAATGTCATACATAAATTGCACATAGTACTGTAGGTGTGGGAGTTTCTCATGCCTGGACTGGGATGCTCAGAAGGAAGAGGAATGTCAGTGATGCTCTCCTGTACAGTGGTACCAGCCTAACTTATGCTCTGATCAGTTTTTACACTAGCAAAAATACTTTTGATCATATCATGTCACCAAATACACATTTTGTTCTGAGAAGTGACAAAAACTGTACTGGCAAAGCAGCTTTTGCAGATGTCTCTGCTCATGTCAGCTAGGTTTGACTGCCTTTGCAGGCTGTTCTCGGAAAAGACCTGTCTGGAGAGAGAGGGAGCGTAGGAGTGATGATAGCAGCTTTCATTTTCATGAAATTTAGTGAAGTGTTTGCAGCCTCCTTGATATCTTCCTGTACAAGTATTACTTCACCAATGAATTAAACGACTGTTAAGGTAACTGATCTGCAGGTGTTTCTAAATTTTTGGACCTCTGCGTTGTCAGTAGGTGTGTCTCATCTCACTATACTGCTATTCATAAGAGAAACTGAAACAGTCCTCTAACTTTTTCCATCAGATTACAGAAATATGGTGCAACTCATTACTAACCTTATTTGGAGAGTGAAAAGGGTGAGAGAAGAATGCCAAGATGATAAATATTGCTCTATGAAACCATTAGGCAGGCTGACTTAAAAGTGAAGACTGGACTACTCAGTGTATTTTATGTTTCAGGAGGATGAGCAGGGGCATGGGATAGTTGGGTGTCTTGTAGTATTGTTGGTGATCTTACTAGTCTAGTGTGTCTTTCAAAAAGAAAGTGCTGCTTTTGAAAAGGTAGGTGGGGGGAAATCCATAGGTTCATGATTGTGTGGTTTGAGGAGGAGGAAGAAATTTTCCTATGAGGAGACCAGGTATACTTTTAGTAAATTAAGAAGATAAACAACCTTTCTGTACTTTTGTGCTTAGCTACAAAACAGTGCTTGTAGGGGGGAAAATTAACCTTTTTGTCCCTTTTTCATTGACAATATAGTATCTGTAAATATGTCTGATACTTCTAAGTTTTCGTTGCTTAAAAAATCAGTTAAGACAACTTGAAATTGAAAGCAACACTGCTAATCTGAATTAAAACAAGCAGGAACTACAAATTTTGATGAAGCATCCTCACGTAGAAGACTTGCATTCTTTCGTCTTTACTTAAAAAGAGGCAAATGAAAAGAAAACTGAAGGAAGTTATCCGTGGTGGCACTGGTGGATACAGTGCTAGCACTGCTTCAAAACAGAAGCAACATCCAAAATGTTGAAATGAAATAAAACTTCTAACTCGCAAGCATAAAGAAAGTAAATAATACTTCAAGATGTCCATGAACTCCCAACTCATTCTTTTACAGTAAAGCTTATAGTCTCTCTTATTTCCATACAGAAACATAATCTAAAACCCATCAAAGGCTCAACCTTTTGTTGCCATTAGAAATGAAATATTTCACTCCTTGGTATTGAAGACAGCCAAGCATTTCTGTGACTTTAAATGGTCTTGAAGTGTTAAGAGTAGGATCTATATTTGTGTTTGGGATGCTTTTGTTCTCTCCAAGACTGTATTGTATGCAAGGGGTTGAAATAAAAATCATGGCATCATGTTCATAAATACCTTAAATAAAATTATCTTTCTTAATTCTTTGCTCCAAACTGTACTGGAGAGAGAGTTTATATTTTGATAATCTGAAAGCAGATCTATTTCCATCATAGCTAAACAGTAATTTTGAAGACAATGCTGCTTTTGTGAACTGTAGAGGCAAAAAATAGACTTCCAGTAGTCGTAAGATTTGCTTGTTTTTCATAGTTGCATTGTTGCTCATAGGAAGGTTTGCAATTTGTTTAATTAAAGCTTGTTCTGTAAACATTCAAAAAAACCTTTTTTTTTTTAACTGATGATTCTTTTTATATCCTCTGAAACCTGGCATGCCAAATTTAACAGGAAAATTGACGGTGTGTTTTGTATGTTTGCTTGTTTTCCACACCTGAAGTTAAGAAGGAACTTCTTTAATAGTCATAATCTAGAATTACCAGATCTTGAAGTGAATCATTTTAGCGCATTTGACAGCATGCCTTCAACAGCACATGTGCATAGCAAAGAGGGAGCAGCGAGTAGATGGAGTGGTCCGGTCCGTCAGCAGCTGCCAAAACTGTACAATGGATTTAAGCCATAGCTATTAATCCGTTCTGCTCTGAACAGGAAAAAAAAATGCATCAAAAGCCTGTAGGGCACTGGGAGGGGAAATTCCTTCACTCTGCTAAACAGAGAATTAGACTTTATTTAGTCATACAGTGGCTTCTTAAGTTCTCCGAACTACAGAGTTGCTTTTAAACTGTTTCACTTTTGTGAATTTCATGTGTTGCAAATGTGCTAATAAATGAGGCCATCTGTAGAGGAACTGTAGAGGGTTAATCAACATTGATAATGTATGGTTGTGGGCTTGCTTCTGGGGTGGTGGGCTGGCTGATGTGGATAATGTACAGCTGTGGCTTGTTCAGGCTAAGTAGC
>JAVJGI010000001.1:80189778-80234231 GCA_035590275.1 Ibycter americanus
GGACAGTAGATGAACTTTTGGAGACTTGTGTGGGAAAGCCTTGTTGCAGCCGGCTAGTTTTGCAAGTGCTGCAACAGCCGTCAGGATCAATTGATTATCTTTTAAACAAAGCTGCAAAGATTTAATCTGTTAAATGTTCTTTCTCTGTTTCCACAGAACAGAGAAAGGACATGAACCGAAATTCCTTCTGCTGCTTCTTTCAGGTTTTGCAAGTTCACTTTTCCTCTATTCCCATCTGAAATAGTTTTGGTGTGTTGGGTTTTTTTTTTTTGTTTTTTTTTGTTTTTTTGGGGTTTTTTTTGAGTCCCAAGAAGATCATAGACTCATAGAATGGTTTGGGTTGGAAGGGACCTTTAAAGGTCATCTAGTCCAACCCCCCCTGCCGTGAGCAGGGACATCTTCAACTGGATCAGATTGCTCAGAGCCCCCTCCAACGTGATCTTGAATGTTTCCAGGGACAAAGTGTCTGCCACCTCTCTGGGCAACCTGTGCCAGTGTTTCACCACCCTCATCATAAAAAAATTCTTCCTTATATCTAGAAGATAATGGTGTAGTATGCTTAAGTTACAAATTGTGCAACACTGAAAATTACTGAGACAACATCCTTTCCTTGTGTGCTGTTGCTAACAGAGCATAAGTTGTGCTGGATTGAAAGTAGAACTCTAGAAATGGGTATGTTGGTGGAACCTGAAGAAAATGTTTTATTTCAGCTTTATATAAGCTACCCATACTGCCTGACATGCTCAGATTTAAAGGGATGTATCTGCCAAAACCCCCACAGTGAGTCACAAACATTTTTCTCTCAGGAAACTTTGAATTTCCATTTCAGGAAGTGGAATATAAATAACCGTCTGTAAGAAGACCAAAAATTCTTTAGTTAATATAAGTTTTTAATAGTAGATATGAAATTGCTGATATTTTCAAGGCTCAGAATCAGTGAAGTGAGTCAGTAGTATTTCTGCAGATTTCAAAAGAATTTTTTAAAACATTTAATTTATATTTTTTTTTAGATCACTAATGCTAAAATAGTTGCAAAAATTGGAGATGGATATAGCTATAGTGAGTCTCTGTTTTGATTTCCTTCTTTAAAATTTGAATTCAGTATTTGAATCAGGGGATAGAGCTATTAATAAATGTCCTAATATGCAGCAGTATTTCTCATTTATACTTGCATCGGTAAAAGCTGGATTTTTCTTATGAAACTATTCTGCACAGACTGAAAAGTAAAGCTACTCTTGGGTCCTGTAAGAAATGGCTGCCTATTAGTAGTCAAAATGTCACTTCTGTTGCATCATGATTAAAATAAATCTCTGGATCTTCTGATATGGATCACAACTCCAGAAGAATACATATCATGCTGTGGTGTGTAGCTGTTGTATCACTTACATGGACTTACATATTTGCTCGAGTGCTACAAGGGGTGGTGGTATTTCACATGAGACAGACACCTTAAAGTATTTCAAATAAATTTTGGAGACAGAATACTGATGCTTCTGGTTTTCTACCTAAACTTATTCTAAAATGTGCCCTCAATATGAAAATAAATCTGATGACAGGTATTTGCAGATTTCTGTTAATTTGCAAGGGGGTAAGTCAGAGTTTCCCAGTTATTACTACAGTAATTTAAAAGATGTCTACAAAAAGAAAATTCCTGGCTCATGTTTGTGAAGGTAGCTAAGAACATGTGACGAGTTCAAGGTTGTTTTATTGTTGTTATTCTGTATTGTCACAGCCTCAGCATTTCTGCCGCTGCATATACTTTCTCCTAGAGAAAAATGACTTGACAGCAGCGAAATAAGAAAGATGTCATTCCTTCATTGAGATGTAGTTTCATTAGGCATCCACAGAGGAAAAACTTGCACATGTGTTCAGGCTGAGGGAGGGGAGTGTGGACCAGGTAAGAAGTTAAAAAAATGGGGTCTTGGAGATAGTGGAAAAGATAAAGCTGCTCCTGAAAGAAGAGGCCCCAGTTAGCGAATGATGCTACTGCTTGCTCTGAAAATGAATAGAAGTGGTACAAAACTAACTTATTTGACAATGCCGGCTTGCAAGGCCTCCTCAACCTTCTTCCACAGATCCCGTGTTTTGCTGCAACAGTGCCTGGATGGGAATCTTAATGAAGGAGAATTCTAAATTAGTACTGAAGTGTGCAAGGAGGAATGTTGCTGGTATCTCTTTTAGTCCTGACCCTCCTCATGTGGTTTTTTTTTCTGTTCTTTTTTTTGTGTTCTGTTCAGCAATTATGCTGTCAGGGATGCCAGCTGATTGACAACTATGCTTTGCATACTGGACAAGTGAATGATGGAAAAAACCTGGTCTTTGTGGCTTTGAAAGAGGCCTGATTTGTGCTGGGTGGAATATATGCAATTTTATGCTGTTATTTAAAATGCAGAATTTAATTGAAAGAAGTAATGCCAGCTCACTTGTGTACCAGATAGGAAGGAAATAAACCTTGTAAAATAAATATGCAGATATATTCTTGTGTTCTAGGCTTATTAACCTGCTACAATGTCGTAATAGCATAGTTATCAATCCTAGCGATCTTGTTGAGATAGATTTTTTTTTTTTTATGTGATTCTTCTTTTGTCTCAATTCGTAAAGAAGCTAGAGAGCAATGATATTGTGGGAGAAAAATTAGTAGAAGTTTAATGTTATACTGTAATTAAATATCAAGTTAACACGTCTCAATGGAAGACAAAGTACTATTTGCCTGCCAAGTTAAAAAGACTTAGTACTGTCCTTGCTGATACTGTACTGACGATAAAGGCCTTTCTTATGGAAACTTCCGTATATTTGACAGTTTTAGGAGGCCTAGCTGAAATTTCTATAGTATTGAAATATTTTTTTGTATGTGTTTGTTTCTTCCGTTGTTCTCCCAGGTGCGGGACTTCCTCAGGTGAACCAGTTGGATAGATAAAGCCCTTGAAATGCCTGTGTGTGTGTCTGGAAAGACTGCTACATCTTACAAGGGCATTTTTGATGTGTACAATCTTGATGCTTCTTATACATGTGTTCAGAAATATTTTAAACATATTGAAGCACATAGAACAGATTTCTTTGTATACAGGCTTCAGGTTGACTACAAATCTTCAGTGGCCAATTTGTTTGAAAGGATACACAAGGGTTTCTTGTAAGTACTTGTAATAAGGATTCTGGAGCTCCTTGGTGTGATTACGCCAATCTATTAAATGCAACGTTTTTATGAAAAAGGATGTATATACGGTTTTTGTGGGGTAATTAAATGAGGCCTAAAAAGATGGCCCTCTTCAGGCCTGGCCCCGTGAATTGATTTAGCTTGCAGCCTTGTTCTTTTAGTTAAGAGACTTTTGTCATGCTTGAACTTGGTGGTATGAACTACGTGCCTTGCTCAGATGCTTTTCAACAGTAAAATAGTAGTTCTGAGTATATAAATTGTATATGTATTGCTTGGCATCTACGGTCTATCACTTTAACCTCTGAGCTCCTCTTTTGCCAAAAGGTGTCTTTTAAGAAGTGTGTTTTCCATCTGCTTCCATAGTCTATTGTGGATATTGTGGGCCATGACCTGCAAGGGTTTACAATAAGGTGCTTAAAGCCTGTAGCTTGATTTCATGGCCTTGCTTTATATAGAAGTTGTAAAAATAAAGATTTTATATGCTCTGAAAGAGAAAGTGAGGTATTTTGCCCCAAACAAAATATGTAAGTATTTCATGCTGTCCAAGGGAATTAAGAGTTCATTAGAGGTCGTTAGTCAAACGTCTAGCTTCTTGGCTTTCCTTGTCATGGAAATATTTTCATGTCACTGTGATGTGTCTAAAAATATGACCATATCCCCATATTTTTGTGCAGTTCCAAACAAAAATGCATCCTGTTGATCATGTAAAAAATATCCAATGGATATCTACTTTAAAAAACAAAGCTGTTTTGTTTTCATGAAGATTAAGGGTGGGGTTACGGAGCAGGAAGAGAGATGTTTGCAGATGGGAACTCTCAAGGTTTTTGGAAACAAAAGCCTATCTTTCAAGAAGGATGAATTCTTTTATACTGTTCTTTAAGTTTATATGAGCCTCCGAATGCCATACAATCCAAATGGAGAATAATATAATGGAAGACATTTTCTCATAGTACTTTCTATCTTAAAACAAGGGAAATGATGCATGCTTGCTCTTTCTCTGGGAGAAACCCAACAGTTCAGGAGTCTATTGTGCTTAGACAAAATGCAGCTCGTTACAGGAGTGTGGATATTCTAGAAGTTGTAACTTGCTTTAGGGTATGTTTATGCTCAATGTGATACTTAGGATTTCATCTTGGTTCAAATCATGTTTTTTTTCCAAGAACAAAACCAAAACTCCAGGTTTATTACAGTAGGTGTATTTGATTCTGCCACCCCCACCCCCCAAAGGCCTGATTTCTTGTATGAGTTCATGTTATAAGAATATAAAAAGCTAACTCTTTGTATTTTGTAATAATAAGTCCTACAGAAAGTACAGAAGCATTGATTGATTATAATCCAAGTGAAGGCATTGTCAGGAATTGACTATAAAATATGCGTCATGATTGAGGAAGACTGGGACAACATGAGTGTTGGCACAAGATATAAACCTGAAACATACTGGGAACCTGACCATAGCATCAGGATGGGCACAGGCTTGTGATGAAATGTTAGAGTTACACTGGAATCTCGAAGTGTTGGAAACCTGGTGGTATGTGTTGTAGTGAGGAAGGTGAAACGAACACTTCTAACAACACATTTCAGTGTATCAAACCCTATCTACTACAGTATGCGAGTTTCTGACACCCCTGTTGGAAGAGCATGGGCAGAGAGAAATTAATTGCTGTGGAGTCAACCAAAATGACCATTGATTCTTGTCTCACTTGAAGAAGTTTCTACCAAAGATAGTTCTGGTGATCTGTAACCTTTCCTGAAGGTAACCTTCAAGGGTTTGTCTTAGCTCTTATTCACCTAGCTTCTCTTACAAGTATTTTGCTTATCACCGTCCCATCATGACCCCCTACTGGCTGCTTTTTTTTTTTTTTTTTTTTGCTATAACCTACTTGATAATCTTTGTAAGGTGTCCCTAAACTCCTTTTGAGTTTGAAATTAAAGGAGGTAGATATGTCAAGGATTAACTTCTGCATGCTTAGCTGTTACGTTTGCATAACTTAGTGGGGGGAAGGAAAGGAGAGAAAAGATGGTTGTGATGAGCTGCAAGTTTTCTGGCCTGGAATTCAGAAAACCCAAGAGAGGGGGGTGGTGGGGAAAAAAAATGTTTTTTGTAGAATTAATGAAAAAGGGGAAGAAAGACAAAATGGAATCAGAATATTCAGAAAACATGTTTGTAGTGAGATACTGCACGGAGAAAGTTTCCTGCAGGAGGACATCGGGAACCACACTGACTCACTTGCGGCTTGGTTGCACAAGGTGGCCAAGGACGTGCTGTCAAGGGAACTGGTGTGTGTGTGCTCACCGAGGATGTGCCAGTTGACGCAGTGGTAATCTTTTTGGCTCTTAATTTCTCTGATTCAGTTTTACAGCACAGCTGCTGTGTGGGACCAGCTCCTGTGTGGGACTGTTGCAGTATTTATGAAGTGCAAATGAATAGGATTCATCTTTGTTTGTGGCAAGGCAGGTTGCAGTTAATAAACAGTAATTGTTTGGTAATGAGAGAGGTGTCACTTCCCAAATGAGCTTAAGCTACACTTTTCCTTTAAGCAATTGTAGTCTTTTGTTTGCTACAGCAAATGACAAGTTTTACATAACAGAAGAAGATGGTGTAGAGAAATTATCCTAACACTGAATAAATCTGTTCAAGTATGATCTCATTTAGTTCCCTAAATGGGTTTTGTCCTTACCTAAAGCAGCAGCTGGGAAGTTGGGAAGTGTGATTCCACAGAATACTGGCCTCCCAGAAAGTGCAGTGGTGCAGGTTTCTCCCTGCCTGTACCTCTTCAAGCTTTTGCCTGTAGTAGGAGTTATTTTTAAATGAACCAAACAAAAACACTTGGGATTTTCCAGATCATAGTGAAACTTGGGATAAAATGGGAAAATATGTTTCTTTTAGAAGTGCTAATTCTGGGTAGTGGGACTCACCACTCAATAGCTATGCAAAGGATAAACACTGTGCTCTTAATGTCAATATTTTTAGGGCTGGATTCGCTGTGCACACTACTTCATGCTGAAAAATTAGTTTAACACAGGAAATCCTGTTTGGGTGCCACTGGGAGGATGACAAAGGAATGTATTTCAGAAACAAACTTACATAGCAGAACCAACGGCCCTGTTGGCAGACATCGATAGCTCTGACTCTCTGGGGTTTTTTTCTTGTTAATGGTGTGACTGCTGTTTTCCTGTTACCTTTCTTGTATTGGCTTTCTTCTTTTTGAATCCCATTTTAAATTGGTACTCCATGGCACAACTATGGAATTGCCCCTTTACATTCCAGATCATAGACTCTTATGAAATTAGAATAATGTCACTGGAAAATTTTGAGCTGACGTTTTCCTTTCTCTTCTCTTGCCGGGGTGTGATTGTTGGGTATGTTAATCGGGACATATGGAGAAGGCTGAAAGGTCTCTTGAAATGATGCTGTATGCCTGATATATAGGTCTAAAAAGGGCTACCCAGAAGGCATTCAAGGGAACCACTGGAATGATTTGAACTCTGTTAGACACTTCAATTTTGCTGCTTTTTCCCCAAGCCTTTACTTTCAGGAGTTGATCCCTGATTAGCAGAAGCCTATGGTCCAGTAGCACCGAGTATGGGGGCACCACAAGTTAAACCAAAGAAATTAATAATCGGAATAACTAGGAAAGTGTTAGTTCTTAGTAAGTGCTTGAGGCAGGGGACTGTTGGGGTCTGAGCAGATTGTCTTGCTCGAAATCATAGGTCGAGTACTGCTCTATACTTGCGGGTGTAGTTGTAGGTACGCTTCTGTATGTCGTGGTATGTAATCTGCTGCCCATCGCAGATCGGGCTGGTGGTTCTGCTTTTAAAACTGATGAATGGCACATTGTGAATTCCAGCTATTATTCTTCTTCTGGAATATTTTGGGTTGTTGGCATGATTTAGTTGC
Organism: Ibycter americanus; assembly: GCA_035590275.1. NCBI lineage: Eukaryota > Metazoa > Chordata > Aves > Falconiformes > Falconidae > Ibycter > Ibycter americanus. The sequence continues at coordinate 80,196,831 of JAVJGI010000001.1, forward strand.
AGTCCAGATTTTTGCCTTTAAAATGTTTAATGAAGATGGGCAAGTGTACTTTAGTAACTGTAGGTTATCTCAATGTTCTCTGGTTTAAAGAATCTCATAAACTAGTAAGATCTCTATTCTTGCCTGGATCAGCTGGTGTCTGGATTTAGTAACTGAAATTATACTCCTACATTTCTCACTTTGGATCAATAGACTCAGTGCTTGTAACAAATCAGTGCTTTTATTGGCAGCTTAGTATTTTAAATATAACTTTATCTACAGCAGCTTTTCTAAGTTTTATTATTGTGTGCCTAGTTTCATTTGTAGGCACAGAACTCTGAATTTGCAGCTCCATCTCCCCTTCTCCCTTCTTTGAAAGGGGTCTGTTTATAATTCAACAAAGCAAACAACTTGCCAATATGGATATTTTTCAAGCTGTATAACTGCTGTGAAGCATGAGAACTAAAGAGCTGAGGAAATACTTAAAGTTGCTGTTCCCATAACTGTAACTGGTTTTGCCCTTCTCGCACTTCTTATGAATGAGAGGACTAAATTGAAAGCTTAATTTACAGTAAATATATTCAATAGCAAAAAATTAAAGGATAAATTGGGGAAGTAATTTTTCACCTTAAAATATTGAGGACTTTCCTGCCTTGTTGATTGTGGTGGGTTTATTGAATGCTGAATTGTGCTGGAGTTATTTGTGAGGCAAGCCTGCTTCCCCTGTTGTCTCAGGTGCTGATCAAAAAGGATGCAAGTAAGGATCTAGGCTGGTTTTGTTTTAGTTTTGGTTGAACAAATGTTTCAAAGTAATGTTTAAACTCAAGTTTATGAACAAATTGATACTAAATATTCTGTGCCTGTGTTCAGAAAGCTAATTGTTATGTGGGCAGTTTAATTTTTTTCTCAGTACTGGAGGCCTGCCCAGATACTTAGTTTTTTCCTGGTCCATTCCTCTGACTTCTGTTTTTCTTAATATAGCTGAGTGTCTTCAGTGTGCATTAAGCTACGAAACATGAGTTTAAGAGAACTGTGACCGTTCTAAATTCTTCTCTGTCACTTTGAATAAGCCCAGTGCTGGTGGAAAGAGGAGAGAAAGCAGGAGAAACAATAGTTTGTACCACTCAAATTGAGCAATAAGTTATCGCTGCATGCAGTTTCTGAGCAATTCAAATTGTGTTGGTCCCCAGAAGATGGAGCTTTAGTTATACCTCTAAAATGTCGCTTGCCCTTATTTATCTTTTCAAAATTCTAGTCAAGGTTTTCTATCCAGCATTATTCCAACTTTTGAACTAAAAGGACATGCTCTCCTTTCACAAATGTGAGTGAACTTTTTATATAAAGTGCCTTACAGCATTGGTGTCAGTTCAGAGTTGCAGGAAAAGGAGAATAAAATGCTTGGCATGCAGGTGGAGTGAATCTTGACACTGGCAGTTGATGAGTAGTTGGAGTGTGGGGGGAAAGGCATTTTACGCTCAAAATTATGCTCATTAGAAGAATCTTTTAATAGACACTGTGAAGTGGGAAAAAACAGGCTTTAGGTTCAGTGTTGATAGCTCTACTTCATGCAGTGAAGTTTTTGCTTCTTTCAACTGTTTTAATGCAGTAATCAGTGTAGTCTATGCAGCTGTTTTTGCTGACAACATTGGGTAGGCACAATTAATTTTAAATGGGCCATTTTGAAAGCTTTAATGGCAAGAAGAGATCATTCACCTCTTTGTAACTTGTGGCTCTCAGGGTGTATGTAGGTGAAGGCTGAAAAAGGACTCAGTCTTGGAGGTATGCAAGAACTACAATTTCTGATTCAGCTCATGAAAGAAAATGATCTATGGTTAATATTGTCACCTTCCTCCTCCACTTTGACACTGACCTTCAGGTGTCAAAAGGTAGGAAGAATAATAGGGTAGGATGTGTGCCAGAGCTGAGATGAGTATCAAAGATAGATTCAAGGGAACTCAACTTACTAGTTTGAGAGTCCTGAAACCAATTACTGTGCCTGGGCTGGAACTAAAGAATGAGGAACTGGGGATACCACTCTCCTTAGTAATATTAACTTCATAAGTGTCAAAATGACACTTGAATGTAATCCTTAGTGTCTGTCACTCATTCATCTGCGTGTCCTATTTATTAAGCTGAAAAGAAGTAGCTTAGCTTGGGACAGATGGTAGGCAGGGACTTGTGAGAAGTGAGTGGTACCACTCACCAGTGGGAGGTATTACTCTCAGTGAGTTATACAAACTTCTTAGCTAATCTGTTAAATTATGATTACTATTCCAAACAGTAAAGTATGCAACTATAAACCCTTACCTGTTAAGTTTCCCTGTGCAAAGTGGGGCACCAGTCTGCCTACTAATAGTAGGAAACGAATGACCTGACTGACTCCTCACCCCTGCCCAAATTACAGTTCTAAATTGGGCTGGGGTGTCAAGCTTGAATCAAAAAATCCTCACGAGTATTTCAGTTGTGCTGTTTTTTATGTGTGGTTGGTTTTTTTTAACTTTTAAATAACTCTTCTGCAAGACTACAAATAATTGAATAACCCTTCTTGGTAACTATAGGAGTTGAAGTCACTGTACTTGCTACTCTTCGACTTGGTAAAATACACACATGCTCTATCTATTCTTTTTTGTTTTGTAGCAAGAATAACCATCATCTTGAAAGCTAAATATCCTAATTACTGAGATAATCTATGGTTGAAGTAGCTGAAGCCCAATGATGCAGAATCTTTGTACCGTCTCCTACAGGTATTTGCTGATAAAGGGCAGATGATTGATATGTTACTGAATCCTCAGGGACAGCAAATTAGGAGAAGGCAAATATAGCTTACTGTTTCAAGAAAATAAATTTAACTCAATATAACTTCATTCTTTTAAAGGCTTCTCCTTGTTTCTCTCCTTGCTAGAAACCTTAAAAGGTTTATGTAGCTTTTATTAAAAGCAAAATTAAGAAAGAATACAGAATTTTGATCTTGCTGTTTAAGTTACAAGCCTTTACAAATTGTTTATGTGGGTGAGCATGTGTAAATTATAATAATTTTTATATATAATTTGTAGTATAAGTATTACCAAATCTAAGCAATCAAAAATCACATGGTGGGCCTCAACTATGAAACTGACTTATTAATGAAATGAGAAGAGTTTGTTTTGTTTTTCTAACATAATACACTTGAGCCTTGTTTTAGGACTGAAATAGAAGAGCTCCCTGGGTGACTGAATCAATCTTTTGCACTTACAAGATGTTACGTAGCAGAGTATTTCCTAAACTGTTTGTATTCCTTCCCAAATTCCCACTGCAGCGGTGGTGTTACTAGGTCAGCTTTGTGTTTAATTGTCTCCTGTATATTCCAGTTAACTTTATTTCTAGAGAGCTGCAATTGCCTGTGACCTCTGCTGTGTCTTAACAGAGCCAGCTTTTGGGAGTACTGTCTTGTAGAACAGACTCTTTTCTACAGGTCTCCTGGTTTTGAATTAATTTAACGGAAATGGCTAGATGAAGTCTCGATAGCAGTTTGTAGAAAGGCTTAAATAGTTCTGCTGTTATTGTAAGATTTACTTCTCTCATGGCTACATTATAAGCCCTCAAAACTGTTATGTTATCAAGTAGTATGCAAGTTTTTTTAAATTATTAGTTCATAACTGGTTTTGCATCACATAGGACTGATTATTTTTTGAAAATGGGATGAAGAACGATTTGTTTGTATGCTTTGTTTGTCCCGACTGTACCCTCCCAATTTTGTACCTTTAGTGTATAATTTTGTCATAGGCATAAATTTGGAAAAAAGTTTAATAATGAAAAGAATGGCTTTAAAATCAGCCTACAAAGGTGTTCTAGTAATACCTTTCTATGCTACTTTGCTGTATTCCCTTTCAACTAAATCCTTGAGTTTTGTGTTTCTCTCTAAATAGTTACGTTCTCCAGCTCTGCCAGTTTTCTATGTGGCACTGTATTCAATGTGGTGTTCATCAAAATCATAGAATCGCAGAGTCATTTAGGTTGGAAAAGACCTTTGAAATCATGAAGTCTGACTGTCAACCCAAGACTGCTAAGTCCATCACCAAACCATGTCACCAAGCACTGCAGCTGTGCAGTTTTTAAACACCTCCAGGGATGGGCAGCCTGTTCAAGGGTTAACTGCACTTTAAGTGAAGAAATTTTTCCTAATACCCAATTTAAACCTCCCCTGGTGCAACTGAGGCTGTTTCCTCTTGTCCTGTCGCTTCTTATCTGAGAGAAGAGACTGACCCCCACCTGCCTACAGCCTCCTTTCGGGTGGTTGTGGAGGGCGATAAGGGCTCCCCTGAACTTTCTTTTCTCCAGACTGAACAACCCCAGTTCCCTCAGCTGCTCCTTGTAAGACTTGAGCTCCAGACCCTTCACCAGCTTCATTGCCCTTCTCTGGACGTGCTCCAGCGCCTCAAAGTCCTTCTTGCACTGAGGGGCCCAAAACTGAACATGGTATTTGAGTTGCAACCTGACCAGTGTCGAGTACAGGGGGACAATCACTGCCCTTGTCCTGCTGGCCACACTGTTTCAGACCCAAGCCAGGATGCTGCTGGCCTTCTTGGCCACCTGGGCACCCTGCCGGCTCATGTCCAGCTGGCTGTCAGCCAGCACCCCCAGGCCCTTTCCCACCAGGCACTGTCCAGCCGCTCTGCCCCAGCCTGTAGCGCTGCGTGGGGTTGCTGTGACCCAAGTGCAGGACCCGGCACTGAGCCTGGTTGAACCTCATACAGTGGCCTCGGCCCATCGGTGCAGCCTGTCCAGATCCCTCTGCAGAGCCTTCCTGTCCTCAAGCAGATCAGCACTCCCACCCAACTTGGTGTTGTCTGCAAACTTACTGAGGGTGCACTTGATCCCCGTGTCCAGATCACAGATAAAGTTATTAAACAGGACCGGCTGCAGCACTGAGCCCTGGGGAACACCACTTGTGACCAGCCACCAGCTGGATGTAACTCCATTCACCACCACTTTTGGGCTTGGCCATCCAGCCAGTTTTTTAGCTAGTGTAGAGTACACCCATACAGGCCATGAGCAGCCAGTTTCTCCAGGAGAATGCAGTGGGAAACTGTGTCAAAGGCTTTACTAAAGGCTTAGTAGACAACATCCACAGCCTTTCCCTCATCCACTAGGGGGGTCATCTTGTCATTGAAGATCAAGTTTGTCAAGCAGGACCTGCCTTTCATAAACCCATGCTGGCTGGGCATCTAATCTTTCTGGATCCTTTCTAAGAGAGAAAAAAAACCCCAAACCAATGTAACTAAAATGTAACTAAAAATGTAGTTTTGGTTATATTGTTGCCTGTGTGTTGTAATGACTCACAGTTTTCTATCTGTGACCTCTAAATTTGTTCAATCCCCTGTGTCCTTGGACACGAGAATAACAGTTGACACCGTTGACAAGCCTGGTTTCTTACATGCCCTGTGTAAATGAAGCTGCTCTGGTGCTCTGTTGCCCTGTTTGTACGTGCCCATCACTTGACAGATAGGCTGGAAATCCTGGCATGGGTGAGGTCTTGTGTTTGAGTATTACAGACTGAAAATGATCCAACCCTCAGATTTAGTGCATTAACCTTTTTGCCTTTTGCTTGCATGTTGTGTATGGTAGTTCACAGTTCCGTATCCTTTTTTTCCATTAATGATTGTTGTTTTGTCTCTTATGTCCAGTGTTATGTTTTGTTCTTGGCTATTTGTAAAGATACAGTTAATTTTGAAGAAGGCGAGACCAAAGTTCCCATTACACGTTTCAGAACAGCCCCATTTCTTCTTTCTTTGCTCTCTACTAAGGTGCTTGAAGAAGCTTTGGATGTTTAGTTTGCCTTGCAAGCTTTAGCTCTGTTTGATTTATGATGATTCTACTTTCCGTCACTGCATGTCCTGGTGTCAAACTGTGGCTGCTGTTATGGAGAAAGTAACACAGTATTGAGAATATTGAGGATACGTGCAGACTGCTGTTCAGCAAAGAAAAAGGAGGTGAGTGCTTGGGAGAGCATCAAGGTAGTAAAGATACACAGTTGTCAAAAATACCTATCAAGATTTGTTGTTATACATCTCACAAAGTTTTAAGACATTGCTATAGCAGAATGAGTTCTTAAACTGCATTGGTAATGACTGAGCAGTGATGCATCTGCAAATGGATGTAAACACATGTAGTCTGAAAGTAAAGCAGCTCTGCCAAAAGAGAGGAGCAAAAGCAATGTTTCTCATTTTGTTCTTGGTATCCAACAGACTCCTTCCTTTCATCTGAGGGATAAATAAATGGTCAGACTGCATCTGTATATGCCTTGGGTGATTGCAGATCAAGTTTTTGAACAGGCTGCATTGATTGTATCGGTGTTTTTTTCAGAACTGCTGTTATCTAGAACATATAGGCAAATTGATGCCAGTGTCACTTAACAAATGCTGTAGGCTAAGCATTGATGATGCCAGATAAGGAGAAGAGAGTAGACTGGTTCACTGAAATATTTAATTTGGCGTAAAATAATTTCTGATTTACTTTTTCTAGTTCATGTGGTAATTGTCCAGCTTCTGGCTGGGTAGGTAAAAAGAACAACAATATGAGAATTGCATGTTAAAATTATGGCTATCCTTGAAGAAACTGAAAAACATTCAAATACTTCATGTTGAAAAAAAGATATTTAACCTTATTTCAGTTAACAAGGTGAATGTAAATGCATCTGTAATTCTTAGGGTTTCAGGCTCAGTGCAAACCCATGAATTAGTTGAGCAGGCAGATTTCATTTCTGTGGAGGATATCGATCCTCTTTGTCCAACCAGCTTTCCTCAGAGTGTTCTTCTGCAAAATAATAGCAAATACTAAATCCTAACATTCTGCACTTGCAAATCCATGTTCCAGAAGATGAAGGGGAAGAGTAAAATCTGAAGAGCTGCAAAAGTCTGTTCAGGATATTGTCTCTTCTGCTCAAAAATAAACAAGTTCTTTTCATAGACAAGGAATGAAAGAAGCAATTTTTGTTCTTGTTCTGGAATAACAAGTTTTCTTTTTCATCTTAAGAGACCATAATTATTCAGTGTGCAGCTATTGTTAAATGATAACTGTACAAAAAATACAGAAATTGCAAATGCTTATTCATTCATCACAAACCCAGTGAAAAGTTGTAGGGCTAGTAATTATCTGTGTATTTTGTGCGCTGTTTCGGCATTCAAATCTCAGATGCAAGTACAAAGTAAATTTGACCTTGAGTGTCAGTGCTGTTTGAAAGCCTGTGAAGTGGTATGTGACTGCGTTTTTGTTTAGTTGTTTTTTTTTTTTTTTTTAAGCAGGATCAATAAAAATATATAACTGTGAAATGCTCATTGTATGTAAACGTTTGTGTAGCAAGTGCCTGGAGGCTGGGAGTCATGAAAAGGAGAGAAGGAAGGAAAGCTGGTACTGCGATACCTTTGGGAAATAAGAAGTAGGGAGAACAGTATAGGTCATGATCTTTCCTGATCATCTTTGCCATGGCGGAAGTGTTCAAATGGGTTGTACTGCTATAGCTGTTATTCCAAAGAATTTGTTTTGCTGGGAAGAAGGGGATATTTCCTTCTGCAGTAAGGGAGGTGCTTCCTTTTACCCCCATGTCTTTGTGTTTGTGCTGCAGCTGACTTGCTCAAATTCTTCTGAGTGGCTCTTTTTGTTAATGCGATGCTTTCTGTTGTCTGTTGTTCATACTTAACAATGCAACCTCAATGCATATGGTATGTAGTTTTGCCTATTTTATGCACATTTTGGTTAGAGTAGAAAAAACAAATTGAAACTGGAGGAGGGGGAGTTGCTTTGTACTGGGACACAAGAAATACTGACATTAAAATCTGTCCAGAAGTCACCTGACAGCTTTAGATTTGGACAGCTGGAAATACTTCTTTCTAATGAAAATGTTGTGCATGTGCGACGGAGAACAGTTGTCCAAAAAGACTTCTAGATATTCAGCTCAGTCATGTTATTTGTGGTACCTAATACAGAGAATAAATTGAGTGCTGCTGTAGCTTATCTGGTATTCAGTTTAAGTAGACCTAGTATACTGTTACTGTGCTTTTAGCGTATGCTAAAGAAATAAAGTTTTTTCCCTTTGGTCTAATACAACTTCTATCAACTTGATCTGAAACGAGAGAAATACCTCTTCATTGTTGTATGGTGCATGATGCTTCATAAACTTTGCGCTGTTCTTTTTTTCTTTTTTTTTTTTTTTTTTTTTTTTTTTTAACTATGGCATCTATTTTAAATTGGTGAAATGTGTGCAATGGCCAGTTGGGGAAAGAACTCAACATTAATAGACTTAAAGAATGCAGTTTTGAAACTTTGTCCAGGTTATTTTCCAAAAATAATAATATGTTTTTCAGGAAGAAGTGGTAGGTAAGTATTACATTAAGATAACTTTGTCATGTCAAGACTCTTGACGCATTGCTGTAAAAGTTAATGTTTGTGTACACAGTTTCTATCTGATGAGCTTGTATAGCTACTGCATGCTATTTTTTAATGTCTGGAAGCTCTTGCAAGTCATTGAAATCCTTCAATTGATGGATTCTCCAATGATATTTTACTAAGGAGAACTGGGAAAATACAGTCCTTTCTGAAAAATGGTTTGAGAACTTAAATAATTCCATGTTGCATCATGTAAGTGTGTATAGCATGTCCTTTTACAAGCTAGTAAGTGCCTTAGACTGTTTATAATTTTTTATTATAGTTTTTATTATAGTTCCAGATGTTTGTAGGCTTGTGTGATTTGACATAAAAATGATTTTCAAACGATTCTGGCCATGACTAAAAGGGAACTAGATCATCAGTAGTCTGGGCCATGTGAATTAGTGCAGAGTGTATTTAATTTTGAATCTAGGCTTTTTCCTCAGTTTGAACATTTGTCAGAGGCATGAATGTGTGTGGAGGCAGCGCAATTTGCTGTAAACAGTCTCTAATGATTTTCTTTAATACAAACATGCGAGTAAGTTATCCAAAGAATAGCACAAGGCACTTGGTGAATACTGAGTTTTACTTTGTTACTCTTGATGGAAGTCACATTCTTCTGCAAGACACAAAGAGAGAGTCATTAATTGCTGCTGGAAGCTTGTGGCAATAATGAGTGTAAAAATGGGGTTTTCCTGCTAGCAGGCACAAAGGAGAAAGTTTTCTCCAACATAACACATGTAAACTTTTGAGATTAAAAAGCAAAAGAGAGTTGTGTTCTAGTTGTTGTCCCTTTATAACAATTGCACTAAAGTTTAAGGATATTCTAGTTTCTCTTGGGTTGCTTACGGTTTTTGTTCTGATTGCAACTTGTTTCCTTCTTAAGTGCTTCTGACAATTCTGCCTACCCTTGATCCCCCCCCATTATTTTATTTTTTTTTTCAGCCTTTCAAGTCCATGTAGAGAATCCAAAACTTAACTCTCGATTTGCCACAGTGATATGAAGTTCAGTACAGACAAACCACCAAAGATTGTGTATAGCTTGTCAGGAATATCTATCTACCTGATATACATATATATATATATGTATATAAATATATTTTAATTTTAGACTGTATAGGACAGGTACAGGCTTTTTCAGCTTGGGTGTCCCTGAATTTGGAGTCTGCTGGGATGTATTTGCCTGCCTGGCAAACTGTGTGTTGTAGATGCACCTTGAAAGATTGAAACAGTTCCCTGCGGGGTGCAGTTTCTCTGTAGGCTCAGGGCACACCCCTGCTGTAGTAGCCTGGTTGGTAGGAGCTGCTAGGAAGGTGAGCTAGAAGATACCTCAGCACAAGGTCTACGAGTCTTTGGAGAAAGCAAGCATTGGTCTTCTCCCAAAGCAGAACAGCCCTCTGCCACTGGCAGCTCCTGAGTATCACACCGAGTGGCCAGATCCTGGTGGTGGGCTTACTACATAGCCAGTGCCGTACTGTTGTCTTAATACACTTTCCTCAAGAAAAACATTAATTATAATTTTATGAACCAAAGGTGCTGAATATCTAAGTGTCTCTAATGTAACTTAACTGACAATAGCATTAATTTGAATTAGTGGATGGTATAACTTAATGTAATTGGTGTCATCAGGAAAGAAGAGTACATCAGAGAGGAAATCTTTGACATGGATCCAGAGAGTTTTAATATCTGATGAGGGTAGGTAGTGGCTTTCTTCTTTTCCCCCCTCTTTGTTTGTGGATTCCCAGCTGCTCATGACACTGGGGATCCATCCTTGTCTCCTTGAGATGCAGTTTCATAAGTCGGTGCTGAAGGCACTTGGATTTCCTCATCCTTCCCCACCTGTGTCTCCCTTGTTTTTTCGGTCACTCAGAGGTGAGCTCAAAGTACTGGGTACGGACAGATTGGTTTGGAGGGTGATATATGTTAAACACTTCCTAAACTCATGCTCCTAATAAAACGTACTTATGTCTTGGTTGGCTGGTAATACAGGCTTTTATACTCTGTTTTTTGTATGTCCTTGAAAATTTGAGATATGATTAAAATACAAGTAAATGTGTGCTGATAGACCTTCCAGCTACAAGAACCTTAATGAAAGCTCAGATTTACTTTTTCCACTTCCTCCCAGTATTGCTGGATGTACAGAATATGACAGCTCCGTAATCTGGTGAATGAATGTTAAAATACAAAACCGGTTCCACTGTTCAGTGGTTTCTGTTACTGTTCAGGTTTGTCTTATGTCAAGGAAGCTAGAGTGTATGGGAGATGACTTGCATAAACTATTGTATTTCTCTTCTGTTCACCTTTTTGGTCCTTTATTATTTTTCTTTAAGATAGAGGTCCTCTCAATTCAAAGAAAGGAGGAGGGGGAAAAAAATACACCTTGACCCTTGCTTCTAATCTTCTCAAGTAACCGATGGACTGCTGAAACAATAGCAATCACATCTGATATAACAACATCTTATTTATAGATGGAAACAGCTGCATCCTCTGTCTTTGCATGCAACAAGCCCTATTGTTTTCGAGTCACCAGTTTAATGAGACTGTGGGAAAATGAAGGCTTACTATAAAAGCATGATTAAAGATAATCATTTAACACAAAAAGGAAGGGAGGATGTGGCTGGTACGACTTGATCTTAAACTTGTTAGGTGTGGTGTAACTGTAGAAGTGGTCACCACTGACAGTTTAAGCTACAGTATAGCCTTGAGTTTAGTTGTGGATTCTTATAGCGCACTTAATGTTTGACTGCATTAAAAACATCCATTCCCCCATGCCTGCAATTTCTGACAACTGAGGGCTGAATGTTAAATAAGTTAACTATGTACAAAAAAGTCCCTGCACCGTTATACTCCTTTTCCATGACTGAATGCTTTCTACTTGTACTCTCTCCCCAGGTGTGTTATCTGCCTGTGGTGCACGATGTGGTTTATCAGCAGATACCTCTGTACCGTCCTCACTGGGTCACTGGGGCAGGGGATTGCCGAGGATGCAGCAGGGAGTGGGCGGCACTGTCTGGTGGTACAGTTTTCTTTGGCTAGGAAGGGCTCCTCTGGGATCTGTGACCAGCTGGCTGGCCTCTGAAACTGGAGCATGGAATTTGGGAGCTGTAATAGGTTGTTAATCCCTCTGTTGTCATCCTCATTTTCCCCCTCTGTTGGATGCCCTAGATGGAAGGAAGGATTTTCTGTCTTCAGGGGAGGGTTCTCCCAGGCTTAGGGAATGCATCTTGAGCTTTGCGACAGGTCCCTGAAAGCCTGTGGATGAGCAGCTGGGACTTCTTTCCCCGTCCTGTTTCAGTCAGGCATTCAGCAGTGTCAGGTTAAAGACCGCAGCCTGTGGAGCACGGAACACAGTCCAGCTCAGTCCAGCGAGTGCTCCCCTTGTGTAGCACGTGCTCTTAGGAGCTGTAAGGTGCTTCCCATCTGGTTCATGCTGTGCGAATAAAAAAAAGAGAAAAAACCCCATTGCTAAATGGAAAATATTGGATGATAGGAGCATTAAGAGTGGACCTTTTTTTTTGGTGCAAATAAATGACAACAGTGCTAAGTTGGTTTAAGGTCGTTCACGTGAAATAATCTTATTAATCTCCGACTAAATAATCAAGTATGTATTAAGATCACTTGACATGCAGGAACTCCTCTGAGTGTCTCCTGTAGTGTAGCTGTAGCTTACAGTGAATGCGTCCTTTGAAAGCTGTCTGGTCCTGGTGTAAATGGTAAAACTGACTGAATGTTTGGTTTTTTTACCAATCTACAAGGAAAACAAAACCAACGAAGTATCCAATAGGCCCTGAAATTTCTAGTTTGAATTGTCTTGTTCCAGGTTCTGGGTTATTGAATTTCACTGTACCACCACCTGTTGCACTGGGATTTGGAAGTCTGACATGTGATGCTTGCTTGCAGGTGGTCATCGAGTCTGTGTACCATAGAGCCTTCTTTTGGCTCAGCTAGCTTGAGCTGATCAGCTTTTTATTTTTAAGCTTAGTAAAATATTTGTGGTCTAGATCTGATACTCGTTGTTTTTCTCTCCCTATAAAGTGGTGGTAATAGTTTTTGGGAGAGAATCCCATATCTGATTTGTGGAATATACTGAATAGATAATGTTTTTACAATTAGAGTTTTGTAAAAAACTTCTTTTTTTTGTAATTACAATTAAAATTTGACTTTAGTTTACTGATCTGAAACATGCTGTTTCAAGATAGAGGGTTTGGGGGGTCAGGAGGGGTCGGGTAAGGCTTTGCTTTTTTGTTTCTGGGTTTGGGTTGGGGTTTTTTTTTTTTTTTTGGCATCCATTCTTGAACTTTAAAGGTAATTAAAAACAAAGGACTTATTTTACTGGTCAGCTTGTTACTGAGCTTACGTTGTAATGTGTTTATAGTAATTTTGGCTCTTGATTTAACCCATCTAGAGAGTTTGTTTTTCTAAATGAGACATTTTTGTTAAAAGTCAGCAAGGTAATATCTTTTTCTTCTGGAATGTATTTTTATTTTTAGAAGAAGCCATTATTAGGGAGATGTTTTGCACTGTTTAGGTCTCTTGGCCCTTCTTATCTTGTTGAAAATCTAGTTTCAGTAATCTTTTAGTATTAGACTGCTTTGTTGCAGGGATTCTTTGGTAAATAGATTAATCTCTGGGTCTTGTGACTGTATTAATCTTGCTCTGCTGCTTAGGTTTGTTGAGGGATTTCTAATAATTAGGACATCTTTGTGCTTGGTCTCAAAACAGTTACTGTTTTTCCTGGGATTCTAATGGTGACGTAGGAAACAGTGGAGACAACCAGATGTATTAGCAGTACAGTACTTCTGCTTTTCATGTTGCATAAAAAGCTTATAAATATTTAAGTAGTTTTTGCAAGATACTGACCTGAAACAGAACCTTCTAAAACCATATTAACTGTGGGATTCAGTGTTGATATGTTTACACAGCAGATGTTAAAAGAAAAAAAACAGACTCCTTTTAACAAGTGCAGGCACTTTATTGCATCTTTTGATACTTCACTATGGGTGCTTGTAAACTGTGAGCTACTGTGAGGCTAAATCAAGGACTTCAGTAATGTTAAAATGTATTTCTACAGTAACGCAATTCTTCTTGAATGGCATCTAGGACTTTGGACAAGCACGTGGTGTCACTTGCTGAAAAATTTGTACTTAGCAAAAAAGAGCTTGTTTGTTTTGCCTCCTCCTGCCTTTCATTGGTATGACGTTCCGGAGAAAAATGTTGACACCAGAGCCAGGTACTAAGAGGCAGTGGAATATTTCTTGTGAAGAAATCTCATGTATGTTTTGTTGCAAGTCTATTTCAGTGTTTTGCTTGCAGTTATTAAATTTTCAACATTTTACTGTTGCTTCAGGCTATTTTAGGGTGCTTTTTAGTATCAAGTGAGTAGCAAATACAAGAATCCTTCATTTGCATGGTGCTGCTTGGCCAGGATTTTTGTGTTCTTTGCATAAATTTTCTACTCATAGCCCTTATTCCATATACGTTGTTGTTTTTACTAAAACATGAGCTCACAGACAAGGCAGACTCGAGGAGTTAACCTGGACACATGTGAGCCATCTCAGTGTTGTGAGTGCATCCTGAAACTCTCCTCTGCTGGCTTGAGGTCAGAAATAAAACTTATTCTTGGTAATAGTCATATTAAACAGTCACACAGCAGGCTGTTCAAGTGAATGAAATGCCATTAACCAGAAGGGCAACGGGAGCTTTTTTGTTTTGTTTGTTTTAATTTGCTTGAGAGAATGAGATTACAGCCAGAAGATTGTCTTGTCAGACAGCCAGATATTGACTTCTTGGTCTTCCATTGCCAAATGCTCAAGCTTCTCCAGCTTACCACACCTCCCCACCGCCAATCCTCTGCCAGTTTGCCGTGAGTGGGAAAGCTTGAGCGAGTCCTTTCCTTGTTTGTTGGACAAAATTACCCATCAGAGATCTAAGCATTGCTTTTTTAAACAAGATCTGGGAATTTGGGTAAGCCGTGTTTACTTAAAAACTAACAAAGCTTGATTTTTCTTGAGGTCACCTTTTATTTGTAACTATATAAAAGTATTTTTATAACTTGGAAGCGAGTAGAGTGCTCTGGTGGGCTAACATAGAAGGAACTCACTTTTAGTAACTGAACTAAGGGAAACTCAGTATTAAATATTAACTTTAATTCAGAAAGCCTGGAAAAACTGAACTTTTGTTCCAGGTTACTTCTGTCAAGTACTTCATACCAACACGCTTTTTAATTTTTAAAAATAAGTTATTCTGTGAGCATAAGAATGTGTGTAAATATTTGTGTTTTCAAGTGTTTGATGTTCCCAATTTGTGCCTTCTGTGTGCTTCCCAAGCCCATTAGCTCATTGCTTCCAGTTTTTTTGCATTTCTTGATTTCTTCCCTTCCTGTGGTAAATCTTCCGTGCTGTCAGATGGGTTTAACTAGTTAGTGGGCTCATGAGTGATGAAAATTGAGACATACACAGGTTGTGTGCAACAGCCTTCTTTCATCAATCAAAAGAATAAATGTATTGAAATAAAAGTATTTGTTCCCCTTACCCCTCAGGAATTCTAAATCACTTGCAGAGAAAATAGGACCGGTTGGCCTTATGTAAACTCCCATAGTTACGAAGCGAGATCGTACTGATACCACAAGGTGCTCAGCTACTGCCAAAGCCCAAAAAGGAGAAATGCCCGAGAACTGATTATACAATACTGCTGCTCAAAAAATGTTTTATTCCACTCTTTAAAACATAAAAATGATGTAATTAATTCCCAAAGCACTTAAGTTTTAACTAACTCCAGAAAACTCTGTTACATAGGTTAATTTTGTACTGTGCTGTAGACTTTCTTACAGTAGCCTGAGCATAGTGTTGTCCTGTCATCTCCCTGCAACCTCACTGTTGTGACCATTCCCCCAAATGCCAAAGAAGCCCCCTGCCTGACACCGCAACCATCCCCGTGACACAGTTAAGTGTATGTTGTTGACCCTAAACTGTCTGGAGTTATCAGCTGGTTCACTGGAAGAGCAAATAGCCTTTGCATATACTTCCATGGCCAGCTGTGCTCCGTACGATACTCACTGTGTGTGACTGTAACCTTAACCTAGTAAATAGCTAACCTCTAATAGCCAACTTCTTACTCTTACTCAGCTTGTACCTTCTGTAAGTTCACAGTGCAAGTTAATAATTTCAGAGAGTATGTGTTCTTGCATTCAATATTGAGTTTAGACTTTTTTTCACATGCCATTGGAAAGAAAAACAAGATATCCTTGGAAGGAAACTGCTCTAATTTCAGGTTATTTGGGTAGAAATCCATCCATCCTTGATAAGGTGAAATGAAGATGCAGTATTTCAATGCTTTAACAACAAAAAAGAAAACAAACCCAAAAACCCCAATCAATCAATCAAAACCCCAAAAACACAAAACAAGGCATTTGCTGTGGCGTGCACGTCAATGGCAAAAAGTGCAGAACCTGACCCCTGGGTGAGACAGCTGTGCAGAGCCAGCTAAATCATGACTAACACTGGAGAATCTCCTCTAGCAAAACTGGCTGTGGAAACTTAAGGAGCAACTGTCTCAGTCTGTCAGCGTGGTCTTTCATCTATATAGTACCCACCCGAGCAGAGCTGGCAGAAGAGAGTACAGAGCACACGTGCTGCGTCATAACACAGCTTGTGATCCTAATCTGGGATCCTAAAAAATCTGGGAGGTTGCAGAAAGGCCTTCCAAGTCCTCCAGGGAAGAATTTCAATTTAGCAGCATAGTAGCGAGTGCAGGTTCCCCCAAACTGCATGCATTTTTCAAGGCAAGTTTTGGGCCACTATATGTACAAAATGGAAGCGAGCAATTATGATTTGGCCAAACTGGAGTTGCGGTGTTCTGTGAACTGCCGATGCTGAAATCTTTTGCTTGTGACAGTGATCCACAGCCAAATCTTGCTTTATTTCTAGTCTGTTCAGTTGTGAAAGAATAAATATCAAGGATAAGTGGTGCAATCTTTGTGTTCTGCACTCAAGGAAGGGGAGGAAGCTGCAAGGTCCCCTGTTTGAGAACAGCCAGGAAGTATATACAAAATTTTCAAGAAAATTATTGCATTGCTGGTCATTTTCATAGACGCATCCAGTTTAGTGCTTGTTCTAGAGCTCCTGGCTGCCTCCCGTAGCTTCACAAGTGCCAAAAAGCTGTAGTTAAAAGTACAGCTGGAACCTATGTAGAACTTTACCAGATTTTGCAGGATTTGGCTGGCCATAAAATGTGTGGGGCCTTGGAGCTGCTGCTGCATTCATTCAGTCTTTTTCTAGTATCCAAGACTGCCAAGAGAGGTGACAATCTCTTTCCTCCCCTGGTAGTGTTTCAGGGCTGTTTGCCCTACAGCAGCTGCTTTGAGACCTCTCATTCATTTTTGTGCTGGCCATCAACCGTGTGTCTGCCTGTTGTGACTGAACACTAGTCAGTGAAACCATAGAAAGGAATGTAGTAGAAATGTAATGAATTAATTTATTTGAATTAAGGATGAGGAAAAAGTAAATGGTAAACGTGTTTGCCAATCTACAGCAATTGCTAGGCTCATGAAGGAGCCAAAACCTTCAGATCTTTCTGAAAAAGTCAAACTGGAGAAATGGGTTAAAAATACTGGTGAGGGAGGGTGGAGGGGATAACGTGACAAGGTAGAAGCTTCATTTGTCAGAAGCTCTTGGATGTGTCCTGCATGGGTCCTGTACGTAGAAACAATGACTTTATAGCCTGCAAGCACTGCAGTTGTATCGCCCATTGCAGATGAAAAGTTTACAGTCTGACTGCTGTTTCTTGCACTGGACAATTTGCCTGAGACTACTCACCACTTGCAGGTGAAATAGATAAAATCCAATAAAATAGATAAAAAGCCACCCTTTGATATGTTGGACACTAGAAATAATAATTATGATCTGTGTTGAAAAGGAGAAATTATCAGCCCTTAGACTTCCCTGTCGGTTGTTACCTGGACTGTGTGTGCTGTGATGATCCTTCAAAGAGAGGTCAGCTCCTGTTGGATGCTTTAGTTGAGACGTAGCACTGCGTGGAGGCAGCAGGCGTGCTCTGAGGAAAGCTGGTGATGATGCAGGGATGATGTAACTCCTGAGCTATGTTTCTAGACCTAGGGGCAATGAACAGGATGCAAAGACACCTTGGGTCGACACAGAGCTAGTTTTGATCCAGCTCTGTTGCTCCTGAGCCGATTTCCCTGTGGATCTGCCTTCTGCATCTCACTCTCCAGGGTTTCCGTGGCTTATTTCACCAGCGAGAAGTGCTGTTTCAATGTATGGAGACTGTTGTGATATTGCTGGCTCCTGACTTAATGAGCCCTTCCCAGTGGGATTGGAGAGCAGAAAGCAGAAACAGTAATTAGCCCTACTGGTACCAGCAGAAGGCCAGTGGAGGCCAACACTAATAACAAGGCTGCCTGCATCTCGATTCCTCGTGCCAAACACCACAGGCGTGGTGTCCTCATGCCTCGCCCTCCCTGCCCTCTGCAGCCCAGGAGCCGATTTACCTCAGTCACCGTGCCCAGCCTTTGTAGGAGTCCTCTGCTTGTAGTCACACTGCTACTAATCATCCCTCTTCCTCTATGCCCGAAGCTCAGGAGCACTGGTGAGCATGGTGCAGCCACAAGTCCCACCAGATGCTCTTGGAACAAGGGCCCTGGCTACCACCTGGCTCCTGGAGGAGGTGGCAGTGCCTCTGCGGGGGTCTCCCATTCCTTGTCATCCAGCATCATCCTAGGCCTTTCAATCTGTAGGAAATGTCCTCTGCTGTTTGAAATCACGTTTCTCGCTTCCACATTTTTGTGCCGGACTCAGAAAAAGGAGTGGAAAGGTGTTTGTCTCTTTTCCCATGTTTTAGGACATTCTAGAGCTGTGCAAGCAGGTAATTAATGTTGGTCATATTTTTTGGTACACTCTTAGGAATGCTTAAATAGTGACGTGGTGCTCAAACCTGTTTTGAGTTGGGTTTCTAATAGCATTGCAAGGGCTTCTGTGGGGCACTGGATGGGAGAGATCACACCTATTGTCCATCGGAGCTCTTTGGGGAGGGGTGTGATATTTCACTGCCATGCTTTAGCTGAGCTTTGTTTGGAGTTGCTTTTAGTGTTAAAAGAGAGTTGTTAGACTCAGGGGTAAATTACTAACTCAGGAGATAAGCATTAATCTCTAACGAGGAATGTGCATACTTTTGATGTCCAATTTTGAGGTCAAACACGTGATTTTAAGCTGCTGTGAAGGTATGCATTCAGTGTTTAAGAACAAATGTCGCTTGCTCATCAGTTGATAAGCAGTATCTTCTTAAGATTTGGTAAATTGGTGGCTATCATATGCTCAGTCTAAATTAGTTTGCAAAACAACCAGTAAGCTTTTCCATATCAAGACCTGGTTTAAAAGTTTGTAAATAATGATAATTAAGATCTGGGCCAAAATACTCTGTTGTGAAACCAAGGGTATGCATTTTATCATACACAAGGAATTCAGTGTTATATCTCTTTTTTTAAACTTACACAGAGCAAAATATGTGACATATCCTACCCCTCTGGAAAGACTATGGAGGTTGAAAAACCTGTTTCCCTTTAATATGGATTGGATTAAGATTCTGAGAGACTGCCTGCTGCTGTCCTGTGGATAGGGTTTTCATGTGTCAAGTGTGCTCGGTTTCTCCATGCCACAACACTTGCTGTTGGCTCTTTGGCAGCTGCACCACCCACCGGCTTGTGAATGTCTGTCTTTGTTGGGGCTGGTGGCAGGGAGAAACTAGTATAACAAATGGAGGGACATTCTTCAACTTCAGTAAATAAATATAAAAAAATCGGTTGTGATGTGACAGCCAGATATCTCATTAGCAGTTATTAGAAATTAAACTCTAGTTCAGTAGGCATTTTGTGGATCAGCTGTAAGCAGTCACTGCAATGGGGTGGCCTTGTGTTCTTTATTACGAAGCCCCTGGTCGCAAAGAAATAGCTGGCAGTATCTCTATTTCTTTACAGTTCTTGGTAAAGTAATTGGACAAAATACAGAGCCAGCCAAGTCAGGGAATGGAGTAAGCAGTAGGCCAGCTTTATTCACAGCTTCTAGCCTTTTCAGTATCGTGTCTGTGTGATAAGAGTGAGTGAAAATCATGTCGGTATGACCGTCTCTGGAACCTGTGGTACAAGTGCAGTATTTAAAGGCATTGAGTCGAGGAGGTTTGATGAACAATGTAGGTGGTGGGTCTTGGTGTTGAGCTGTCTGATGGATGCATGGAAGTGGATTTAGATCTGATGGATCCCTTCAGCAGGTGTGATGAGATGAAAAGAATTTCAAAGTGCTGAGAGAGAGCTATCTAGAGCTGCTAATGGGGGATGATAAAGAGAAGGGTGTTTCCAGATTCCCTCCCAGTACGGTTTAGTTTAACGGTACAGTCAAAGGAGTGTGAATGGCTTGTTCCCTCCAGAGGGGATTTTTTAGGGGGTGGTAGAGCAT
This sequence comes from Ibycter americanus, assembly GCA_035590275.1. Classification (NCBI taxonomy): domain Eukaryota; kingdom Metazoa; phylum Chordata; class Aves; order Falconiformes; family Falconidae; genus Ibycter; species Ibycter americanus. The sequence goes on from JAVJGI010000001.1 coordinate 80,216,672, forward strand.
TTCAATGAAGTTTCACCATGTGACTTCTCTCTTATATTCTTTAAGCTTCTGTGCTGTTCCTGATGGTTTTCCCTTGTGGGTGCGGTGCCGGGTAAGGCTGACCCAAGAGAGTGAAGTCCTTCCCCATAAGGGCAGTGATCTGTTGCATTGGCTGAAGCTGTTCTTTGTCACTCCGTCTTAACAGGTAGAGGCAGAGCAGATGGGCTGAACCCAGCTCACCCACCTGTGTTGCGTCCCAGCCAGGGTGGCCCTTCATGCCCAGGCAGCCTCACGTGGGCTGGCTCTGGGTACATGTGGCCTTTGCTTGTTGCACTCTGACTGTTAAAGGGTTAGAGCATTAGCCTGGGTCAGAGAGGAGGTGGCTTTGGCAAACAGCATTGGCTCACTGAGGCATCTGATGCTCTCCCAGTGCCCTAGAGAAAGTCCAACCCACTCAGCAATGGAAGGCTGTTAGTTTGGGTTTTCCATCTTGTTTTATGGTACTCGGAGCTGCATTTAGGTTGCAGGGTGGTGACCTGAGAGGGGTCATGCTTCACCACCATAACCCTACAGATGCTTCACTTCTATGGGTGTTTACCCATTTGGCATGAAAATTTCTTAGATGGCTGGTGTTCTGCTTCTAAGAATGCAAAAATTGCTCAAGTCATATCAGAGCAGTGTCTCTAGTAAGCCCATCTGAAATATGGAAACTCATTCATCCCCAAGTGATATTTAAACCCCTGGAAACTCAGGTCCCTTTCAGAATCCCACCATTGCTCATAGGAAGGAAAAACCAACCCCAAAAGATGAACATTTGGGGCTATTAAATCCAGCCTGTTTCAGGAAATACCTGACCTAACAGATTCAGGCTTGGAGATTATTCTGTGGAAAGTACTTCAGCATTTTTCTAATGTTTGCCTCTTCTGCACAGAGGAGTAATCCCAGCTCTGGGAGGATATGACCACCAGCAGCTTTTGAGATGAATTTTTGGGTGAGGGTTGATTTGTCGTGCAAATATGGACTTCAGTATGATCATTTGCCTGATAGTCTAGGAATAATTTTCATGTGACCTGCTGTTGATGCTTGAAGTAAGATTAATATCTGTTGGAAGAAATGCTCTGAAATGTGCTGCTGTAAATTCAGCTGCTCCAAAGCAGTAAATGAACATGATTCTTTGCTATCTTCTTTTAAAACATGGAATCAAATGACAAAGCTTTTGCTTAAATTGTAAGCTGAACTAAGAGGAGTTGTATTTTTGAATATTGTGACAGATGAATCTTAAAGCTTTCTTTAAACACGGGAATATGTGCGATGTATATTGGGGTGTAAACCTTTGAAATTAGTTGTGGTATAATCTTTTCTCCCCCTTCCTCTTACTTTTATTATATCTGCCTTTTTTTTTATGTTCATAAATAAAAGAAACTGAGCAACATGATTTCTCTTAAATAAAACCAAAAGTGTCCAAAGCAAAAAAGAATGGTGCAGTTTTACTTCAGCAAATACCCGTTGCTGCCTTGGTGGTTGGAAAGGCGACCTTTATTTTTGTTTTGTTTTGTGTTTTTGCTTTGGTTGGTTGTAAGCCAGCAATATAAAATGGTTGTAGGCCAGCCACAGAAAATAACTCACTGTATGTTGTGTTGATTATAGTACTACCGAGATATTTCTGTTGCAAGTTCTGGCAGAGCACAGTTTCCAACGCGTGCTGGTTCCTTTTTTGTTTCTGGATGTGAGTTGTCATGGTAATAAGCCAGAGAGCTGCAGCTGGAGCTCCTCACCAGCTCAACCCTGGGTTGGTGGTGGCAGTTTGCAACAAGTAACCTCTGCAGGGGGTGGTTGGGATCTCCCCTGGCGCTTGGGCCGCCTTGAAAACCCCAGTTTACAAAGTGGAGGTGGCCCTGATGCTCTGGGTGATTCTGGAAATGAGTGTGTGGCTGGCTGGGTTGGGATTGGATTGTGTACGCTTGGGAACTGATTTTTCTCAGCCAGTACGTGAGGTTTGTGTTTCTGGGTTGGTTTTGGTTTGGGGTTTTTTTGCTTGGCAAGGGAAAAATGCAACAAGCAGAGGGTAGAGTGTGAGGACATTTAGCACTTGGGGCAGTGCTGAAACCCCCAGTTCATGGCTGGGCTTTTGCGTCCCAACGGCACAAGGAGGTCTATGGCAAGGTCTTGCTTTAACAGCAAGGTAAAGTTGCCAGTACGTCTGATACAGCTTCAGATGCAGACAGATGATCACAGGGGGTTGTGCAGAGGTGGCTTACTGGGTTACCCCTTCATCAGCCGAACAACATTGCTGCCTTAGCCTGTTACTAAATTTACAAAGCTTGTTTGCAGTAGAAAGCTTAGAATGTTCACATGAGCAGTTATCACTGATCAGTTGACAAAAGACAGCTCTTCAAGATCTCTGACTTATTTGCTCGTGATTAGGAATACCTGCCCCATTTGACAAACCTGCTACTCTATGAATACCAGTATACTATGAAGCTTATGTCATTGGGAATTTTTTAATGATCACCACCTTTTTTAATTATGCATTTGAAGAAGGAATACTGTGTAGCTGTGGTTACTACTTGGCTATGATGTTGAAGTACTGGGACCTAAGCTTTATAGAAATCAATGTTTTTCAGAAAATAGATTGGTCTTCCCCACTACAAGTCTGGAGTGACACGCTTCCTTCATGGCAGTTTGTGTGACTGCCTTAGTTATGCCTAGATTGTCTGGACTGCAGTCCTTGTGCTTAAACTGGGATCATGGATATTAACCCTGGCTGCTTTGAAATCTGTAGACTAATTAAGCACCCCTAAAAAACCAAATAAAAACAAAAAAACCCCCATATCACCAGCAAAAGCATCTGAGAGTTGTCATATTTTAATCTTGCTCTGGCAGCTCTTGGGGAATTCTCTAGACACAGCTAACTGCTAACCCTATTTTCAGTAGGCAACCCTGCCTGATATACTGTGGTCTCCTTTTTCTGGCCATTCTGGTTGCTCTTCCTGATGTTGTTCTCTAGGCTGAGGTCCTTTAAAATGCTACTGTGATCACAACTTGGTGCCAACTAGGAGTTACCTTTTGGCTGTTTACTCCAGTATGTTTGTGTATCACTTCATTTTCCCTGTTTGGTTCTTTTTTTCTGATTATTTTTTTTAAAACTAATTTTGTTATTTTTAAAAGCTGGCAGTCATTATAGTGTTCTGTATTTAGATAAGCTTTGTAAAACTCACCTCTGCTATGAGCAGTTGTTTAAAAGTAAGTCCCGCTATAGTAGCTGATACATGTTATAGCTTAAGATTGATTTTTATTTAGTGGGATATTGAGTCTTATTCCATGTAACTAATGGAAACCATGGGACAAATAACAGACTGTCTCAAAACAATATGGAACTCCCCTTAGCATTACAAAAAAACCCCAAAAAACAGGGGAGGAACCCCCTAGGAACTGGCATAGCTCTGCAACAAAAGATGTGAATGTTTGTGCAATGAATGTGAAAATGCATAGAACAGATCTGATAGAAGCTTCCAACTTTTGGCTATAAATATTGAAAAGGCACAAAAAGGCAATTATACATACTTTTAATGGTGAATAGCTTAAGTGCCTTTCATGATTATGGACTGTGCTGTCAGCAAGAGAGATCTTTTTTAGTGAAACCATTTTGTTTGCATTTGGACTTGCAACCAACATTTGGATTTTTGACTACAGAAGTTAGGCTTTTGTGTAAAGCATTTAATTGTCTGACTTCTGAGAGTCTGGAAAGCAGAAAAGAAATGCATGGTGCTACCCTGTAATTTCCTATGCTCATTAGTTTGTTCACTGACTTCTATGAGATGGCAGGCTTTAATTTCCCGTCTATCCTTTCCACGTTTACCCCCATCTTATAGGATGATTATAATCATGAATGTCTGAATTTCTTTACTTTATTCTGCTAAAAGCTTTATGACCAGCAGGATATGTTGAATCAATTGTACTAATCTTGAGCTGGTGTTAAAAGTCTGTTAGTGTGGGTGGGTTATTGAACCTTCCAACTCATTTTTGTACATTTGAGCAGGTTCTTCTGGCAAGATTGAAAACAAAACCTGTTTATATTATTATATGTAAATCTGTGAGGCGTTACATGCAAGTAGAGGTTTTTAACCCACTTCCCATTAGAAAAAAATTTATAAAATGCAAAAATAAACATGTAATGAAATTGTCTTTTGAGGGAAGCTCCTTTGAAAAGAAAATAATTCACAAAACAAACAGAATATATTTGAAAGACAGGAAGGTTAAGTATCCCATTGAAACATCTTGTTTCTCCACAACTATTTTACTGTGATCCTGTGGTGTTTCTCCAGCCTCTGACTTCGAGGCAGTAAATGCAATTGAAGTCTTTGGAGAAGCATATTTTTGTTTTGTACTGGGACAACTCCCAGTTAGGACGAACCAGGAAAATGGGATTTCTCTTTTTTCTTTACAAGGTTTTGGAGTTGTTTCTGATTAGCTTCATTTGCGGGTTCTTCAGTTCCGGACTAAAATTGCCTGTTCCTCCTGTTTCTAATCCAGTTTAAAAATTCAACCCGTAACCCAGAACAAATGTCCCCACCCTCCCCACAGTGGAGCTAAAAATATTGGATTTTGTGTGTCAAGAAGTCTTAACAAGATCAATACAATTTCCATATTCCTTTCCCACTGCCTGGCTGGAGCCAAGGAAGTGAAGAATTGGGTTGGCGTGATGGCCCGTAAACTGCCCTTCTGATGAGGGCAGACTCCCAAGCCTGGTCATTCCTGGTTGCTGTGGAGTAGTTTTGTCGTGAATTTCCTGAAATGTAATGCATGCTAGTCGAGACAAATTTATACAGGTTTAATCAAGATGATAAAATTTTTCAGGACTTTAGTGGCCACTAACACGTTTGGCTGAAGTTCAGCTAACTAATTTGGCATTTGATGGCTCCAACAGACCTTCACATTCAAAAGTTGCCTTCAAATCCCAGACACCTGTTTGGAGTGTAAGAAGGTATTTGTTTTGAGAACAGGCAGTTTATGGAAAGGTGGACTAGTCTGGTGGGTCGCAAACTGGGGACAGCAAAGCTGCTCTACTTCAATCACTTGTCTTCCTACCCATGTACCCAGCTTTGGTCCCCACCTGTCTCCACTACTACCCATTCTTGCTTCCCACCCCTCCACTTTTTACATTTTTTCCTGCGCCAAGCAAAAGAAAAGGAAGAAATTATAATGGCAATGTGGTGTGATGGGTCATGCTTATCAGAGCAACTCTGCTGAGCTGAGTCCCCTCGAATCTGTGTCACGAATTTTGAGTTTCCAGGCTTGCAGCTTGGCTGGGAGCTGATGGTGCTGCCCCTTGGGAAGGGGAAGGCTGTGCTGGGTTAGGTGGTGAGCTGGGTAGGTCTGGTTTGCTCTTGGCAGAAAAACAGCAGTCCCACAGGAGCAGAGAAGAGCAAATGGGATCTGAAACTTTGCTAAATGTGGTTGATGAACAGGAAATCTTCAACCCTGCTGTGAGATCATTGAAAGGGGTGGTGTCACCTGATCCTGTAGGTTTTCTGTTTGAAGAATCAGGCTTCAGTATTAAAAATGTCAAGTTTGGCTAAAGGAAATGTAAGCGTTCATTATGCAAAACTGATAGACCAAGCTTTGCACCTTTGGCTATGCTTAGAAGCAGAATGTATTAAGAATTAGCAGTTTTATTCTACATTTGGGAATGAACTTTTATTAGTCTTTGATAGGTTACATTTTTTTATATGCTTCAAAATAGGCTGTTGTAAAGGAAATAGTATGTATGTAAATGTATGTAGATGTAAATGAAATATTTAGGTATCTGCCAATTCAACATCCAGTCAATAAATTGTTTCCTATAACTTTGGCTTTAGGTGTTTTTAAGCCCCGGATCTCTATGTACACTAGTAAGAATGGCTTGCAGGAAAATGCTGTGATAGCTTACAGTGAAGTTAAAAAGAATTATTTATCTTAAATTATAGTGTAATAGATTGGATTCTGGCAGACTTCCCATGCAGCAACCTGCTCCCCCGACCCCACCCCAAGTATGAAGGTCCTGATGCAAGAAAAAGAATGTCAAAAATTTGTAGTACATGACAAATACTTCATTTTAATCTCTTCAACAAATTAGTTTTGGTATGGCTCACTGATAAGTGCACACATACCTGGGCATGCTCCTGCATAGCAGCTGTGATTGCGTTTAGGTTTTTTCCACTGTGGGAAGCTGGAGGTGAACATGAATGCTTCATCTTCACGTGTGCGTGGCAGGGATTTTGGTATCAGCAATACTGGATTTTTTTTTTTTTTTTTTTTTTTTGTCACGGTGTAAGTCAGTTTTTGTGGTTTTGCTCCTGTTTTGTGGCAGCTTGATGTTTGCAAGATGTGAGCTCACCCTTAGGGTGAGGTCTTGCCTTTGGAGATAGGTTTGGCTGGGGTGACAGACATACCTTCCCCCTTTCCCTGCAGGCCCTGCCTTTCCTTCAGAGGTTGCTGTCTCTGAAGGCAGTAACTGGCATAGTCTCCTGAGCTGCTGTTGGCGAGAGCCTGGCATGTTAGTGTGAACCAGATGTGAACCTACTCAGGAGCAGACAGTGGACACAGAAATTTCTGTTTAAGCCAGATGGGATTGATGTTGCTATAGTCCGGTCTGTTTCTTCTGCTGATGCTGGCACTGCTTTGGCCTCAGTGAGCCAGTACAGGCAGCCAGACAGGCAGGTGCTAAATCAATGCTAGAGGGAAGAGAAGAAAATATAAATGCTTGGTATAGCTACCTGAGTGTTGGAGAGTCAAGTGACTTCAGGTGCTAGATGTGAGAAGGAAAGAGAAAAAGACAGGGTCCTGCAGCTGTGAGGAAAGAGAGACAGGACTTCAGCAACCTGAATTTGGATTGTGGCTATATTACTTACTAGGAAGAAAAATGTGGCATTGTTGCTTTTGTTAGTATATCACAATTTTGGGGAAAAAGCATTGAAATACTTACAGAGAAAAGGGAGCTTCCATGTCGAGCTAAAATAACTGCTTAGTCAACCGTATAGAAATGACAAATACCTCCCTTCCTGCTAGAGGTTTCATGGTACGCTTAAGCCCATGGAAGACTTTGAGGTCCTACCTTCTCCCCACCACATGGGCTGTTGCCTCCGTGACCCTGACATTGGACCTCGTGGGTCTCGTGCTGCCAACAGAGAGGCTTGAAGCTCAGTCCCCATGAGTGGGCGTTCGTCCTGGGGCCAGGGAGGTGGCAGGAGCACGGCAGGGAGGGACAGGGTGGGACCTTCCATTTTCACAACAGTGAAACCTGGCTTGGGATGGGGTCTGGAGCTGCCAGGTGTGATGGGGAGCGGGTGCACCCACCCACCCCTCAGAGCCTGGTGCTACTGCTGGTTGACTGAATGTGAGATAAAGATGGGTTATTTGAACACAGATCAGCCTTTCAAAACCTGTTCTACCCTCAGCAGGCAGATCTTTTTGAGCCTAAGGTGAATATTAGGTGTCCTTTTTCTTGTTTTCATCCTCCAAGACAGTGAATTAAGGAATTAGCTTGTACTTAATTTTTACCCTTTGATTTAAAATAAACCAAACTATTATAAGATGAAAGCTGCTCTCTACTTATTGGCCACTTCGCAGAAATGAGTGAATTTCTCACTGAGAACAGTGAATTTCTCAGCTCTGCATTTTCCTTTTTAACTGTGTCAAGGACGAATAGTTGAGTTAGGCCTGCAGTTTCACACCTTAATGCAAACCAGGGCCGAAACCAGTGTAAGTCTGTGATTGTTTGAGAGATTTAGTGTTTTCAGTCCAAAGTAGCACATTTCCACGTTTCTATCACTTTACTAAAGATTGCATCATTAAGCTAGTATGAATTTAGGGCCAACATTCTGGTTTGGCTTTGTCTGGTTTGTGTAACTGGCATTACCAAATATGTCTGAAGCACAAATGAAATGGATAGAAATGTCTGGGCATAAATATATGCAGAATTTTATTAGCACGGAGACCAGAGGTAACGTAGCAGACTGATAGGTTTCTACAGATCTAATTGACGTTGAGCTGTGCTAAAACTCAAGTCTCTCTGTTTTGTTTCATAGTACAGTCAGAACTTTAAACTAAGCCAGCTGACACTGTGGAAACAAATTAAGAAATAACACTGAATTAAACAAATTTTGGGCAGCTCCGCACACAGCAACCCAAGCATACGACTTTGGCTTCAGTACAAATTTAAGCATAGATTAGATTTCAGTCTTTTAGCCTTCATTTAAATAAAAACATGCTTTAAAAACTGCGCTAATTTGTGCTTTGCATTTAATTTTTGGTTTTGGAGCTTCCATTGAGATGTTTCTTAAGCTGTTGCCACAATCTTTATGTAGAACTTGGCTCTTGTAGCAAGATCAGCTAAGCCTTTGCGTTGCTTTTGCTATTTTTTTTTTTCTCAATTCTGTTGGTTGGATAAAACTAGAAAGCAGAAAGTTCTTCCGTGCTTTTATATAAATAGTCCTTCCTGTAGCAGGATATTTAACCAGTTGTAGCAGTGATGATTAGCTTTGTTCCTCTTGACTTATACAAACTGTTATAAAGTTATTTTTTAAAAAATAAAGGGAGAAACTGTGTAAAGGCGGCCTTTCTCTGAGGTTTGGCTGGCTCAGTCTGCCACCTTGTGGAGTACAAGTGGTGTAAAAACGACCAGCAAAAAAGCATCAGGCTGCTGCTGTCACCTGCGCGCTTTTCTGTATTCGGTGGATTCGTTAGAGGCAGCTTTCGGGGCCATGGGGGCTAGCAGAAATGTTTGTGTAAGTCACAGTGGGCTTGAGTTTAGCTGCCGCTAAGGTTTTGCTCAGCTAGCTGACATAAATCACATACGCAGGCTATGTCCTTGAAAGACAAAGTTCTTTTCCTGAGAATTGTAAAATTTTAGCTTTTTGGCAAGTGTCTAGAATATCAAAATGAAAACCTTTCATATCTTACATGCCTAAGTTTATGTGGTTGCATTATTTGTGCGAAATGGCTTTAATGAAACCATCATTTCAAGCATTTGGAATCTGTTTAGGATTTTACAATACTTGGGACAAATATTTCTGAGGGACTCTTGCATTCCATTAATCCACTTTTAATTAAGAAGTTGAAACAGCTACTTATGTTTGATAAAGAGTATATTTGCTAAGTAAGCAAAACATAGTTTTTCCTGAAATGGAAAACTGAGATGACTTAATGACAGTAACAGTATTCTGATCCCCCAGATAGCTTTCCTACTTTTTAATGCTGCAGACTGGCTGAAACGTACAGTGCCTACTGACAATATATGAAAATATATTCAGCTCTTTTGACTCTATTGTAGTTTTCCGTGTCTTGCACTATTATGGAGAGTTTAATTGAAAGGCATTATTATGCTGGTTGTTACATTTCCATGGCAAGCTGTTGGTGCTAGAGGGAGCTGTTTCCTGCCAGACGCTTTCTGGAAAGGTGCCGCTTAAAGAACAGGCTGCCGCACGCGTTTCAGGAACAGCCAGTGTATCTCGGCTTCAATAGTATAATGACTATTTGCTTTGATAGGACCCCACCGCCTGGAGCACTGGTCTGTTTACTTGCTGCTTTTTTTTTTTTTTTTTCAAATAAAAACCCAAACCCACCTTATTTCTCTCTGTAATGAGATGTCTTCAACTTTTCTTTCCCCTGTGTTGCTGCAGCCAGTAACCATGATGGAAGCACAAGTAAATATTTATTTAGTTTTTGATTTTTTCTTACCCCTCCCCATTTTCAGATCTCTTTTTCTCAGATCTTTTTAGATTTCATTTTTTGTCTCTTTTAGGCAAGGACCTCTACCATCTGCAGTTCCTGGTATGGGGACCTATGGATGTTGTCTTTACAAATATTAGACAAATATGCTTGTATTTTGAAGAGGTGTTACTTTTTTTTTTAAAGTGTTCAGTAAACTTATCCTGTCTGTTGTTTGTGAAACTGGTCACAGTGACTCCTGTCAGTGATTTAATGCATTCCTCTTGCTTTGAGTTACTTCAGTTGCATTTCTCTGGGAACATAAACTGTGTTCTTTACTACTTTGTACATTGGTAGGGTTGGGCACTAGGTTTGTGTCACGCAGCAGTTTTGGGAACCAAATGCCCATGGTTCCCTTTTACCACACACTCTCACTTTTAGGTCCGTGGATCCCTGTAAGACAGCATCCTGAATGGTTCTTTATTCATCTGTGAGTCCTTTACTGCAGATAAAATCTGTGCCACTCGAGAGAAATCTCAGTGCGAGCTGGTGACAGAAGCTTACTCTCCTGTTCTGCCTCTGCTTGCTGTTAGACAAGCTTGCTGGAAATGAATTACAGTAGCACCTTCTGGTCAGGCTCTTTTCCGTGTAATCCACTGCTATGATCATCTGATCCTCAGTGGTCCACTCCCAGCTTCCCACGGCAGCCGGTGGCTCGTGCTGCAGAGTCTGGCAGGTTGGGATGAGCGGCAGCGGTGCCACGGGGACTGTCAGGCTTGTGTCGTACCCTGCCACTAGCACACAGCTCCTGGGAGCCTCTGCTCACCGCCAGCCTGTTTGGCAAGTGAGCAGGCCACTAACTGCAGCAGACATGCCCTTTCATATGCTTTTATTAGTTTGTTTTTTTTTTTAAAAAAATCAAGCTAGTATTGTACTCTCTCTTCAAAGCCCTCTATGTGCAAGGTCCCTCCATCCCAAACCACACATAATTACTTTTCTTCTTCATGTGTCCTCTCCTCCTCGCAGGAGGACCAGAGCCTCTGGAGGGCAAGGGAACAGAAGGACAGAATAGAAGTGAGGTCGCAGCATTTTGGCTTAGTGCATTTCTTCCACTTTTTCAAACTGAATATTTACTTTTTTCAGTGTGAAAAAAATAGATTCTTTTTGATGCTGAATGAAAGAGATCTATTTTGTCTTAACCACTGAGTGTAAATCCTGGTATCTTTTCTGATCTGTACCGTGGTTTAACAAGTACAGTAACATTTCTACGTTTAATGTATTTAACTATATTTTATTTTATTTTTCTTACTTGAATTCAAGTTCTCTGTGTAGCTTCAGTCCTAATGTCTTTGCTCAAATACCACATCTAGTATTCCTTCATTGTGTCTGAAAACTGAAGTATTTCTGTACTTTGTGGTCAATTTTAAATATACAGATTTTTCCCAGTGACAAAATCTTTCATAAATTTATAGCTTTGATATGTTCAGTTAGTTGAAAACATTTTCTTACAGTAAGTTATGGGAGTGGTATTGGTGTTATTCTCAACTTTGTCAGCCTCAGCTAGTGGTGGCAAGCCACTGCTCTGATTTTCGTTGTCTCTTAAATAGCATGTTTAAAAAAATGGATGGTGAAACAGCATCAAATCCGTGAATCAAAGTTAAATCACCCTAGAAGTTGTGGACTGCACTGAAGTTTAGGTTTTTTTAAGTGCTGTAGTGATTTTTAACTATAACATTAGCAAAGCCTCTAGACTGACAATAGTGTTTCCATAGTTGCATGTTAGGAAGTTTTAGTCTTGGGTGTTGTTTTCATGTCTTTATTAATGTTGTTTTGTGACCTGGATATTGGAGGTCCACGTGGTTAAATGTAATACTTCACCATGTCACTAGGATTGTATTTATGACTCTTTTTTTCTGATTTAGCCTTGTGGTTTACCTTTCATTTGAAGAGGATAGAATTTCATAAATATTTATGCACAAGGGGGTATTTTGTTAGACTGTACCTTTTCCCCTGAACATGAAAAGACCAGTTCCCATGAGCTTGCTTTATGAAATAAATCAAGGGTTTTTGGATACGTTGGCATTGGTACAGTGGTGGTTGCAAAGTATCTCATTGGAGTTCTGAACCAGGCTTGTTTCCTGGATATGAGTAATGACAGCAAAAGCAGAAAGGTTTCTGTGTTTGTATTGTTTTGATGTGGACATACCATCATTCTTCCCTGTGTCAGGTTTCAACATATAATCGAAGGTATTCCTGCAGCTTGCCTTTAACCTCTTGTAAAAGTGTTATTTCAAATATTCCTGCTTTCCCTATTAGGAGAGCTCTGGATGCTTTGCAAAAACAGTATTTTAACAGCTTGGACCAAATCGAGAATCCTAATAATGTTTTCCTTTGTTTGTAGGATTTGGAGATAGTGTATTCCTATTTACATGGAATGGAAGCTTTGTCTAATCTGAGAGAGCATCAGCTAAGGTACGATTCTTGTGATCATTAAAATTACATGTTTGTTAATGCACTAACAAAGCAAAGGACCAGTAGGTTTGGTAACTGTGCACTACTCTTATGTACATTACCTTAAACTGAAAAGCTGGCTGTTACTGCAGCCATTTCTTCCCTGCTTTATTGTCCTAACACTTACCCTTGTATGTGTGTCCCTGTTTGTTCCTTCTGATTTCTATTATGGATGTGTTTGTTTTCTTTTCAAAATTTTGGACTAGTAGTAAATGCTTTACATGCAAAGTACAAGTTCCAGTCCTGAATTAAAGTCCAAATCACTTATGTAATATGATAATCATGAGAGCAGAATCTGTTAGTCAGCTTCTGTTTCAGTTTGTGCTTGCTTTCGTGTGGAAGTTTTAGACAAATTATGTAAAAAATTGCTAATAAATGTCAGCCACAATTTTTTTTATTAAAATGCTTCATGAAGTGAATAAATTAAAGTAAAAACTTCCAGATGAACTTGCTGTTTTTTGTAAAGACTTGTGTGTGTTTGATTTTTAGGTAATTGTTTCAGTTGTCTTTGCATAAACATCTTACAGCAGAAGTTTCTAAGGGTGTTTGGACATTGGTGTGGGGCTGGCAGGTACAGAAGGTGGCCAGCACGTCTCCTGTATGCTCTGTGGGGAGAGAGAGTGAATTACTGTTCTTTTGCATCCTGGGGTTTGCCAACATTTGCCACATCTGAAAATGCTGAAGCAACTTTGACTTGGTTAATGCTGGATTAGGTTCTAATTTCTGGCCTCTTGCTTCATCTTTCTCTCAGAGTCTGCATTCCCAAGCCAATATTCTGTAATTTGGAGAAAATAAAAGGCGGGGTTTTGTTTCTCCCAAAGCGCTCAAGACACATTTTGCAATGTTGAATGTGGACTTCAAAGGAGTCTCTGTAATTACTTCTGCTTTGGAAGAAGGCCATGATCACATTCAGTTAAAGTATTTTGTGTTATGCTACTATATGCAAGACTTTTAGCACATCAAGTTTTGCATAGCTGGGGCTGAAACTGATGTTAACTTCTTTACAAAGATCAAAGTGTGCACACATGGTTGTGTGGTATGTTGATGTGTGCTTCTTGGCTTCCTGTGCAGAATGAGGTTCTTGCTGAGGAATGTGTGGAACTTGTTCTCCCAGCACAGTGAATTCCTAGAAGAGAGCTTCTGTTTACAGTACCATACATGGAAAAGGCTGGGCTCTTGGCAGATGTAGGACAGAAGGCTTTTATAGTATCCTTTAGGATACAACGATACTCGTGGCCCTGGGATGCCACAAAAACCTCCAAGATGCATTATAAACTAGCTTATTAAATACAGCATCTAGTAGTGAATAACTTACCTTATGGCTTGCTAATGATCTCATCTTGAATTTATTAACGTTTGTTTAGGAAGCAGACAAAGATCATTGTTTGAGCAAAAATTAGACACCAGTATTGACCAGAACTAATTCAATTTTTCAAATAGTTGAAGAAGTAATCTAGTTTGTACTATGTGGTCACTGTAATTTCTAACTGTTCCAGTTTAACACAAGAATTGGAACACTTGGCTACCTTCTGTAAGAGGTATTTTCTCCCCTATTACTGTCCTAATAATGGGACCAAGTTGCTTTAAAACTCAGACAGTGCCAGTGGTGCACTTGCGTGGCGTTATCAAGAATGTACTTCCTTCACTCCCAATTCAAAGGGAAACAAAACTTGCTTGTTAAAGTGATTCTATTTCCTATAACTCCTACTCTTAGATGGCCTGTTGCCCAGCATCATTTCAGGCCAGTAAGGCACAGACTATCCTTAAGCAGTATCTTAATTTTTAAATCTGACTGCTAGCGATGACTTTTCTTCTGGTAGCTTCCTGCCAGTAACCTCACATCCGTTCTCGCCTTCCTTCTCAAAACAGGATTAGAGAGAGAAGATGAGGACCCACGAGGTAGAAGCTGACAGTAGCTTTTTGATGTCTGTAAAAGACTTTGGCAAGACCCAATTTTATGGTGGGGAGCAGTGTCTGAGAAAGACAAGGTTCTGTGGTTCAAAACATTTTTTGCTGTGCCAGGAAGCAAGATTTTTCATTATCTGAAATTGATATACAATCCATAATAATTATATACAATACAGACATTGCCTATAATAAAAGTTCTCAAAGATGGTCCAAAGAGTAGATCTAAAATCCTGGACTGGGGGAAGGGCTGTAGTAGTAAAACTTGATCCCGCGCCCCTCCCCCCCCCCGCCCCCGAGCATTAACATCTGATTTTCTATTAACAATTTATGAATAATCAGGGTACCACTATAAGCCTGCTGCTTCTGGAGAGAAAAAGCATTATTTATTAGCAGGCTGAATTAATAAGTAAATCCTGAAAGAAATGAGTGCTAAGGTAACTTTTGTAGCAGTTTCTTGGCTATTGAAATGCACGATCTAGGAAATTATGGAAAATTGCAATAAGAAACCTTTTAGATGTCACATCAAACCCAGACCAACTCGTCTAGGCCTCAGATCAACTTTTTTGAGACTTCGCTTGAGCAGCAATTCTTGAGAGCTTTTGTCTGCTTAGGATATCATTGCGAGCAGCCAGTCATTGGTGCACTGAGGTTCTGATGATTGATCCTGTGAGGAATGAGAACTTCTTTCCCAAATTTAAATATAGCTCCTTATTTGAATGTTCACATGAGCCTCTTAGGCAAATATCTGTCTGACTGTCTGTCAAATAGCCTTGGTGTTTACAATCTTCTTTACAGACATAGAAAGTCCAAGGGAGGCAGTGGGGTTTGTTTCCTTCCCACCCCCCCAGTAATTTACAGGGTCCATTTCCTTAACACAATAGACAGAAATGGCATGTTGATTTTTTTTTTTTTTTTTTTTTACATCAAGTTAACATTGCATTTCCTAATATGTCATAAATTCTGTTACAGTTGCTCTCTATTATGCCACATTTGTCAGGCAGACAGTGAATGTGAAATTACTTTAATCCTACCCTTTAGACAGAGGATTTTACTGCAGGAAATTCTCTCCACTTTGAGCCCTCTGAGATTTCAGCATTAAAATCTCATGGTGATTTTTAAGTTGCTGAATTTTAGCAAAATGAGGAGCATCGATTTACCATGCAACATGGTAAATTCTTGTTTTGTCTACTGGGCCTGACTTGAAAATGGGAGCAGTTTTTATATCGTAGTATCTCTGATTAGTGTTACATATCATAAATTTCCATCCATTTCTAAAATTCTCAATTGTTTCCTTATAAAGCAACTTACTTTTATCAGATTACTGTATAAAATGAGATCAATATCATTTTACCCATTTTATAGAACTTTTTTTTTTATGGGAGCAATTACATCTAGTGTTCTAAATCAAATCTGATCTTGGATGAACTAAGAACTTTAATGCTTAGATTTAACAATTTGTTCTCTTAAATTAAAAACCAGCTTAGCTTTAAATTGATGGTTAGTTTCTGTAAGTGCTGGAGGCAAGCGTGAAAATGCTGCCTAACTTCAGAATGTGAAGTCTTTGTGAAACCGATAGGAATCGTAATTAAAAATTACTTCTTTCCTTCTCTTTCAGACTGATGTGTGAAACTGTTAGATATGAAAGGCATGAAGCAAATGAAGTTCTGTACTAGTAAGTATCTCTGCTTCCTTTTGTATGATGTTCAAAGAATTAATTCATTTTCAAGTGTGTTAAGGACAGTGTTTAATGCCAACTCCCTCGCCCGGCAAACAGTCTGTAAACATAAATGAGCTATATCGTTTTCATCTTCAAACATTGGAGAGATTTGCTGGTGCTAGGGAGGGAGCTAACAGCGATACTTGCTTGGTGACGTGTGTTGCATTAATTCTTGTAACCAATGAGATTATATAGAATTAGGGGATGTGGGATGTCTTCTCATTAGAGTAAGTTGTCGTTTAGTCTCACTTCGATTTTGTCAAAGTAGTAGCAACTAGGTTTTCATGCCAGAGGTGCCAGATCGACGTATCTAACACTGCTTATAATTAGCAGGGATGTGATCTAATGTCAGCTCAGATTTACAGTAGGGATCTGAGGACTGCAATTGCTTTGTTTATGCAAGAAACTTGCCGAAACAAAAGGTTTATCAGATTTTTCACTTAATGCCCCTAAGCCAGACTCCGAACGCATATTTTTCTGGGTTGTCTGGTATTATTTGAACATTTAAGCACTCAGAGAATTCACCTGTATGCCTTCTTTTATTCATGTGCAATTTTTCCTGTATTGACCACCAGGAGGAATATGTGTTTGAAAACTTTAATGCTAAGCCTTAACCATTCAGCAAAATTTAAATTAATGTCTAATGAAACCCAGTAATCAGTTATGTATGGGAAATGCACAAGGTCACAATCTATAGGTGAATAGATAATTTTAATTGGACCAATATAATCTTTATTAATTTTACAGACTAATTTGCTAGTGACCATTGTGCTGGTGATTTGTCCTTTTCTAGGCAGTTGGTTTGTGTCCATTATTTGTACTAGAGTTTTTGTTTAGACCCAGTATCTTGGCTCATTCTAACTGTTGGTTTAAATTTGAATAATATGCTGAATGAATCAAGGCTGCTAGTTATGTGTGTACGCAAGGCAGGGAAAAGTTACTAGGCAATATGTGCCTGAGAAAATAAAGTGCGCAAACAGAACGCTCTGAAATCTGGGTTAACTTGAAATGCTTTTTGCAATTCCTTTGCACTGATTTCCTTTGTCACTCCTTTCATGTGGCTTCATCTTCACTTTAGTTGTTTGCCTGTCATTCCTATTTACTTGCTTCTTGACATTTTTTTCCCCCCATGATTTATTCAGTAGATTTAATGGGCAGTTTGGCAGTTTCTGGATATAGATGCTAAATGTGCTTGCTTTAGAATTTCACATCTCTGGTTTAATGTTTAATGGGCTAAACCTGAAAGTTAACACTGAATATTTTTTTTATTTAAAACAAAATAATTAAAATTCAGTATTTTGAAGCCAGGAATGTATGTCCTCTTACTGAGTTGTAGATTTAAGTTGTTTTTTTTTTACTGAACAGTTTGAGAGCTACTTGGTAGGAAAAACCCATGAAACCTGCAGTCTAACTTCAGTGTTCTATTTTTGGGATAATGAACTTGGAGTAATCCTTTTTTGTTTCACAAATTCCGCTTATCTACCTAAGATGTATCCTTCTAAAAAACAGGATTCCAATTACACAATGTACATGTGTGGAAATATTCTTTGAGTACTACAGATGATAAGCAATATGATAGCCAGGTTAGAATCAATCCACACAGTTATAAGCTATAGGAAATGAGCTTGGAGCATACAACCTCGTTACTTTTTATTGAATATGCCAGAATTTATCACTTGAAGCTTTTATTCTGGTCATGAAGGTGAAGGTTTTAAAAAAGCATTAAATGTGAACTCTTAAGTTACAATTTTTATAATT
>JAVJGI010000001.1:80234291-80389850 GCA_035590275.1 Ibycter americanus
GCTTTTGTGTTCGTTAGAAAAATCTATTAAAATAGCTGCAACTTTTGGAGCTGTTAATTGACCTCTGTGTGTGAGCTCCCTGAGGCACAACTTAATGTCTCAGTGCCGATAAGCTAAATCTTTATTCCTAAATGCCAACATGAAAACTAATACGGTTGCTCTATTTATCAAAACTTTTTCATTGTGAAAATTTTGTTCATATATGTGTTGTCAGCTGTACTTGAAAAAAGGTGAATGTCTATTGCATGTTTGTAATGCTGAAAATAACCATCCCTATTCTGCGGAAACACAGTAAATTTTTTATCCTCCACTTTTTTAAAAAAAACGTTAATTTTTATAGTATCTCTATAGATACTTTTATGACTACAGGGATAAAATGGAGCACGTTGTTTAAAATTGGCTCATCTCATCTGCATTTACTTTACTATCAGCGGGTGTACATGGTAGTGACAAATTCTCAAACCCTACGGCCATCTCGCTGTTTAAATGGAAACTGGGTTATTAAAAGTGGCAGTTCAGCTTGAGTTATTCTTCATTTGCCAGTCATCCTACTACTTTCATTTGATGGGAAGTTAATGATACAGGGGCTTAAAACCTGCAAGGCAAAATTTCAGAACTGAGGTTTACTTGACACACATACCTGTGGTTTTTTTTTTTTGTTTTTTTTTCTTTTTCTTTTCTACCTGCTACCTTTATTCAAATCTATTTAAAGATCCCATTTAAAAAAAAGATATATTTAGTTGGTCACTTGATATATATTTTATCTGTAGGTCAAAGAAAAAAAAATAGTTCTTTTTTCATATCTGCATAATAGTAGTTCTTGCATTTTCCAACAGTAAGTTTCTAATTAACATTTTCCTTGTAAACCAGATTTCTAGCAGATTTGTAGAG
Source organism: Ibycter americanus (assembly GCA_035590275.1). NCBI lineage: Eukaryota > Metazoa > Chordata > Aves > Falconiformes > Falconidae > Ibycter > Ibycter americanus. The sequence goes on from JAVJGI010000001.1 coordinate 80,235,183, forward strand.
GGTGTGTATACCTCTTGACAAAATTGAACAACATTTTTCAAATCAAAATGTAAATGTTTGCTGTGATGGCAGAGAGAAATCCTTGGCAATGAATACTTTGCATGTAAGCAGATGAATATATCCCTAATAAAAGAAGCACCCCTTTTTTCCCTCAGCAGTTATACAGGGGTTGTATGTGGCTTTAAGCCATGCTGTTTGGTATTTCTGGCTGTGTGCATCAGTGGTGTTTGGCTTACTCTTTCTGTGAGGAAGTCTTGTATGTCTTTAGGCTTCCCTTATTTTCTTCTATAAAGAGTGGATTGGCAGAAAATATTTTAAGTTTCGATGACCTGTTAGTTGGTACTCAAATGCTTATGGTTTTACTAGGTGAAAATGTTAGCGTCTTTCATAAGGTAGAGCAGATTAAACTTCCAAAGTCGTTTGATAATAAAATCTCATGTGTTTCTGCATTGCCATGCACAACGTGTTTTTGTGACCAGATTCCCTTTCATTTCTGAGCAATGGAACCTGGAACTAACTTAGCTGCTGCTTGTAATTAAAAAAAAAAACAAACCACAAAAAACCAAACACAACAAAAACAAACAAACAAAAAAAACCAACAAAGGAAGCCCCAGCCCAGGTTATTGTAAAGTGTGTTTCAGTTTTTTAGAGAATTTTGCATGAAAGCCTGATAGGATATATGCTCCTACCACCCACATGTCCCTGCTGAGAAGACTGCAAGACATGTATTCTGAACTTAAGCTCTTGTCAGTAACAAATTTCTTAGTCTGTAGCACTTTAGTAGTATGCTGCTGGTTTTGATAGTGTTGATTCTTAAAAAAGGTCAAGTGTTTAAAGAATAGTAGTTATCTCTTGGACGTCTTGAACTGAATTGTAGTGTTAATGTCTATGGTTGGAAAAAGCTCTTGTCTAATGTCAACATGTTTGTGTGCTTTTATGCCATTCAGTTGTGCAGCCTTCTGCGCTTTAATGAAATTCAGTGCTTTTAGAGGACTGTATTGTGGCAAAAAAAAATAAGTAGAAGGTCTACATATAAACTGGAGATTGGAGAGAAAAAATGTTATGTGAAAAACTGAATTATTACTGCAGAGAATGTCAACAGCTGAAATGAGAATTGGCAATCTTTTTAGTTTCTAAATTACTGGCTATGGTAGGCAGGATGTGTAACAAATAGTCATATTTCTACAGTTACGTTTTTTCTTGGTTTTTTTCCTCATTCCCCGCTTGTCATACAATGTGGGATGAAAAAAATCCACTTGTGTTAAGACTGTAGTGCCTATGTGGGGGAGTGGGGTGGATGAAAGAGAATAAGGCATGAGAAGTAGAGAAGGCTGTAAAAAGGATAAAGATACATACTTTCAGATGGTCTTTTTGGATATTTCCATGTTTAGAACTAAATTCTCAGGTCAGGTAGGTGTAATATCACTGTCCAGTCTTAGCCAGGTTTTCTGAGTTACAGCACCATGGCAAATCCCAAGACCCAGACCCATTTGCTTTGGGCTAGCCATGCAGCCTTCTCCAGAGCCTGCCTTGGCCTAGCTGTCAAAGCCTGAAACGAATGAAATCTGGAAAAGAAATAAAGGAGCACCACTTTTTAGTTGCTACTCAAATGCTTATGGTTTTACTAGATGAAAGTGTTAGCGTCTTTCATAAGGTAGAGCAGAATGTCTGAAAAATGCTGGAAGCCACTGGCTTTCCGTAGCTTTGGGACAGGTGACATTAGGGGTTTGCACAAAGGTACTGGGGTGACAGACTTGGGGTGGCGGCTGGCAGGGAACTTGCAGAGCCTCCTCAGGAGAATGTTCTTCCTAGGGAGCAGTGCTGTCATCTGTCCGGGTATCATGCATTACACGAAAAGTCAAGTAGGGATTTTGGATGTAGCTGTAAAGGAGCTGGGTGTGTCTTAGCTAAACGGTTAAGCAGTCATTTTATTTGCAGCTGTAGGTCTATATAATTAATGCACAGTAGTTCTGCGCAAGGACCCATGAGAAATAGATCTATGAGTAGTCTTTAAGTCTGGGAATCTGAGAATCAAGCTTTAAGTCCTACAATAAAAGTGACGTTTAGCGAATTCATGGTTCTTTCACAGTAGCATATTGCCCTGAAGACCCTGAGGAGGATAGAAGCAATGCATTCAAAGCAACAAAAAGTGATGCCAAAGTTACCATACATTTCTGCATAGCCTGACTTAATTGTGCAATGAACTGTGACAAGAATGAGTTAAAAGCTGCTTCTTTAGATATTGGTGCATGATTTTTAAACAGAACAGCTCTGCTGAGACCACCTCACTAAGTTTGTCTTCTGATGCATACATTTGTGTTATGGAGTGCTCTTATGTTCTGTATGTGGTCAAGAGGTTTTGTGATGGTGGTATCATAAAAACAAGTTTTACAGTATAGATATATGTAATCTATAGCTATACGTGTTTATATCTTAGAGATATAAAACTTAAACCCTACAACACTACAGAAAGGAATTGCTAGAGAAGTGTATGAGGGTGAAGCTGATGTTTCCACTAGTCATATTCCAAGCTATCAGTAAAATTATTCTTTTGTAGTCTTAAATACTTTTAACCAGAATTTCTGGGGTTTGGACAGGTTGCACCTGTTTGTGGAGGCTTGGGTCACATTTTTGCATTTACTGTCCTTGTGTACTGAATGCTCTTGTCTTCAGAGAGCCCCTATAAAACATTTCTTCCTCTGTCTTATAAAATATGAGACACTTTGAAAATTATTTAAAATGCTTTGAATACAGAGTCAACTCAGAATATGTCTGTTTGAAGTATCTGGAAATACACCACAGCAGAGAGGAAAGGGTCTAGGAGGTTCCTGCAGTGTGTGGAAGATAATTTCCTGACACAGCTGGTGGATGAGCCAGCTAGGGAAGGTTCCCCGCTGGACCTGCTGTTTGTGAACAGAGAAGGGCTTGTGGGTGATGTGGTGGTTGGAGGCTGTCTTGGGCACAGCGATCATGAAATGGTACGAGATTTCAATGCTTAGAGAAGTAAGGAGGGAGGTCAGCAGAACTGCTACCTTGGACTTCTGGAGGGCTGACTTTGGCCTGTTTAGGAGCCTGGTTGATGCAGTCCCTCGGGAGGCAGTCCTGAAGGGCCAGAGGGTCCAGGAAGGCTGGAGATTCTTCGAGGAGGAGATCTTAAAGGTGCGGGAGCAGGCTGTCCCTGTGTGCTGAAAGATGAGCCAGTGGGGCAAAAGACCAGCCTGGCTGAACAGAGAGCTTTGGCTGGAACTCAGGAAAAAAAGGAGCGTTTACCACCTCTGGAAGAAAGGGCAGGCAACTCAAGAGGACTACAAGGATCTCGTGAGGTTATGCAGGGAGAAAACTAGAATGGCCAAAGCCCAGCTACAACTTAATCTGGTTACTGCCATAAAAGACAATAAAAAGCATTTCTATAAATGCATTAGCAACAAAAGGAGAATCTGCATCCCTGCTTGGATGTGAGGGGAAACATAGTGACAAAGGATGAGGAGAAGGCTGAGGTACTCAATGCTTTCTTTGCTTTGGTCCTTAATAGTAAGACCAGTTGTTCTCTGGGTACCCTGCCCCCTGAGCTGGACAACAGGGACAGGGAGGAGGGTGAAGCCCCCGTAATCCAAGGGGAAAATGGTCAGTGACCTACTACACCACTTAGACACACACAAGTCCACGGGGCCAGATGGGATCCACGGAAGGGTACTGAGGGAGCTGGCAGAAGTGTTGACCAGCCACTTCCCATCATTTATCAATCATGGCTAACTGGGGAGGCCTCAGAAGACTGAGGGTTAGTAAATGTGTTGCCCATCTGCAAGAGGGGCAGAAGGAGGATCTGGGGAACTACAGGCCTATCAGCCTGACCTTGGTGCCGGGGAAGGTTATGGAGCAGGTCATGAGCGCCATCATGCGGCACGTGCAGGACAGCCAGGTGATCAGGCCCAGCCAGCACGGGGTTATGAAAGGCAGGTCCTGCCTGACTAACCTGATCTCCTTTTAAAACAAGGCGACCTGCTTGGTGGATGAGGGGAAGGCTGTGGATGTAGCCTTTAGTAAAGCCTTTGACACAGTTTCCCACAGAGCATTCTTCTGGAGAAACTGGCTGCTCATGGCTTGGATGGGTGTACTGTTCACTCGATAAAAAACTGGCTGGCTGGCCGACCCTGAAGAGTGACGGAGTTAAATCCAGTTCGCAGTCAGTCACACGTGGTGTTCCCCAGGGCTCAGTGCTGAGCCTGGTTCTGTTTAATATCTTTTATCAACAATCTGGCTGAGGGGGTCGAGCGCACCCTCAGGAAGTTTCCAAACGACACTAAGTTGGGCGGGAGTGTTGATCTTCCTGAGGTCAGGAAGGCTCTGCAGAGGGATCTGGACAGGCTGCACCGATGGGCAGAGGCCACTGTATGAGGTTCAACCAGGCTCAGTGCCGGGTCCTGCCCTTGGGTCACAGCAACCCCACGCAGCGCTACAGGCTGGGGCAGAGCGGCTGGAAGTGCCTGGTGGGAAAGGGCCTGGGGGTGCTGGCTGACAGCCGCTGGGCATGAGCCAGCAGGGTGCCCAGGTGGCCAAGAAGGCCAACAGCATCCTGGGTTGTGTCTGAAACAGTGTGGCCAGCAGGACTAGGGAAGTGATTGTCCCTGTGTACTCAGCACTGGTGAGGCTGCACCTCGAATCCTGTGCTCAGTTTTGGGCTCCTCACTGCAAGAAAGACATTGAGGTGCTGGAGCACGTCCAGAGAGGGGCAACGAAGCTGGTGAAGGGTCTGGAGCACAAGTCTTATGAGAAACAGCTGAGGGAACTGGGGTTCCTTAGCCTGGAGAAAAAGAGGCTGAGGGGAGACCTTATCGTGCTCTACAGGTACCTGAAAGAAGGTTGTGGCGAGGTGGGTGTCAGTCTCTTCTCACAGATAACAAGTGATAGGACAAGAGGAAACAGCCTCAGGTTGTGCCAGGGGAGGTTTAGAATGGATATTAGGAAAATTTTCTTCACTGAAAGGGTGGTGAAGCACTGGAAGAGGCTGCCCAGGGAGGTGGCTGAGTCACCCACCGTCCCTGGAGGTATTTAAAAGATGTGTAGGCATGCACTTAGGGATGTGGTTTAGTGGTGGACTTGGGAGTGTTAAGTTAATGGTTGAACTTGAACTTAAAGTTTTTTTCTGACCTAAATGATTCTATGATCTGTCTGGATTGGTATCCAAATTTTCAGGTAGACGTCTGCAGGCAATATATATTCATTCTGCTTGTGCATCCATAGGTTTCTGTGGAAGTCATACAGCAGTATATTTAATAACGCAAAGAACTGCTGCAGCAGGGCTGGTCTGGTTTTTTGGGGGGGGGGGGTCGTGTTTTTTTTTTTTTTTTGTTTTTTTTCTTCTTCTCCTTAAAGTGTTCCTAAAGGTGTATTGTAATTTCTGGTAGTTGGGCAGTTGCCAAAGTAGTGTTGAGATACTGCCAGTTCTGCACTGCAGTAAATCAGGAACCTGAATTCATGTGGTGTTGTGGATACAATTTCTGTGGGGAGTTTCTTAGGGAATGTGTATCATTAAAACAAATACATTCAAGGACTTGGCAGTTGGCTCTGTATAAGCAGATATTGAATCAAGACTTCTTAATAGAGTCAATGATCAATGTTACAGTCTGTTGGCTTTGGATAGCCACTTCCAAATTTCTGTGTTATTGTTTGACCTGATTTTGAGACTTCTTTGAATTAAGTTTTTTAAACCTTTGAAGTAAAGTTTTTTTGAGAGCTTTTAAACTTGCACCTTCTTGACTGTAAATGTTTCACTAAAACCTATTGTGTGTGTTGTTGTAATTCTGAGAATAAAAGCTTTGATTTTGGAGAAACATTAGAAATGTATAAGACTTAATAGCAGAATTGTCTGTCTCGATTGACCTCAGAGTTTTTTGGATGCAAGAGCATTTTATTTTACTACTCCTGTCATTGTTTTCCTGATGATTTAGGAGACTATAATTTTTTCATTCTGAATTTCTCTTCTGATATCGAGGGCTAACTCACTGTACAAGTTTAATACCAAGACTTCAATGAGAATAGGTCAATTAGCTTGCATGTGTATATTTGCATAACTTATTTATTGGTTGCTTGTTTAATCAGCTTTGTACACATTACTGACATTCTGCAATAATCCCTGATTTGACTGATTTTTCTGACTCTATTTCAGAAGTGGAAAAGAATACAAGTTAATACTCTAAAGAAAAAAATACTTCTGATTATTTGTTTTCATAAATACTGATGAAGTGTTTCTTGTGGTTCATTCTTCTTTATTTCCCACTCTTGCTACCAGGAAGCAAGACACCAGTTTTCATCTTATGTCCATTAAAAAAAGATAATAATGGATATCAGTTGAAATATGCACTTTAAGATGCCTGCTTAATAAAAATTATAAGCTCTAAATTCTGAGTTATCAGTTTTATTACTGGATATATTTTAACTTTTTCTTACATTTAGGGTGAAGGTTAGAAGTAAGAATAAATGTAACTTTAATGTGTTCATTTAAAAGAAAAAAAATCTGAAAATTGTGTAATCACACACACAGTAAGTGTGTGATGCGTTAAGTACCCAATCTGTTTTACTTCTGTGTTTGGGATATACCTCTTAAAGTCATCAAAGGAATCTAAAAATGCTCTGGCAGATGTCAGGTAATTGCCTAACTAGTTTATTGAGGAGGGTTCTAGTAGTGCTGACAGTGTGAGTAAACAGTTTTCTGATCTGAGTGTTACAACAATACAGTGCTAGTGGGCAGGATCTTCAGGCGATAAGATGTCTACCTGAGAGAATTGTTAAATTTAGACATGTTTGACATCCCACGGCACTTCAGGGCTAATATCTATTTGTGGCAATGGTTATTCAATTAAAACAATAAACTACCTATAGCTTTCAGCCTACAGAGGATAAACAAAATGGGCAAAGAGAAACAAACAGATTAATCTGCTGAAACATGTATGGAGCACAAGCTTGCAGAGCACTGTTCTGATTTCTTCTTGTGTAGTGCTTAAATGCCTGAAAGAGGTCCCAGTTCTGACATGTCCAATTTTCATTGGTTTTGTTCCTCTTGTGGAGATCTGGGACCATAAGCAGTGTCCGTTCTGAATTACTTTGTTTACTTTCTGAAAATTTATTCAACATTCAACAATGTTGAGTATGATTTAATGAAAATGTAATCTGCTAGGTACATCTTAGTTTGTAACAGCTTTTATGAAAACAGTTACAAGTCTCATAGCTTGTAGGAAAGGTACTATATCCAGTTTAAATATGAGTCTTGAATGAATACTTTAGTGGTTGAGATTTTAATGATTTATGGAGAGAATAATTCTAACTAGGTCTTTCACAACCAAGATATTATTCTTACTGAATTCATGACCTTTTTATTTTAGCTTGGAAAATACTTCTGAACTGGAAAGTAATTCTAGATGTTTGACTGACATTAGGGGTCCTTCCAGCACCTGGTATTGCTGGACCATTCAGTCCAATGTTGGAGGGAGAATGATACCTCTGTTTAGATCTCGGGATAGACATGTGTCCTGTCAAAGGAATATTAAGCAGTAATTACATGGAAGCCATTTCCATGCTTTGTTTCCATTGAGACCTGCATACTGCTTAGTTTTTTCTCAAGTGCTGTCTTAAAGGAGATGGCTGAGAAACCAGTGATCAGAAGGTGGTCAGAGCAACAAAGTCTTCTGTTTAGCATGTGCTTTCAAGTCCAGGTGCTGAATTTTGCACTGAACTGATGTTTTATGTGACAGAATTAAAGCATGTTTGACATCATTCATCATGAAGACCTGCAAATTCTTGCCACCGTACATACTTATAGTGTTCATTATCTTCATTGCACCAAATGCACACAAATAAGCATGTGCTGAATATGATTAATTATTTCAGTGGTTTTAGTAGTGCTACATGTCATTTTGATGGAGAATGAGAATGAAATGGATTGCTCTATTTAAAATGTAGCTTGTTAGGATAGAAGAAGACACTAGAGGTGGTGTAGATATTTGAAATTTCTTGGGTCTTTCAGCAGGTTGACTTAAATCTTTATTGTAGCTGAATATTTTGGAAGGTTTTTTTAGCATCTTACGTGTTCAGGAAATCTGAAAGCCAAAATTGAAACAGTTGTGCTACTGTAGATAGATGCCTTAAGAGTCAGTACGTGTGGGGGTTGTGTATTGAAACAAGGGTTTTTTTGTGCATAATTTCTTTGATATGCTGTTAGTATTGATTTGATTTATAGTTAGAAACGTGGTGTGCAAGTGCTGCAGATAGCTTAAATAAAACCATCTATAATTAGAAAATAAAACTTCAGTTTTAAGTAGCTTTTATGTAGCTAGTTGGGCATCTGGGAATAAGAAGGTGCCTGTTCTAGTGGAATAAATAGCTCACAGCATGTGGAGTTTGATACAAGTGCTGAAGACTTTGAGGAAGCCTGCAAACTTTTCAGATCTTGGCAGATTTGTAAACGCTTCCTGATTTTTTTGGACTTTGAGCACCTCAGGTCTCAAAGAACAGTCATATCCTAGAAAACGTGAAGACTTAAGTCTGAAAATACTGTGTAACCTTATCAGCAGTGACAGCCTAGTGATGTCATCATAGGGTATTGCATAATTATGTAACTGAGGATTCCAAACAGAACAGTTAGTGACAGCTATGAAGTTAATTTGCGAACTTAAGTTTTCATTTTTTTGTGTCATTTTCAAAATGGAGAAGTGAGCTGTCTGGCTGCAGGTTGTAGTTGCCTAAAAGGACTACGTCAAGGAAGCTGGAGAAGGAAACGCGATGGGAAGGCGCTGGAATCCAGTCTCTGGATTTCTGTTTCTAGCTCCCAAATTCCCATAAATCAAGCCTTCTTGTATTCTGGGAAATTAAATATAGATTTTGCAGGAAATCCCCTGCTCTCAAAAGTGCTATAATACAAGAGTCAAGATTTAAAGTAGCTTTATTTAAATTTTGTGCAAGTAACTAGTGCACAGTGTTTCATATATTTAATATATTTCATCTGCATATTGATGACTGTGTTGGTATTAGCTTTCAGCTTTGGACCACTTCAAGGTTGCTGCTAGAACCTGAGTATTCTGAAAACTTTATCAGTAGGTAGCTCTATCATAGCAGTTAGAAGAATGTTGAAACTTGGTATCTGAGTCCTTTTGTTGTTGTCTTCACAGAATACAAATCTTATCTTCTGCTAAAGATCTCTTGCTGCTCTTACTCTTTAAGATTTAGGCTTTTTCCTCTGCACTGTAGTCAAATGCTTTGAGTGCGTGTAGACACGCACAGGTTACACACGTTACAATTGTAGTGCAGCTGGTGTCTTGAATCTGGCCATAGTCCTGAAAGGATAGATAGAAGTTTGTGTCACCAAGGTTTCACTGGTGCTTTTGCTGGCTTTAATATAGCTAGGACAGAAGGACTACAGGTATTGATTTTTGTTCTGACTGCCCCTTAATGTGTGACTTCTGGGTTGACTTAGTTCTGATTCTCTGCAGGATAAATTGCCTGTGTAGTCTTACTTTCTTGGTAATAAATCTTGTTTTCTGTAACTTGGGAAGGTGGATAGCTGTGCTGTAGGCACAGTACCTACATTCATTAGGCAATATGACTTTAATAGGCCTGAGTTTCATCCAGATGAATAACCAGAACACTAGATAAAAACAAACAAAAACCAAACAATCCAAAGAAACCCCCACCAGTCTTCCATATTTGAAGCAACATACTCCATCAGTTCAGTTCAACAGGTAATCTCTGCAAAGATAATCTGTGAATGCCTGCTTGCAAATGCACGTGTGCCAATAACTCTTGATTTCAAGTATTTCAACTCCTACTGTGCATGCAGCTTTGCGAGGCTGGATGGAGAGTGGGGGCAGGAACTCAGACCTAGGTAGAAGTGCTATTTGCCTGCGTTGGCCAGGCTCTGCTTTCAGCCTGATATGGATCATTGACTGCACTTCCAGCCTCCTGTTCGCTGCTTCAGTGGTGGATGGTGATGATGGAGAGCAGTGGCACCCTTACAAAACTAGTTGTTGGAAAGATCTTATCTAATCAAATATCTTTCCTTTCTATATTGGCTTGACTGATAGGTGTTGCTGGATCCTCCTCTCAGCTGTCCCTAGCCCAAAAACCCCCTCAGTCTCCTTCTAAAGATGCCTCTGTGGGGAAGTCATCAGCATCTATTTTGCTTCAGCTAATACTGGATAAAATGCTTACATGAGGTTAATATCCTCCTGCAAACCCAGTCAGGGATGTGTCTTGTCTACAGAGGAACCCTTTGAAGCACAATTTGCTGTCATCTCTTTGACAGAATAAATGTCAAATACAGTTTCTAGATACCTCTGTGGGCTGCCAGTGGTAGGCAGTATTCTAGCAGTGAAAGAAAACATCATAATTAGGTTTAGGTATACTCTCTAGACTTTGTTTTTAAACATCACATTCTAAAATGCGATTGCAAAGAAAACCTTTCAAACGTGAGTGTTCTGCATTGGCTAAAATGGTATTTGCATGAGTCCTCATGTGACTTGTAGAAGTGCTTTTGTAGTTCAGTATAGGCTTCTTTTATAGTTCCTTCTGTCATTCCTTTGTTACAGGCATGAAAGTCCTAAAGAATACACATGCATTGTTGATGAACAAATGTCAGGCATAGTACAGAAAACATGTAAACTTGATTGAAAGCCATCTGATGTTTGAATGGGATTGTGGAAAGCACGGGATCCTTAAAATGAAAGAATTGTACGTGTTTTTCGTAACAGCACTGTCTAGTAAAAGCTGGCTGCCAAATGGCTTTGAGGCTTAATTCTAAACAACTGAAAGTGTAGCAAGTGTTGAGAAGTACAGGAGTTAAATATATTTTCATATGGAAAGAATAGATCAATCTTTCATTTGTCTACAGGGGGGGAGTTTTGGTTGGTTTTTGGTTTTTTTTTTGAGGGAACAGTGTGTGTTCTGGAGGAAGGAATGTATTTGCTCTGTGTGGGCATTTTTTTTCAGATGTTTTGTTCAAGACTACATTAAGACACTAGTAGTTGTAAAAATGAAGAGAATAAACATCTATCAGTGTTCTTTGCTCTTGAAGACTGCCTTGGAAATACTTACGACATTTTGGCTAGCAGTGAAAGTTAAAAAGGATGCACAGTGTATTTTGGGGGAGATACAGAGATGTTCTGTAGTAACCTTCCGCTGTTGTGACACAGCAATATTAAAGATTTTTTTCTAATTTAGATAATTAAGGAGTTGAGTTCAGTAGATATGCATGATGCAAGTACCTTAGAGCTTAAAAATTCTCAAACATGACTGTAAAAATAAAGTTTTCAAAGTGCACAAAGTGAAAGGAAAATAAATCCAATCAGATCATATTCCTAGTTTGATTTATTATTTTTTTAATCAGCACTTCCAGCTGTTAAACAGATGCTTCTTTTGATTATATATAAAGTGGATAAATTATGATGTTCATGACAAGTAAGTGAGAAGGAGCAAAAACTGCTGAAGAGGTAACTTGCAGAAAAAGTGGATAAATCTGTGAACTGGCAAATAAAAAAAATAAAAAAACCACACAACTGAGTTGAACGATTCAGTGAAAAGTCATGCTGTGTGTGACCAAATAAGAAAAACTTAAACCTTTGCAGTTAAATGTATAATCATTACTGCTGTTTGTTAAATGATTCAAAGGTAAATTCAAAAGTAGCATTAAGCATTTCACTATTGAGCATATTGACTGGTGCTTGTGAAAGCCAGTGGTTGCCTTTTGTCTTCACAGGTAAAAGATCTCCCATGAGAAAAGGTAACTAAAGCCCCTTACTAATAGGTGATTTGACAGAGGTTTTAAAATGGTTCATCAACTCTTAATTAAAGGAGGGAAAGAAAAGCTTGTGTATTAGTAGATTTGCAAAAGTTAAAATATTTTCTATTCATTTAAATATATGGGGTTTTTTGCTTCAATTATTTTATCCTTGGTAAAGGCTTTCTGTAAAAGTATAAACAGATCTTTTAGATTACTTCTGTTTTGGAGTTCTAAAGCGTGTGACCCCAGTTGAGGTTTTCTTCTATCAGACTACACTTTTATACTTAGTCAAGCTGTCAATTTTTTATGAAAAGGGGAAAAAAAAAAAAATCCCACAGAACTACTTATGTGCTAATATAATGCACTGTAATCCACATGGAAAAATTATCATTGACATCCTAAGAGTTACATCACAGCAGTTTGGGAAATCACTCAGTCTATAGCCATTGCTGAAAATGTCTGTTTCAAAAACTTTGTACTGTGCTAATTAGTGCAGATTATTTGTATTTTGAATGGCATCTATTAAAAAACAGAAACAACAAAAAACCCAACAGACTTGCAGTTCAGCAGCAATGCTGGTTGTATACCTGTCAAATTAGGACTCATTTGAGGGGAAGAGTGTTTAAAAGATGTATGACTTAACTCAGGTGCATGTTTATGTTTTTGAGAATGGTATTTTCTTTTGAAGTGGTGGCTTTCTTGTGTTTATCTGCTTTTACCTGGTTCTCTGTAGTTATGTTCAATGTCGATTCTTCTGGACTTACAAGTTTGAGGGCAGTACAGCTCCATGTGAGAAGCAAGCATGTGAAACGCACTTCAGAAAAGGTAGCTTGGTGCACTTAAGCCACGTATTAAAAAGGTTTGTTGTTTTAGCTGTGACACCATGGTATCACTGCATTTTCGGTTGTCTATCAGCATGAAGAAGTATTTCCTGAAGTCTTCCTTTTGAAGATATTAAGTCTTCTTTAGTGGCTGTGGCTGACCAGTGTGGCCTCACTGGTCAGGTCATAGGCTGGTAGAAAAGAAATACAGGCTGCGTTGTCTTAGTTCTTGTGTTCTTGGACATAAATTGTGTCCTCAGTTTCCTCTGTTAATTATCCATGTTTCTGATGTTTATTCTTTATCTCACGGTTATATTATACAGTGGAAAGTGGAAATGGAGCATGTTTTTAGATTGGATGGTTTGCTGTTGTGGTCTCAGCTGTTTTAGGCCAGCTCCCTCCCTCTCTTTTTAACTTCAGCTTTCCCTTTAGAAAGCCTACGGAAAGTGCTGAGGAAATTGCACTCTTGTTTTGAGGACCTCGCTGTGTAGGTACTTCTTAAATTGAAGTTCTTCAAATGAAAAACACACTGCTAACATGTACATAGCCTACTTAGATTTAAGATTAGGTTTTAATACTATGCTGTCATCATCATTAAAAGATGTGGGCTGTTCTTGCTTGATATTAGAACTAATTGCTGCTAAAGGCTTGAGACATGTAATTGGAAAAAATGGAAGGTGCTACAGATTAATTAAGTAATCTGCATCTCTTAGTGTCACTAGGGATGTGGTTTTCAGGTAAGAATGCTCGTGCAGTTCATAACAGCGTACTTGAATCCAATTAGTGAGTTTCTTTGGAAGAAGCAGAAGTGGTAAAAACTGAAGTACAGAACAGATATTCTTAGTGTTGACTGTCAAAATGGCATGATAATGCAGCTATTTCTAGTAATCTTAAACTATTTTATTTTTCTGTCTAAACATTATTTGAATTTATCCAAGAAGAGTCTAAGCCTGTGGAACGGGTTTTGTATTACTCAAGGAGTAAGATCTGAATTTATGGTAGAATGAACTGGGCCTGGATGACAAAGTCCTCATCCAGTTCCTCTATAGGATGAAGAGAGGGGAAAAGAAATTTTGTCACTTTTATTGGCAGTTTATTCTTATGCCGGGAAGAGACATGAAAGGGGCAGTGTGTGGTAGCAGCAGATAAAGTTGGCTAACAAACCTGATGTAGGCTTACCATCTGCAAAAGTATCCAATGCTTTCTTACACTGTGGGAAGATGGACTGATAACAAAAGGCAAACTTCTGTCTTGAAGAAAGAAGTGAAGGAGGAGAAGGCTAGAATCGGGAAGTGAAGCCTTATTTGTACAGAGGAAGATACTAGAGTCTTCTTCAGCAAGAGGAAAGTGATAGATTTGACCAAATACAAGACAATACGTTTACTGTAGCTTGACTTCATTTTAATCACTTTCAATTATATTTCATTGGATTTGTGCTGTTACCAAATGGATAGATATGTGCTTTTAAAAAAGTGAAGTAAATGCAATGAGGTGTTCTAATAACGTATATATTTGCAGATGGAAATTAGAATAGTTTGATGGAATTATTTTGTAAATGATTGAACTGTTGCTTTCTTCCATAATTTTGAGCATTTTTGCCTCTTTGATGTTCTTCATACTGCAAATTTGGTAGTGCTATGAATAACTTAAATCAAGTGCCTTAAACTGTGTCTTTTTTTTTTTATTATTCCAGCCCTGATGATATTGGTACCTGTTGGTATATCCTGCTGTCTGGTTCAGTCTTCATTAAAGAATCTATGTTTCTTCCCAGGAGCAGGTATGTCGGCTATGAATGTACTGCATTCTGTATTTTAAACATAAATCATGAGATTTAGGGAATTTTTAGATTTAAAAGGCAATGTCTTGTGCTTAATGAAACACAGAAGTGCGTGCATAAACAGACTTTTCCTGCCTTTACTAGCCATGGTAATTGTTTTATGCCCTAGCTAGAATTGAAAGTCCATCATTGTGGGCAGTAGGCAGACATCCCAAGTGTCGTGCAAATGCCGTCAATTTAAAAATAAAACCACCAAAAACCTGACAAATGAAGTACCCGGTAGTCTGTTCCTGTGAGTAATCAAACTTTAAATCATAGGATGCACTAGAGCTTATGATGTTTTCCTGAGGCTTTACTTATCATTGCACAAATCTTTGTCGCGTGTTTTAGCATATGCTTAGACCATGTTATTGCCAGTTTTGCTACTTCTGTTTAAGGTTGTGCTTCGCGTAAGTGGATTTGCAACAAAGAGTGGTATTTTACATGGAAAAAGATAAGTTTGAGTATGAGACACCCAAAAGTTATATTGTTACAGTAAAAAATTTAATTATTTTGAGCTACAGGACGAAAATGCAAATGACTGCGAGGATTTTAAACTAAGGTGGCTGAGCTTGATCATTTTAGTGGAAGCAGAGCAGAATAACTTCAAAATGCTGGTAATATGCATATTCATTCAGACTACTATAAAAGGCTTCTTTGAAGTAAATGGCATGTAATAAAATTTGTGAAAGGCGGAATGAAAGAATGACCTGTTTCTGTATGGTATGTTGAGAATGAAAGCACTAGAAACTTCCCTAGTTTTAAACAGTGGGAAACTACTTCAGAGCTAGTGTTGGTTGGCATGTGAACAATTAGATGTTCCTGTCTGCCTTTCAATGGAAGAGCAATCCTGGTCTTGGGACTTCCATTTAATGACGTTGGCCTGTTCTTGGGGTAAGCAAGTGACTTGCATCTGTAAGAGGACAGGCACTGCTGATAAAATGGTATATTTGATGTGCCATCGAACAGTATATGCTAAAGGTGCAAAACTGGTTATCGTAAAAAGTAGCACAACAACAGATTACAGCATCCCTGCTGCTGGCAGATGGAAGAAAATTGTCCCATATGCCATCCATGAGCAGGCAATGCCAGAAAAAAAGCTGGCGGAAAGTGCTGCCTTTAGATGCCAGGAGAAGGGATATATGATATCTGAATTAATGTAGGGCGGTTGTATATAGTCTGTGGCAAGAATCTTCTCTTCCTTTGAATTACAGCAGTGTTTGTGCTTCAGACGTTTTTTGGCACTTTATGAGAGGTGAGCTTTAATAAGATAAACAATGAACAGAAAATTGCAGGTCCTGTGACTCTAAGCAGGGCATTTAAGGGCTGTTATCCTGGAGAATTTCAGAAGTGAGATGGAATCGTAGAACCGTTTAGGCTGGGAAAAAAGCTGTAAGATCATCAAGTCCATCCATTAACCTAGCATTACCAAGACCACCACTAAACCATGTCCCCAAGCACCACATCTACATGTCTTTTTAGATACCTCCAGGGATGGTTACTCAACCCCTTCCCTGGGCAGCCTGTTCCAATGCTTGACAACCCTTTCAGTGAAGAAATTTTTCCTAGTATCCAACTAAGAGACTGACACTCACTTTGCTACAACCTCCTTTCAGGTAGTTGTAGAGAGTGATAAGGTTTCCCCTCAGCCTCCTTTTCTCCAGGATCAACTACCCCGGTTCCCTCAGCCACTCCTCATAAGACTTGTGCCCTGGATCCTTCACCAGCTTTGTTGTGCTTCTCTGGACACACCCCAGCACTTCTATGTATGTCTTGTAGTGAGGGGTCCAAAAGTGAACACGGTATTCTGTGTATTCTGGGACATGTCTGAGATCTTGGTGAACGGCAAGTGTGGAGTTTGGTATTAGAAAAAGTTTCATAGCCGTGGATGGGGTCAAGTAGCTGCCAAAGCTGGCATCTTGGGAAGTAAATGCAAGAGAGACAATTTGTTAATTAACAAAGATAACATAAGTCCATGAAAGCAAAATTAAGAAACTTTAATTTCATGAGATAAGATAGAAAGTATTTCTGGAAAGCAAAACCAGAGTCATTCTAGTGAGAGGCTTTGTGCTCAGAAGCTATAGTTATTAAAGTGTAGATGGGGGCCTTATTTAAATTTAGGATCAAGCCAATTAGGATTTTTTGCTTTGTAAATGAGTAAGCTGCAGTATCTGGGCCTTAGGCTCATCTGTGAATAAGAAACTTGGGAAGAGTGAGAGGGCACCCAGGGTCAACTTCTGATTTGAAATACTGGTGGGTAATAAGTGTGGGTTTCGTTTTTTTTCTAATTTATTTTCTTAAAGCAAAGGCTTGAGAAGGAAACAGAGTTATTCAAATTTACTTACACTGCCAGTGAATTGCTCACAAGGAAATAGTAGACTGCTCAGATATACAGACTGGGTAGAAGAGACTGATTAGCAGCAATACTAAAGTAAAATTTTACAGTGCTTTAGAAAAAAGGGAGTGAGACTTCCTAAAAAGTATACTGTCCAGGGACTGATAAGGTGGTAGTTTGAGGTGTAAGAGTAGTGTCAAAAGTGGGCAAAAGGCAGTTACTGAATAACTGTTTGCTTAGACTGTCTATTTACACATACAGGGAGTTATAATTTCAAGAACCTTTTTGAGTATTACATAATTTGGCAGTCTTGATGTTTTATTGCCGTTAAGATGAATTTGCTACACTTTAGCAAATGGAGCATGTCCTGATGCATCATTGGCATCAGGTAATAGGAAGAGACCTAAACGTTGCCAGGTTGAGATCATCTAATTTTGATCTTGTTTGGCCAGAACACTGTCATGTGAGTAAAGTTGTTATAAACTTATATTTAGACTATTTTAGTGGGTTCCCCCCCCCAGTTTAATACATTTTATCTTTGCCATCTAGAAGGCCACCAGGAAATAATTTTGCAGCATGTGAAGCTTGTGAGTAAGAGAGCAGGATGGAGCTGAGAAGTCTGTGTAGGAGCAGAAAGAAGAAGTATGCTCCTATCTCCAAATCACAGTGACTCAGAAAATTCTCGTTTCCCTAACTTTTCTTTTCCCAGATCTTAGAGTAATCAGTCCCTCCTATCCCCAAACATCTCACCATCCAAAACACCTGATTTTTTTCCTACCTTGAAATTATTTTCTCTTTTTGACATCCTGCCCCATGCCCATGCAGTAAGTCCCTTTGCACAGGTTCTCTGGGCTTCATCCAGCCCTTGCAGTGGGACCTCAGGAGCTGCCAGTGCTGCCTGGATTGCAGGCTTCTCCCTGCCCGTCCTCCTGGCTTTGTTGAGCTCCGCTTCACTGAATAATGGCTGGGCAGTAGCTGGCCACATTTAAATTGAAATGTATATTCCTCCCCTGCCCTGAATGTCAAGGGCATTTGCTATTCCTTCTTGGATTTCACTCTTCAAAAATGTATGTCTGTACAAGCCAGGGTAAAAGTAGTACCTAGTTAGGGTAATTCAGATAGCCCTAGTGAATAAATCTGCTGCTGTTTTGGAGGTCTCAGTCCTGTGCTGAATTCCATGCTACTCTTAATTTTCTGCCTGTTGGCGCGTCAGCCTATAAGGAATAGGATGCAGTGCTATTATCAGATGAATAGTTGAAACTTGTAAGTACCTTGGTGCATTTGACTGCATGCGCTTAGCATATTATTTGTATTTAGGGCATCTATTAGCTAATTTAGTTGCATTAGTTTCAGATATACCATCCTCAGACAGGTTGGTGGATAACACTGGAAATGCTCTTTTGTTGTGTATTTTATGTCAGGTAATTTTTTTTCTTCTCCCCAGATCATTGTTTCCCTGTCTTTGATTTGTAGAATTAGATACCCTTTAAAATTCTTTGGGGAGAGGGAGTGATGACTAGGTTGGCAGACATAATATATGGTCAGGGAAGAAGAATGTCTTAATAAATAAATAAATAAACAAACCCCAGGCTGTCTAAAAGCATAAGAAATGACCACCCCCTGCTTGCTTACTCAAATTGGAATTAAATAATAGTATAGCAGTCCAAAAATAAGCAGCTTCGTAATGTAATATATGTGGTCAAATAGCTGGTCGTTGAAATAGTTTGAAATTAGTGGAATAGCTGCCAGTTTTGCCGGTTGTATAACGTACTGGGTGACTTGTAGGACTACTTGTAAGTAGCTATGTGACAAGTCTTTCGTTCAGAATTAAAAAAAAATAATAAATTGTTCAAGATGGAATATTGGAATACCTGAAGTCCTAAACTTCCTGTGGAAACTTTTAACATCTAAACCATGTCTGTTTTGTGAAAATAACATGAGTATCATTTTATTTCCCTATTCTAATGTAGTTTAGCTTGTATTTGTTCAAATGCCAAACCAAGAGCTAGCAAATAGTGTTCATAAGATAAGGCTGGATTTTATTCAGTTAATGTATTATTTTGGGAAAATTTACAGTTCAGAGTTTTAAAGAATTTTTACCTAAGCAATTAAAGCTGCCATATTTTTTGTGACATAAAAGTAAAGCTTAGTCTTGTTCTCCTATTTAATTTCTGTAAATTGCAACAATGAAATTTTATTCTGATGGCTTAATGAGAGGAAGATTATTTTCTTTTCCATCTCATATTTTAGTATTACCATTTTTCATACTTAAACCTTTTAACATATCAGGCGCATACTACAGTCAAACTAAACATTCCTTAATTCCTCCTCTTCCACCACAACCACCAAACTAGCACAAATTAACACTTGGTCTCCTCACCTCTTCCACTGAGCATCTGTACCCTGAAGCAGTTCACATGGTAGAATGAGGTTTATGTATGAAGTCTAGAAGATAAATGAGCAGAAAATACAAAGCCCTGAAGGTTGTCCTGGCTCTCCTGTGTTTTCACGTGGTCACTGGCAGCAGTAACGTGACAGTCCCTCAAAATACCTTTTGGAATGGCCTTCAGCATCCCTAGGTTAGCTCTGTGCTCTCGTCATATTTGTTCAGCTGTTCAGACTTCCCATGGGGTTTTTGTTCAAGGACTTTGCTTCTAGTGTAAATTTCACCATGGTCTCTCATCTTATTTGACTTGGAGCTGTACTACGTAAACGTCTCCTAGATCTCCCACAGCTAACCTCATGCTTGCCCATGGCCTCCATAACTGGAGGATGCAACTAACTCTTAGCAGCAACAAAATACAGAATCGCTGGGCAGTTTTTCTCAGACCAGTAGGCTCTTGTGCTTGGAATTTTCTGCTTTGCTCCTGGAATTCTTCTGAGACTGTCTGCATGGTGTGTGCTGTGCTGCTCAGGCATGCTGTGATGCCAGCTTGCCATGTGCAAACCTGGCTTTGCTCTTAACTACTCACTCACCTACACTCTTTCCTTGCTTTAGCCTGTTCTTTTCCTTCTGTACTGCCACACCCAAACAGTTCTCTCCTCTCCATATGGCGAAGGAGAGATGCTCTCTTTGGCAAGTCACAAATTTTATATACAAGAACAATTATTTAAGCTCTTTCCTCTAACTAAAAGATTAAATTTTGAAGTTGAGAGAACATCTAGTTTTTTTCCTCTTCAAAATTAAAAGAGATCTATCTATTTTAATATTGATGCTTTAGCCCTGTGGTCTTTCCTATACTAAAACAACTTGACAATTGGAATGGAATATCAAATTCTCCTGGAGAGCCATTGAAGGAATCATGGATTTGTTTTGAATGTGTTTACAGCAATAATAAAACTAAATTTGTGCAGGAATGATTTGTCCTTGTCCAAGTGTGTCCTGATTAACTTAAGAAAATAAACTCTCTCAGAAGAAAATGTTAGGGATTTTGGCAGGTGGTGTTTGGGTTTTTTTGTTTTGAAAGGTAGTGCATGTGAGCAAATAGTGCTGGAGCAAAGCTCTTGGTTATGTACATGCATTGATACAGCTTTATGTATCCTGAAACGTACTTCCTAATTTTTGTGATCCCTGGGGACATGCTGTTTGGTGTGGTTTACATATATCTGACTGATGATATGTTTATATTTTGAATAGAGAACTGTCTTTGATCAATTTTTTCAGTGAATAAAATGATACAGATAGTTTTAATCACAATGATAAAGTTGTTCCCTCAATAAATGACCCTAACAAATTTGCAACTTAGTGTTTATTGATAATGGCTATTGCTGGCTGAAACTTACAACAGAGTGAAACTGGTGTTTTAACTTAGAGTGACCAATATACACAAATATTTCAATCAAAATAAAATCCCCTAAAAAGGGTTTTGTGGGTTTTTTGCTCTGAGCAGGAAACCTGAGTTTTGAAACAACAGGTTTGAGGAGGGCTCAGTGTTGTACTTTTGGGAGCTGTTGGTTTAGTTATTTAAGCTGCAGAGGGAGTTGATCAGGAGCTGTGCTGAGCTTATTGAGCTTTTCCCTGTTTCTGAGTTTTGCTTACGGCTGAGGATTTACAGTGTCATGATGGAAACACAAAGACCATACATTGGCTCTTTGTAAAGAAAAATAACTCCCCAGGCTATGGTTTAAAGTCTACTTAAAAAATTATGTGAAAATGTGTGCTTTGAATTTAACTTGCCCTCACAACTCTCACTCTTTTATATAAAACATTCATTTTTTGCTGCTAGTTGCCGCTGCTGGATTTTCCCGTGACCTGTTTGTTGCTTCATTATTTCTGTATCTAGCTGGTGCTGTTCTGAAGCCATTCTCATGAATGTCTTTAAAGGTTGGTGGGAAGGTATAGCATATGGTGTTCTTGGGGGCTGACCCGAAGTGCCATCATGACTTCTGTTTGGTTTGAGTGCCTTGGTTCAGCATTTCAGTCCATCAACTGAAACTGAAGCATGAAGGAGTGTGATCTTATGGTTCAGTCTAGGAAAGGCTGAGATCATAAGCTGAAGAACGAAGTTGGAGGTAGTGGAGATGTCAGTCCATTTATGACTGAGCGTACTCTACGTGCATCTCTCACAATGGATTTTAAATAGACATTGAGAAATTAGCCCTAATTGCTTTGTACCATCTGCGTCTACCCAAAAGGACGTACGCAGTCTTTTAGATGGAGATGTTTACTGTTACCTGCAAGCACAAAATTAGACTACAACAGTGCATGCGACTGATTACTTTTTGAGACTCAAACTTGTGGAGAAAATAAAAGCTTGCTTACAAGAGGGAACATTTTGTGGGGAGTGCCTGATTTGGCTTTGAATCTGTTCAACTCCTGTTGGTATCATGGCCAGTGTTACCAGTGAAGCCCGGAGCGCTCTGGTGTGTGGCATTGCCTTCTTCCTTGCAAGGTGCCAGAGGAGCTGGTGTTGCCCTGGTTCTGTCCCTGAACTCAGCTCCCCGAGGGCTGGCTGGCAGGGAGGACGTGCAGGGAGGGTATCCAGCTCTCCGAATCTGGCTTCCTCGCTTAGATGTAGTCAGAGTCAACTCTGGCTGCAGCTGAATTAGCAGAGCCATAAATTAACAGGGCCTTGTCTTGTCATGTCACCTGCTGTTACAGTGAAGTTTGTGATGCAGAGCACATGCTGCTTGTACCGGTAATGTCATCTGAAACTGTCCTTCCTGTTTGCAGAAATTGGTGTACAGGATTTTTAAAAATATGAATACTTAAAATGATTTTTACAGCTAAAAGAATTCGGTATTACGTACATTTTGCTTTATCCCCCCCGTCTCCTGTTCTGCTGAATAATTTAAGAGTTCATTGAGGTTTGAAATTGGTCATCTTCCAAGTGTGCTGCCAGTATCTGAGGTGTTGCGAAATAGAAGAGGACACGGTTCCTAAATCATGAGATTGGGTGCTGTCTGGCGGTGTTCCTGTCAAAACAATTATTTCAGCGCTCCTGGAATTTTGTTCTTGCACAGCTGATAAAATGTTGAGGGACTTAATCTACTACGCTGGCATCTTTTGAAAATAAAAATAGAAATCTAGCATAGTGGGTCTAGTGCTACCAGGCTTTCTTCCAAGTTTGTAATGAGGAGATGAGAAGGTAACAGCGAAGCAGAAAGTGTCAAATGACCTGAAAAACTTGTAAGTGAGCCTGAATATTTCTGATTCCCCTTCAGGTGGGAAAGGTTTTCAGGGACGGAAATTCTTGTAGTAGGAGAATAGCCACCTTCAGAAGCCCTCACAAATGCAAGCCTTGTACTAGTTTCTAGGTGTATATCCTAGAGCTACAGACTTCTGTCTCTTTCCATATGAATGACCTGATGATGGACTTGAGATGGTCTGGGTCACCTGCTGATGCTCTGGTGCATTGGTAGAATGTTCATGACAGCTTCACACACTTTCTATAGGAGAGACACCATTAATTGATGGTGGTAGATGGCTTGTAGATCTGAATGTCCTTGCTCTGGTCCAGTTTTTCGTTGTTTCACACATGGTAATTGTAAGCTAAGTCAAGATGGCATTTCCTGCCGCTGTTGCTACATCAACAAGGGAAAAAAAATATTGACCTAGGCTTTTATTCTGTTGTGCTTTATTCAGGTCAATGATGTTTATCTTCCCCATTGAAACCACAAATGTGTAAAAATACTAAAAATTTGAATGTGTATATTTTAATAACAAAATTATGCTTAGGAATTGGTATGGAACATAAAACAAAGTATGTAACAATATAAATCCAAACCACTGCTTTTATGGTGAGTCCCGCCTGTGAACCAAATCAAGTTATTTTGGCACTTGCTATATAGAGTAAGTATAATCAAAATTTTTTCAGTGTGATATGAGTATGGGATATAGCCAATGCTAAGAAAAACCAAAATCTGAGGTAACCTGGATAGTATAATTTTTTTAATGCAAGCATGAATGTGTCTTCATAGCTTAAAGTACCTGAAAAGGACCTGAAGAAAAAATTAAAATTAAGCAGAAGAGTTTAACAGCCTAGATTCACGGGGGATATCTTTTAGCAGAAAGCAAGCAGAGGAAAGGCGAGAATCCTTGAAGGTGGCTGATAGAGAAAATGTAATCTTTGACATCTATGAATGATACCAGCTCTCACATCCCGTTTTTTTAAATGTTAGAAAGTTGGGGTTAAAATTATGGCTATAATATATAACACTATATATAATGTTTGAAAAATGTGCTGAAGTTGTGGGCTGCTTTTTTTGGGGGGGGGGGGGGAGGATTTTTCATAACGCTCTCTAGTATGGATGGGAAAAACATTAATTCCACTGAAAATTTGGTTTTCCTGAAGATGTTGATGTATTCTCATTGTTGAAAAATTTTGGTGCTCCTTAGTTGATACTTGGTTTCTAAAACGTGCTGCAAGAAAACTGGCCTTGAATCAGTATGATTTTTTTTTATTGCTGACTCTAGTTTATTTTGTCTCATTGGTTAGACACACCTTCTTAATCCCAGCATTAGGGTTTCTAATGGAGCATGTCACAATTTGAAGTAATTAACAACATCTAATCAATCTCAGAAACATTGTTCATCTTTGCTTTTATTGTTCTTCTATACATTATAATTATGTGATACTCATTTAATTTCAACAGATCTTGCATATGCTTGTATCTTCTTTCTAAAATTTCAACCTGGATTTTAATATTAAAAAGCTGTTAACTGAAATGATAATTACTTGCATACATATATGGTTGTGGAAAAAATTGAGTGCTCTTTCTGAGAAGTTAATGAGGGGAAGATTCTCTGTGTAATAAAGTATGTGGTTATTTCAAAGTTAAATGTGAGACCTGTTGTACCTGGATATATTCACTACTGCTTACATTGCTATTTAAAGTTATCTATAAGAAGAAAACTGTTCTTTTTTCACAATTGATATTGCCGCTGGTGAGATGACCTGCTCTGCAATCTGTTCCTTCTGATTCAATTTATTAGTATTTAAAGTTTTGAGTTTTAGTACAAACCTGCAAAACATAAAAAACCCCCTCAGTTACTTGAAAAAACTACATTATGAGACTCCTGCTGAGGGCAAAAGGAAGACCGTGTGTGTTTTACATGCTCTCAGGGTCTATGGGCAAGTTTTATAAGTGTAATGAACTGAGAAGTTATCTGGTCATTAGTTACCCCAAAATAACAACAAAATGAAGTTTGTGCAAAAATAGCTTAAAGAATACCCAAGAGGGAGAAGTATACCCGTGTGGAGAGGGGAATGGAGTGCACTGCAGAGCAAGGAGGTAGTGACAATAAGCTGGAGAAAAAGACCATTTTTGAGCAGGGTGGTGAAGTTTTCACAGCCTAGGGAGCAAAATTAACTAGACAGAGAGGTCCATTTTAAATCCTGAAATTGGAGATGATTTATTACTGCTGAACAATTATATTTAAAAGACAATTAAAAGAAGAATATATGGAGTGGAAGATCATGCTCACCAAAATTTGTGTAGTCTGCAGAACAGGCAAGAGGTACCTGTGCATGCAAGTACAAAACTTAAGTCTTTTTAAAAATATATATATATTATTTTTTTTAAACAAAATGTCCAAGAAAACTCTTGTGAGAAGTCCAGCATAAATCTGTTATGGGATGGCTGTCCCTGCATTTAGGTTTGGGATACATTTGAGGAAGAGCCTTTTCATTGCCTCATGTGGAACTCCGGTGATCTGAACTTCTATAGACAACTTTGGTGAAGGACAATCTTGATAAGCTGAAATAATGACTTTTACTTATGTATTTGCCGGACTATAGAAAAGTGGAAGGAATCAAAAGTATTGTTTTGATTATTAGCATGATTCTGCTACTGTAATTCTTCTACAAACAGTGTTTTTAACAAAGTGTTATTCCATACCGTAGAAGACTTTAACATGCCTGAGAGTTTTCTGTCAAGTAACGCTAACATTTTCGAATGTTTCTGAAACATAAATCCAGGGACAGTAGACATAGTATAACATGTTAAGTGAGGGATAGTTTATTTTCAAATTATAATCTAAACAGCTAAAACAAAATTGCCGCTATTACTTCACTGTTTTAGTTTGTTTATCATTTACACTTAGAGGGCTCTTATTACAAAGATATCTTGAATACATCTGCATTGTACTAATAAGATTTATGGAAACTGGTTATTGAGGTCATGTGTGTAGCCCTCCATGTGAATGAATTTGTTGTATTGAACGAGTTGGGCATATAAGTGGGGGTGGAAAATGTCAATATGTATGGCTTTATTTTACTACTAAAAACCTAGATGACCTGTGAAGTCACTAATTTATTTTTTTTCAGTTTTTTTTAAAAGATGACAGTTTCTAATACCTTCATTATGAAAGTCTATAGGGTGACTTAAAGAAACTTACTATATATTTTTCAAGGTAAAAAACCAAACAGTCTTCATTTAGGATCTAACAGCTTTATATGAAGTTGGAAAAATACTCCTCTGTTTTAATGAATTTCATGAATGTTAATAAGCCAAATTACGTTCAGACAAGGTCTTGCCTCTTAAGTAATGTTTTCCTACTACTTCTCATTCTTTGAGACCGTTATGGAGATCTTGTGATGTCACAGTAATCTCCATGACAACACAGACATCATTAAGATGATAAGATGAAGCATAAGCAAAGCTGTCTTTATTCAAGCCATTTATTAAAATACTTTTTTTTTTGTTTAAAAGAAAAGGAATAATAAAAAAAGAAGGTTAGGAAAAAAGCTTTCATCTTCGAATGTTTTCCAAGATAAGATGAGAACTTCTAATTTAAAAATAAACAGGGATTATTTTTTTTCCAAATAAAAATCTCTTCTGCCAGCTGTTCTGATGAAGTACCTGCCTTCTAGCTTTCTATACTAGAGATGCTGCAAAGTTGAACTGCTGCAACAAGCTAAATTTTGTTGTTGCTACCACTGCTATGTTCCAGTTTGTTTATATATTTGTGTATATCATTTATAAATACAGATCTTGATTTTCACAGGAAATTTTCATAAACACATGTCTCTTGTTTGGTATATACAAAGAAAGAGTCACAAAGAACCCTAAGTGGTATTCTAGTCTGAAAAGTATTCAGGATCACCTGCTGTTATAAAGGCCCTGAGCCTCTACCCCCATTTGCAGTAAACTTGCAAAACAATTTGTTTTTCTTTACAGCACTTTTTCAGATTGGGTTTTTAATAATTTTTCAGCTTAACTTTAGTTTTCAGGTAACATTATAAAAAGCTAAAGTGAAAAGCAACACACTTGAAACTTTACTCTTTTTTTTGCATAAACTAGTCAAACTTGCTACCATAATCAGTCTTCTAACCAGATAAAATTTTAAAATTAACCACATTTTTCAAAATAGTAGACTGTACTAAAAGAAAAACTGTGTGAAGTTGACAAGGCATATGTTTCAAGGGTTGACCGAAGGGACTTTCTCTGGAAGCAAACCTCCAGAATCTGGCTAATTTCAAATTACTCACTGTCAGTTTTCAGGAATTTCTTTTGAAGTGCTTTCACTAGTCAGCTATAAATTACCAGATTAATGCAACCTCTGATCTTCGTTGTATTTGCATAAGAAATAAAGAAATCCCTATGAGTGTTATGTTGATAAAGTACTATAGGCTGTCATCTGTAAGGATGCTAACTAAACGTGTTCAAAATACTGATGAAGTTTGCTAAAGCTTTCAGCTGGAGTTCAAATTAACTTGCACGCATTTTTAGCCAGAATTATTTGAAGCATTAATACACTATTAAGGTGTTTATCCTATAATTTTGGTGTCCTTCACACGGACTGGTTAGTCATCTGGCATTCTCTGTGTGGCTTGCTGGGCTCTTCCTGCCTTTGCACCTTCTTGCTTCAGCACCAGCGTTACTGCCCTTGACCCAGTGATTCTTCTTCCCCCACAGGCAGTGGGTAGTTTGGATCCTAGGTCAAGCAAGGAGCTGTAGTGATATTTGAGGATTGGTTTTTTTTTTTCTCTTGTGAAACACCCCTGCTCCAAAGTATTAAGTGGCATGTACTTAGCTGTGATGTTGCAAGTAAGTCCCTTCCCTGACATATGAGCTGTTGTATCTGAGACTGTAAACATCTAAGCTATCATATGACACTGGATAAGTCTAATCATCCTTATCCATGGTATGTAGTGAGCTCATGTCTCCAGGATTTGCAAACAGTGACAGGTCCGCAAATGCCTCTTCAACTCATACTCCAGTTGCCAGCATCTCAATTTTCCTTTCAACTACAAACCATTTCTGTGAAGCAGCTCTTTGCTCTTGCTGAAAAAAAATTGCTGTAAACATAATAACATTGTGAGAATTACATGAGTTAAAAGAAAAAAAAAAAAGGTGAATCTACTGATTATTTTGATATGCAGATGACTGCCAAATTTAAATTAAAAAGTAATCTTTAACACAAGTCAAAAGCAACTTGGGCTTCACTTGCATATTTGCTTACTTTTTCTGAAAGACAGGCACTAATTCCAGTCAGAATCAGAGAAGTCAGTTTATATTATATAGAAGATCAAATTATCTGATAAAGATCCTTTGTCTTTTAGTTGACAAATCCTTGCTTTCATGGTTTCCAGTGTGCAGCTTTAAGTGTGGGGAAACCTGCTGCTACCTTCCCTCCTTGCATCATCCCCGGCAGAAGGCTGTTCACGATAGAACTGCTCTGCATGCATGAAGGGCTCTGTCTTTTTTTTTTCTGAGGGGTCAGAAAATGGCCATGCCAAATTTAGTTTTCGTCAGAACACTTAAGCCTTCCCCTAGGGATGGCTTGTGCATGTATACACACTTCTA
Source organism: Ibycter americanus (assembly GCA_035590275.1). Lineage (NCBI taxonomy): Eukaryota > Metazoa > Chordata > Aves > Falconiformes > Falconidae > Ibycter > Ibycter americanus. Next base: position 80,263,172 of record JAVJGI010000001.1, read on the forward strand.
AATTGTAACTTCCTTTTTATTTCATCCCTGGCAAGGGTGAGTTGGTGGGAGGAACGGTCTGGGTTTCACAGCGCATTCATGTGAAAGCCAGCTATAAACCTGGCTTGGTTAGAATAAGCCATTAAGAGGGACTGATGTTTTTCATTCTAATCTGGATGTACCAAAATGAAATGTGGTGTGTTTTAATAGAAAAAGACGCAGGAGGAGGAACTTGACTGAATCCTTTACTCTGTATCCCGAAGTGGCAGATAGAAAATAGTCCGCATTTTTCCCCCCCATTTAGACACCTACTAAATACTGCTCAGTAATATTTCATTCAGGAATTCAGTGTGACTGGTTTTCTTTAGAACTAAATGTAACGCGTTTTGGCGTTGTTGCAAGTGTTGATTGCTGCATCAAAATTTGACTTCGGGTTTTGTCAGAGACCAGACATTCTGCTCATGTTTGCTTCTGTATCATCAGAGAATAATTGACACGGTGATGGAAAGCAGCTGCTGGTTGTGGCTGAGGTCATGGCGCTGGTATGAGGAACCAGCACCGTGCAGCATGTGCAGGCGGGGCATGCAGGAAATGATCCATCCAGAGGAACGGTGGCTCCTCTGAGCTCCGAGTTTGAGAAGCTGGAGGATAGAGGGAAGATGGGAAATACAGTAGAGAGCACTTGAACGTCAATAGTGATGGTAGTAACAGCATTTGCAGGGTGGGTGCTACCTGAAGGCTCTGTCTTACACAACTTCAAATTCTAAATGTGCTAAACTCAATATCTCTGTACTTAATTTTGGAAGTTTTTGGTGCTCCTGAATATAGATGTCAACTGAAGCAATATCATTTTCACAAAATGAATTTGGAAGATCTGTTTTTATCATGAATATGTTAAAAACTTGAGGAACTGAACTGAACTGTGCATAGCCTTATGCTTGAAGATTTATTCAGGTACAGTCTCGAAGAGAAAAGGATCGGTTTCATGGAAGATGGAAGAGGGAAAATGTTTAATGTCCACATATATTTGGAAGTCCTGCATTGACAAATAATGCACAGCACTGATCTTATGCCCATTGCACATCCCATTTGAAACTTTCAGGACAAAGAAGTTTTAGAATATCTGATTTCTAGAGTTTTAGCATAAATTGTTGCAATACTCATGCATTATGTTTCTATTTCTAGTATATTGTAGATTTTTTTTTTAAAGCAAAAATATATATGGAATTTATTTCCTTGCGTGAATATACCATCGAAAATTCTAAAGAACTTGAGAAACAAGAAAATCTTTTACTTGTATTTTTCCTTACATTAGAACATGTCTAAATGGAATATGCTCTTTAACTTAGAGGAAATACCAATTAAATAGACTTTATTCTAAACCAGCAGCTTTGTTCCAAATATTGCATTTACAAATACATAAAACTATAACAGTATTTTGCACTTAATAATGTGCTGAAGAATGCGCACGATATAGATGATCGTACTTTGTGGAGCTTTCTTTGTGAGACTTAGATGTAGTTTTACTAAGACTTGCAATTCGTAAGTGGATAAATTATTACTTTAATGCAAGGTGGTGAATATCAAAAGAAATAAAGGTTAAGATACATTATAGGGGAAAACCTGAATTTTTATATGTCCTTTGGAAAAATAGTTGTCACTAGTGAAACTGAGTTTTCTGTCAGTGATCCTTGATCTTTAAAAGGGAGGAAGAAAAGGGCTTCTCAGTGAAAAACTTTTGCTTGGTGTTTGTCGTCAGTGGAGTTTTATTCAGATTCTGCATCGCTTTTGATGAATGCGTTTACATTCCAGTGCTGAGAAATAACTTTCCATTTGGGAGCTGGGCTGATGTGAAAACAGGAATGTGGAGGCCTGGGGCGAGGGGACGGGGCTGAATGCTGATAGGGAAATGTTCCCTCTTCAGTAGCTGCCGTTCCCTCTTCAGTAGCTGCCGTCTTTCCTGCGAGCTTTGAAAAGAGCGTCTGTGCATGCGTGTACGAGTATGTCTGGGGACCTGGGGAAATGGATGGGTCACGTCTGGAGAAAGCTGTGTTGCTCTCCAGTGTCATGATGATAATAGAAAGGATAGAAGAAGCCACCCTCAATACCTGGAAGTTTTTGGCTGTCTCTGTGCGTAAGCGCTTATAAAAGTTAATGTGTTGCTTGTAGCTTTAGGTGTTTCATTTAATTGAGATGCTTTGTTCTTTTGTTTTATTAGTAAATCTAATAAACTCGAAGGGGAATAAATGCAGTCAGTGGTCTTAAATTATTCTAATTTTGCTGTTTGTTAGCTACTGACATATTTGCACTAATTGTAGTGTTGTAATTGTAAAGGTGTTTTTAATGAAAACTGAAAGTGTAATCTTTGGAAACATGCAAACCCTTAGCTTTCCCTTAAAACTGGTCTGCTATTAATTAGTGTGTTGTAAACTGTAATACATCTGTTCTTTAACTGACTGTGTATATTTTGAGTATAATGAGTTACAAGATGAGATATGTATATAGTAAGGTACACTTACGGAGAAGGGAACTGTCATCTACAGTCAGTGTAAACTCCATTTTAGAATGCATTAGAATGGAAATGAAGTTGTAAATTACTTATATGGATTAAAATACCTGCTTTTAATACATACAGTGAGCAAAAGGGTTTATTTAGTACTGATGAATTTATTTGGAAATACTGCTTTTGAATAGTCAAGTGGGAAATTGGACTTTTGTCAGTTGCTTCAGGGAATAGTATAGTTAGGGAGCAGTTGCTTGGGGACAATATCTAGCCTTCTAAGATATAATTATTATTTTTTTATCAGCCACTCTCAAAATTGCTACTGTAAAGTAGGTTCCTGCAAATAAAATTGTTTTATATATCTTTAAGGTTATTTTTTTTAGGTTGATTTATATTCACATCATGCACTCAGTAGCTTTATGGAGAATAAAAGTAACTGTGATAGAAAAGGACTCCAGAAGTGAAATTGCCTCTAGGACAGGTACTAAGGAGAACATCTGTGAAGTTTAATACTCAAGGAACCTCAAGTCAGAGCTTATGTGGTAGCAGGGAAAAAAATGTGTTGGAAAAGCTGCTGCAAAACAAGGATCTTCGGGGAATTTAGGTGAGGCAGCAATATCCTAACCAGACAGCCTTCTGGCTATCTAAATTACTGTTATAACCTCTACGTCCCTTCTCAGGTGATTCACTGAATGTTGTATGGTTCTCTCAGGTATATCACTGACCTAATAGTTGCAAATGAGCTATTTTTAGAAGTTGAAATTAATAAGGCTTAGGTAGGAAGAGATTTTATCTTTATGTATTAAGACAATTCTAATTAACGTTATTAAGGAATGATATGGTACAACCAAATGTGAAGTGTCTATTATGTGCAATTCTCTACCACATTCTAAAAATAAAAATGCGATTTAACCTTAACTTCCATAGTGAAGTCGTATATCCACAGGCTCATTTCACACTACAGTAAGGGGAGGAATACATTTGTCAAAGCCCTGGTCCACTGAAACCTGCTAATAAAGGCTCTCTACATTTTATTTTAGCTAGTCAGTGCTCATGTAGACTGTGTATGTTGTGATAAATCTGGGCAGTCAAACTTCCTTTCTCTGGGAAGCCTGGCATCAACATTTGGAAAGAACAGTGTCTAGCAAAAGTTGCTGAAACAGAGCTGGTATTACGAAGATAATATGTCAGCCCTTCCACTGAAACTTTATCTGCTGCTACTGTTTCTGTGTGTTACCTAGCATCCCTCAAGCTAGCTTGCATGCCAGCTTGTGGTCCCTTGTATGAAGTTCCCTTCTCTATGTATGATAATTTATATTATTGTATATAAAATAGAAGGTATTTTATAAAAAGCTTTACAGCTTGGACTTTTTGATCAGCTCAGTAAACAGACTGTATTATGTGTTGGGTATTTGCTTCTTTCTACTGCTTACTAAGGTTTTAAATAACTTGTTTTCAATTAAATAAAGTTTGTTTGGTGGCTTCCTGTATCTCGTGGCTGGTTGCTGCAGCTAGGGATTTCAGCTAGAGAAGGGTGTCACTGAAGTCCTGCTTTGTTAGTCTTTGTTTTTTGCTCTTGTGGGAAGCTCTGACAAATAAATTAATTCTGGTAGAACTAACTGACTTTGATACCAGTCTTCTGAACTGAAACAGCGGGATTGGTGATGCCCAAAGACCCCTGTTGTTTCTCAAAGTTGCATGTCAACAGCTATTTATGTGACTGTGTATAGGTATCGAAGTATGGTTCTGCAACAGATAGTATGCAAAACTGATGGATGTTCTACTGAAGTCAGAGTTGGACACTTCTGAAGTGTCCAGACGTAGTGGATAGTCACAAGAGACATTCCTAATTTTCCCTGGTTACCTGAATTCCTCACTGGTGATGAATTTCCAGCAGCAGATTGGAAGTCAGGAGGTTTAGCTGGTGTGGTGTATCTGAGAACTGCAACACTTGAAGGGTCATGTAACTTTCTGCCTCAATTTACTTGTTGTCTGGCCTACAATACTTCACAAAGGTTACGGAGTGAGTTTGCAGCCTGAAGTGCCTCGTGAACTTTGGTCAAAGATAATATGTATGTGTGATGCACTGTCTGGTCTGATAAATCTTGTGCTGTCATAGGAATCTGAGCAGTACAGCAATGACGTGGTTATTTGGTGCAAGAATCAGTGTGTTACTGGGAACAGAAATCAAGACTTTTCTTTATAGTAGTTCAATGCATGCCTGCTGTCTCAATATGTTGACTACTGTTCCCTTGTGCTGAAGGGTAAAATCCGAACAAGTTATTCAAGAGCACAAAAGCACATCCAAAACAAGCTGCGTCTTTTTACTGAGTTTGCTAAAGCTTGAAACTTTTGGCTGTCAAAAGTGATTAGCAATGGACAGAAGTTTAAAGCTGATACTTACAGACAGCAATAGAGGAAGAAGCAATGGTGGACTGGAAAAGTGAATGTGCATTTTCTGTTGAAATTGGTGTTTGCTGTGAGGCTAGAAAGTGAGCTGGCAAAAAAGTACAGCAATGGTGTATTCCAGACCAAAACCGATGGTTACAAAAAGGGGGACAGGGATCTACAAGAGAAAAGGGAATATTTCTGTATTTGTTTTCAGTTAGAATATCAAATAAGGTGACGACTTTATCACCATATTTGCACTGTTGTTTTTCCGGTCAATGAGGTGCTTTACTTTCTCCTTTCTCTCCCCTTCCTTTTCTTTTTTAAGGAAAAACTGTGTATATGGATCAGATTAATGACCAAGAAAATAAGTTTGTCACTTCTGCAACAGTCTAGTGAATCAAGATAATGGCTTAATTTTCTGGTATCCTTAAGAGTAGTTGAAATGGTATAAAATTCAAGATGGCATTGTAAAGCAAAGCACCCTGGGTTTTGTTGCTGGACTATAGGAGGAAGCATGTGTTTGCCCCTAGGAAAATAACATTTTGTCGAGAGACTTCTTTATTGAATGTTTCTTTTCAAGGGGCTTAGTATTCTGGAAAATTTTTTCTATTGTAGAAGTCCCATGTACCATTAAATGCGATTATTATTTTGATGAATAAGCACAGCTGGCACTTCTTTTCAATATCTGGCTGCCTTCTTTTTGAGCTATAAACGTGCTGTTGTCAAGAGATTAGCCTTTGTGGTAGCAAGTTAAATTGTTCATTTCTACTAATCAGTAGGCAGGATAGCCGAATAGATATAAACTGGCTAGATACACTGTTTTGAATGACGTATGAAGTTCTTCAGTTTGCTTGTTATGAAATAAAGCTTAAAAAAGTTACTTTTCACAAACGTCGTAGCTTAAGCGTGTCACCATGGCTATGCATTACAGGCTTGGGTAAAGTTCAGATTTTACAATTTTACTGAGTCTGGTTTGTTTTTCATAAACTTACTTGATAGCTGTTGTCCTGTGAGCTTCAGATAGGAAGGGTTTCCATGCCTGTTGAAGAAGGGGAAAGGCTAAATAGTTCCATTGGCCCTTGGCAAATTTTAGGGCACACTTGTTACAGCAAGCTACAAGAGGGGTCCTGAAGTTCCAGCCATTTTGACATCTATCCTGCCTTCCTCTCCGCAACAGGAGAGACCTGGCAGGCTTAAATATGAACTACTCGGAGGGGGAAGCACACACCCCAGAAACGAACTTTAGCTGGTTGTCTTTTCTTCTGATGGCATATGATTAAGGATCTAACCATAAAGGTTTTGTATTTCACTGAATTATGTACTGGTTCTCTGCATTCCACCTTTACCGCTGCATTTTGAGAATTCTTTGCAGTTAAGCCTGCAGACACACATATTCATTTAATACAGGCAGAGCACTTCAGAAACTGAAATTAAAATAACTTTCTATTTTATCCTACAGGAAGCAAAATAGTATTATGCTTAATTACTGCACTAAGGTGGGAATGTGTCAGGAAAAGCAGAAAAACCTTTTGTCCTCATCTATTCAATTTGGGAATACCCCCACTTTCAGCATCCTTGTTTTGTTAATTTATTTTAAGTAAAAAAAGAGCTAATTGAAGTTGATCAGGCTTTTCATTCTTTCCTTGGTATGCTAGTAGCTTTCTTTATAGAAATGCAGATAGCTTAGGTAACTTAATACTGTAATGTCAGAAGATACTAGATCAAACTCTGTAATGTAGTTCAGAATCAACCATGCATCTTCTGTAGGCACCACTTGATTGACACTTGTTTTAGTGTTAATAGAGTTACTTAGCAAATACTCTTGGTAAACTATATAAATACAAAATACACAGCTGTTGGTGTCCTTGGGTATTATTTACTTGTCAAAGGACATATGCATGAAACAAGTTTCATGCAGAGGTAAGTACATTTTTTTCTGTGCTTTACAATATCTGGAGAAGATGCAAATATGCTTATGGATTGTGTTGTAAGTCTGACTTTTGTTCTGATTGAACTATTTTTGTTCTTCAGTTTTGGCAAGCGTTCTGCAGGAAGCTTCAGGCGTGGCTGTGAATGCATTGTTTTAGAGCCATCTGAAATGATTGTGGTAAGAATATTTTCATTCAGTTTCTTTCAAATTTTACAGGCCAGCTTTGGTAACACTTCAACTTCCAATAAAACTTGAAGAGTTTTCTGTTCTGCACATGATCTTTTTATAAATCTAAGATGCCATACATAACTTTTCTTGGCATTCTTTGCACACATACTTGCATTGTTTGAGTGATAAAGGTATCTTTTATACTGTTGTTACATTTACCTTTGGAGATTTCTTGTAAAACTAGTTTTCTTCTGCTAGCAGAATAGCAGAACAGTTTGTGGGTTTTTTTGTGTATGGCTTTCTTTTTTTTAAGCTGCTTTATTATTACAGGTAAGCAAAGATGCTTTAAAATATTAATCTCAGATTAGCTAAAGTAATAAAAACTTGATTGAATGAAATATTTCTTCTCAGCCGTCCGAGGTTTTAAGAAGCAGTTTGAACATTTTAAAATTCTACCAACTTTTCTGGGTGAAGGTTATTTCGTTAGCAGTATCTGCTGTGGTCCACTGGCAGAACAGCATTGTCTCTGAGGGTTCACAGGCTCAAAGTTTTGTAGTTGCCCCCTCAGGGTGCATCATCTGAACAAACGCATAACCAATGCGCTAAATGTTTTTCTCTGTCACTGAGACAGCGATCAATTAATAATACAGGCAAGACAGTTATCTAAGCCATATGTAGATGATAGTTCAGATACTGGCGGTGACACTGAACGTTCTTTTCCTAAAGTTTCTGTAAAACTCGTGGAAGCTCAGGAAATTGTGGCATAGCTTTAGGCTTGTAGAAGAGATTAGGTTACTTGGTTAAAGTTGATTGTTAAAAAAAGTAGCTTTTTAACTTACCTTCATGCAAATGCAGGCGTGCTTTTGTGGGTTTTAAGCTCTTTGTGATTTTGCTGTAAACAGATAATGATTGTGTAATTGTAGCTTTTTCTATTGGAAGTTTGATGATATATCTCCCTTTTCCAATTCTAATTAAGAAAATGGTCTTATGGAGCTATGGAGACACAGGAAGCATACATGAGAATGCCAATTGCTTTTTTGCTATCCCTAAACAAAGCTCTCTGTAACTTTAATTTGTAAAGGAGCAGCTCCTCAACAGCCGCCCTTTATGCCTCCCCACTGGCCCCTTGACTTGTCTGACCAGTTCGTGTAACTCTCACCACAAGTTCGGGAAACAGTTTATTGTCCCGGATTTGTTCTCTAGAATGATACATTTTAGTTGGTGGTAGCAGTGTGGATGTCTGTCCCATGCATTCCTTGATAAATTACAAAGGAGAGAGATTTAAGGATGGGCATAGGGAAAGGAGATGACTAAACAAGAATCCACAAGAAATCTTTTAATCTTTTAGACTGATGGGTAATGTTGGGTTGGGGCAGGTACTCCCACATGTGTCATACTAGTCCAAAAAAAACCCCCAAACCAACAACTAGAGTTTTGGGAAAGTTGAAATTAAACACTTGACTTCAGCCTTTCAAAGGAATAGTTGTATCTTGAATAGAAAGAATCCCATCCCAGAGTTTGTCGGGCACAGTAACTTTCAGTCTCGGGGCTGGATGGGGTTGCTTTGCGGGGAGGAGAAGAGGGAGAGGTGTAGGGTGTGAGTGGGACTGTGTCAGATGTGAAACAAATACTCAGTGGTGAGGGGGTAAGCTCTTCCTGGTGAATCAGGAACTGTGCTCATCCCCTTGTATTAGTACACTGAAAGTTGTATTTAGTGACTTGAGCTGACTAATACGTGGCACTTCTGACAGACACACTGCAAATTCTGAGGAGTCTTGCCTAAATTTCTTCTCCATGCTGAAAAATATGGAGGAACCTCGCAAGGTGTTTCATAAGCTCCTATCTAAATCTTCAGAAATACTGTTTATCCCTTGTGGGGTGGAAGTGAATAGGAGGAGGAGTTAGAACTGAGTCCCTATATGTAGCCAATGCTGAAAGTTGTGGTTGTTTTTTCCCCCCCCTCATTTCCCTATTAGTTTCGAGTAAGGTTTCTATTAGTAGGGTGAACACAGAAGAGATGTTGATTTTCAGCCAAATTACTGTAAAAAGATTGTTCTTTTTCAGGCAAACCAGAATTCCTGGTTCAAATATTTTCATTGCAGTATACCGTTGTGTGTAATTTAGGACTATTCCTTTGAGGAGTCTGAAACTGAGAAGGCTGATGTATATTAGGATATACCTAATAGGTATTTTTTATTCTCCCTGTTGTTGTTTTGAAGTGATTTGTTTTTATGTAAGCTCAGTCTATTAGAAATCCTTCTTTTATGTCTTCAAAATATTTGCAGTAAACAGTAAAACCAGTACTGCCTATTAAAGAGCAAAGCCTTTGCCATAGGTTGGTTAGGGAAGATACCAAGTGACAAACAGAGGTCAGTAGGAAAACTACAAAATGCTCTCTCATACTAGTTTTCTTTTTGTGATGTATTGAGTAGTGAAATGTCTGTATTTGTGCAAGAGTAAGTGGGGGAAGAAGGGAGAGAATTTTTCTTCTGTCAGTTTTGAAATCTGGTCATATTCAGTGATACTGTTCATAGCAGTGTTAATTTTTATTTTTTTTTTTTTTTAAAGTAGTGGTTTCACTGTTAGTGCTGAAAATGCAGGAAATTGAAAGTTAACTGCCATTGTTTGAGAATAGGAGTTGTTTTTCTAACAAGAAACATTTTTATTTCTTGTGGGAAATTACACTCTCTTGCATCTATTGTAGGTTGATTACATGGATGAAAATGAGGAGTATTTTCAACGTCAAGCTTCTCATAGGCAATCTCGAAGAAGATTTAGGAAAATCAACCAAAAAGGGGAGCGACAAACAATTATTGATACTGTTGACCCTTATCCTGTGGGGAAGCCACCTCTACCTAGAGGCTACCATACGGTAAGCTGTCTGTCTTTATGGTTCACAGAAACATAAACAGGAAAATTACTGAAAATAAGCCAATCAAAATGGGTAAACTTGCTGGTATCTTTAAACAAGTGTGCTTTGGTAGGGAGATTTCCCCTTAAAATACTGTGAATTTGACTCCATCAGTACATGAACATGTGTGCAGCTTGCATCTTAGTTCAGAGTTGAAAGCGCATTTCTTATGACCGTGAATGTCATGTATTATTTCTTAATGTTCCAGTCATTATTTGAAATTGTGAAAGAAATTATGTTCTCATTTCCTTTTGATATTGTTACAGTACAAATAGTTTAGTGTACAGTGTTAAAAGGGCAGTTGTGAAACACTCATTCACATATATGGTAACGGTTGTTGCCTGAAAAGGACTGTGCTGCATTGCAGTGGGCCAGATTCATGGATTAAATCTGTCATTTCATTTTGGTATCCAGAACTTAAATGTCAGATTAACCTTTACTGGTGTCTGCCTCAAGAGCCCATTATTCTTGGGTTTCAGTGAGCTACGTAGTCTACCCATCATCAGGGAGATCATTTAGTCATTTTACTCAATTTCTTTTTTCCTTATTGGGGTAATCTTACATGTTGAAAGCTTCCATGCTTTCTCTTGAGACAAAAATAAACTAATAATTAAAATTTACTCTAGAAAGTATTTTATATGGCTTTTAAATTGAGAAAAGCTCTAGTAGAGTAATATGTTTGTTTGGTATTGATTTCAACTGTAAGCAAAATACTGGAAAAGCTGTTTGTCTTTGGCTCTCATTTATTTGTTTAAGCCCCCAAATCTACTAGAACCGTAAAGGCGTGGACATAAATAACTTTGTGCATATCTAATCTCATTGAGTTCATTGGGCTAAATTTTGCACAGTATAAGCTACATGCATATAAATTTGCAGGATTAGAGCTTCAGTGTTTTTAAAATAGTCTTTGATCCAGTGCAGATTTTTTTGGTTTTTTTTCCCTTTTTCCTTCTTTATCCTTATTCCTTGCCTTGTTTGCCAGTCCCCTGTATATTCAATGTGCGTCTGTAAGTGTGTAGATGTTTGATTACATCTGTTAATTATACAGGCTTTTCCTCATGAGTTGAGTAATTACATTTTATGCCAACAATTTGTTTTTGTTTATACAACAGCTTTTACTGGTTTAATTTTCAGTGCAGTTTTAATTGCCTCTAAATTTAATACAGATTGAGCCAGTTCACTTGGTTTGAAGATGAAACATTTTACTGGTCTGTTTTTGGAAAAATAAGTATGTAGTATTGGACTTTGTAGGAACTACAGGAAAAAATACTTTTGTTTGTAGTATTTAGATGTGTATGTTGTACTTAGCAAACAGTTCTAGTGTGATTTTTATCTAACTCTAGAAGGGCAATATTTAGATTATACACAGTGCCATTTGCATTTGTAGGACCTTGCCTGTTGTATAAATTTCACTTTAGGTACGCCTAATGAGTTTTCTTAAGCTTAACTGGTACTAAGAGCAAACGCCCATTGTGTGCCATTCTGTTGTGCGAGTTCATAATGATTTTGTGTATGTGTTGGGAAATTCATTGCAAGCGAGATTTCATATTGAGTTGGAAGAGATTGCCAAATAAACTGTAAAATTTACAATAATTACAGTCAAATGTTGCTTTAAAAAGTATAATATGAGGCATATGACTGACTTTTTTTTTTAATTGACTCATTTGCTTTGGGTAAGGAAATCTCAAATGAGTTTTACAGTGTTGTCAAGGCTCTTCATGCTGGCCCATTCCCTCCTATTTTTACAGTATTTGGTGATCTTGTATACATTGTTCTCTCATTCACTTCTGCTAGCGGTATTATTTCTATCGCTTTAACCATACATGTTAAAGGCTGCATTGTCTTTTCTCCCTTCCTATTTTATGTCCCTTGACCTCATTTTTTTAGTCTTAATTTCTTGAAAAATTTACTGAAGAAAGCAGAGATTTTTGAAACACAGGAATTCAAAACATATTATAACACATCTTGTGGGCTTGTTGCCCATCTATTCTTTGTTCAGCATCTATTAGGGTCTCATCTTTGGTGGTTCTTAGTTTTGGATAAATAAAGCAGCATGGAAAAAATGCAGATGTTCAGATATTGCAGTAAATAATGTGTTAAATTCAAGTTGAAAAGGATTCATACGATGCATTTGTTTTCGATCCTTGTGAGTATATTCTGGTTTAGGTTTTAGGTACATGAGATTCAAATTAATAAATCTGCTTTGATAGCACCCTCAAAATCTTCACAAAATGTGTAATTTTCTTAGGTTTTGGTTTACCCTAAATCTGTAGTTACTATGTAGAATGATTTTTTTTTTTTTCTGGGTAAATTATTAATGCTTTATTTGCAGTAGTCTCTGAATGCTTTTCTTCAGAAAGTTCAAACATTATTTTCTGAAGAAGGTGTTCTATATCTTTGTGAAAACGTAGTGCAAAATGTAGAGCTTTAAATGAAGATGCATGGCCATGCTTTCCAAGAATTAAAAATTAAATGCAGTACTCTCAGTTGTGGCATGGCTTTATGCAATAGAGTCAGCTTGTAGGGGATGGTGGACCCTCATTAACATAAATTTAACATTATCTTCATAGTGGTGGAATGTACTATGGCATGTCTGATAATGTTCATCTTTTCCTTTCCTCCTATATGGCATTCATTTCATTTTGGCTCACAGGAATGCACTAAACCTCAGGTATTGTAACTTACTGTGTATGGTCCCCTAACAATTTACTTGTGGGTATGCAGTGTGATAGCATAATACTGATGCAATGGTATGACTAAAATTGCCTCCTAGCCTTTGCTTTGATACTTGAGCAGTCTCACTATGATATAAAAATACTAATGTAAATGTGGAATCTGGTGACAGCACAATGTCTCTTGCCCAGCTTGACTGACCTTTCTTCCTTGCTTTGACATCCTGTGATTTTATACAAAATGGAGCAGAGTAAGCAAAGGTTATATATAAAATGTTTACTATTTGACAAGACACTTTACTCGGGTATCTCTTCCATAATCTTAATCTTTGATTTTGATTTAAAAAATAGGCCTTCTGTCACCGTTGAGTACCTGTATGTCAGTAGAACAGGGAAATGAAATGTGACAAGATGAGCACCAAAGAAGCAACAAAAAGTTTTTGTTAGGTGGAAGCTTGCAACAGTGCTTTTTGCTTGTCTTCCATTCTGATGATGTGTACTGCTTCGGTATAAAGAAGCTGGATTTTGCAGGTTCCTATCAAAGTATGTGTAAGTGGCCATTATTTCAAACACAGGCTTGCCAAACTAGGGAGAAGAGTGTTCCCAAGTAGTCGAGTATCTTGGAATGGTACCAAACCAAACAAAATAATAGAAGCTTTACCTGACATCGGATCTCAAATGCAGTCATAGTAATCTGAAGATCTGAGTGACATCTTTTAAACTTAACTTGTATTTGTAATTGCATTTGTCCATGCCAAAGTGAATAAATACTAAGCATCTACCAAATACAGCGTTTGATAAGAATGTGTCTTGTCAAACTGTTAATGTCTCCACTGTTATGCTTGAGAAATCTTTTTGTGATAGAGCTGAAAACAAATTAAAACCTGTTCTTTTTAGCTTCAAAATTCTTCCTTTACTCAAGCATTACTTTGGTTAATTCTTCTGATATTTTGTCAGGAAATGTGTTTATTTTAAAAGTTCCTTCTGTGTCACATTGTTCAATTAATTTTTTTAAAAGACTTAGAGGGTTCAAATTTCATTGTGGTTCCAGTATCATAGACAAGTGACTTCTGTGCTGAAATGTTCACTTTCTTCAGTATGTGTGGTGCTACTAGGAACACAGTTTCTTCAGATCAGTGCTCACCAGTTTTTCAGTGGAATGGTCCCGAGTAACCTATGGTTACTGAAATATTACATCTAAGAGTGATAACATGCTTCTCAAATTATGATAGCAATTTGAAATACTTTGCAGTATTTTGATAACTTACCCTAATGCTTGAAGGACCATTTGAAGTGAAATCTAACGTTGAATCTCGTACATGTTGCTTTTCGAACAAGTGTTACTGATTTCTAGGGTGAGGAAAGGAGAAACTTCATAATGTCCAGAAATAAAATAAATGTGTGTTATCAGACTGATAAAATGGCATCCTTTTTGCCACCAAATGGTGGTAGTTTGGTAAAGTGGATCTGTTCTTTTTCAGGGAAGAAGAAAAATCCTGATAAGTTCAGGTTGAGCTGTTCTTTCTTGAATCTGGAAAACCTTGTTCAGATTTTTTTTGATAGAATATTTTTACTTGTGCTTCTAATGAGCCAGAAACTGTCTTTAACTAGACTAGTGTTAACACCACTTTACTTAATAGTAGAAATTGGATTCTAACTTCTGGATGTGGATATTCTTTCTGTGTGTATCTGTACTTAAGGCTTTTTCAGTGAAAGGCCTTTGTTTTGAGTGACTTGACTGTAAGAGTGTGGACTCTTTCTCCTGAGAATCTATGTGACTTTTCTTTGGCTTTAGGCTGATTTTTCTTCTTCTTTTAACTTTAAAATAGAGTGTATTTTAAAAAGTGTAGACTTGCTTGTAATATCATACTGCCGATAAACTTTGTGGCTGCTTCTGTGCATCTGTGAAGAATTGGTCATGCCCAGTCTTGAGTGTTGCTGAGCTTGTTATTATGGATATAATGCATGACATATTTAGTGTAAATGAACAGAAGTTCATAAAAGAAAAATAACTTTGTCCAAAATAAGATGCTGTTCTTTAGTGGCATAGAGGTTGCAAGTAGTAATTTGCAGCTCCTTGGTTTGTGATAGTCTCCTGTGCTTTAGACTTGGTATGTAAGCTGAGATGTGGGCTTTTACTTGACTGTACCCATAGCCTTTGCTTTGCTAAAGGCAAAATGTCAGTGGTTACTGGGGAATATTTAGAGAGATGCAGGTAGGCCTGTAGATAAAATGCTGAAGCACCTGTGAATAGCCCTGAGCAGCAAGTGTAGTGTGTGGCTTTTTACTCTGTGAGAATCTGTCCAGATTTGAATTAGTTAACAGGCTTATGAAAATTGCTACTAGTGCATCTTCAGCTCAGCTTTTTAAAGCCAGCTGCTAAAATCCCTGCAAAAGGTCTCTCTGCCTTTAGTAGCCTTTCTTATCCCATTGAGCTTGAGATTCACATGAGGTGACAATCCGTTTATCCGGTGTCGGAAAGAAAAGAGCAGTGGGCATGGAGCCATCAATAAACCTGGCTTCTTCCCCAAGTTACAAGCATGTAACAATTTTATCCTCACACGCTGTGCTATGGAGATCCAGTCATCATCATGCCGATGCGTTAAGGGCAGACAAGTATTGTCCTGGATTTTGTTTGAAGGAGGTGACTGAAAATTTGAATGAGAAGAGGTCTGGAAATGAAACCATGTCTAATGTCTATTAGTCAAGTCTCATCTGCAGCCATGACTCCCTGAAAAAATAAGTATGAGGGTTTTTTCTAGCTTTTTTAGTATTATTTTTTTTAAGTATTAGAACCTGCTTACTTGTTCAGTAGCAAATTGTAGAAACCTTGCTGCCTGCACCTATCTTCTCTTATAACTAATAGTGCAAAGCATTGGCAAAGTAGCCTTTTTTTCCTGATAACATCTGCATTCACGCTGTCTGCTGAGAGTCTAAAATTCCTGGATTGACAATTTATGTTCAGATTGTTCTGTTTTATGAAACAAATTTGCCTTTTCCTTTGCCTGCAAAATTACGTTTTAAAAATCAACTAAGCTGTTGTATGTCGTATTTCTACATTTAGGAAGGATTTAAAAAAAAATCATGAATTTTGAATTTTTTGTGCCTGAATTTGATGCAGAAGCCTGGTGTTTTCCTTTATTCGGTCTGTGTGGCTACTGAAGCAATGTGGAAGTTTACAAGGTGACAAGCAGTGTTTTCTTGTGGTTAATATAATAAATGAGAATTCAAAAAACCTGATTCTCTTTTAGGACTTTGTTACAGATGTCCAGTATAATTTGGAATGAAACTTAATGTTAAAAACCAGCATAATACGATTGGTTCTCTGCATGTATATTTATGTTTATGTTGTAAAATACATATTGCTGGATGTCTTTCTATGGACCACTACAAACCAGCATGAAATACCTCATATGTGCTTGCTTCTTAACAATTTGGACTTTACAATATTGTGATATACCTTGATATAATGTATTCCGGTTAGTGCATTGTATTCTATGTAGTAAATTGATGTCAATATAGTAGTGTACTTAGTCATCTTCATTACATATAGAATGTCAGTGATTTTAGTTAGAATCAGGAGGAGCAGTTGTCAGATACCCCCTCTACAAGCAATTAGTTTAAAGGAATACTGTCAAATCTTTCAAGCCTGTAAATAGCTGCAGCTTTTGATGTTCCTGATTATTTTTAGGATTATCTAGCACTTTCATTCTAATACAAGTTCATTTAATAAAACAAAAAGCAGAATCAGTTATGAGTATTCACATTAAAAAAAAAAAGTTAAAAAATATTAGGAAAATTATTTGACAGGGCAGCAAACAAGGAGGTGTGTGTGGACGCGCTGAAAACCTGACTTTATACAAAGGCATAAAGGATATGGAGAGGTTGTGGGGAAAAAGCAGTTTTTTAAACATACTTTACCTTGGAAGTGTTAAGCAAGTCTATTTACAAAGGGAAAAAAGGCACAAAAAACTTACTGGGGATCCTAGCCAGGTACATTTGGTCATCAAAAATGTTTGGGGAAGTAGGATGTTTGAGGGTTTCAGCTTTAGAGGCTTGTGTGAGTTATGGCAGCTGAGCCTATTTAAACAGATTAATTTTTGAACTTGATGTTAACTTAGTTTTCCCCCAGACAGAAGAAAAAATGTGAAGAGCAAGGAGAAAGGAAGCTGAGAAGGTTCTGTTAGGTGGCATATGAAAATGAAAGCAAAAAAAGTCACCTCATTTAAGGACTCCAGTTCAATTTTTATGTTCTTCGTTATGAAAGAAATTAGTTTAACTAATGTAAGCAGAGAAATGGTAATTCAAAACATAATTGTACACACCTAAATTTACAATGTGTTGCCAATGGGAAGTAGCATCATAACTAAGGGTGCATTAATTACACATTTGCACAAATAATACGTGTTTGCTCAAACAAATTTGTCTCTAGTGATAACAAATTCAGTATGAAATAATTTGTTTAATATTTCTAGTGTTTATATTTAAAATAAAATACACTGTATTGATTGTTTCATTCATAAAAGAAAGGGGCTAATTCTTAATTTTGTCAAGTGCAAGGGTCCTTTTACCAGGAAGGATATTTAGTTATTTTGTTAATTTACAAAACTCAGTATGCAGTTTCAAAAGCAACTGGAGGTGATAATCTACTCATGACTTGGAATGAGATTGGTGTGTACATCATACCAGGAAGTAATACAAAAGACTAAATAGATATGTGGTTTGTACATGTAATATTTGAACACATGCAACAATACTGATTTCTGAAGCGTGTGACTGTGTTATATATGCAGGTGTGTTTTGAAATGAGACACTGCAAAAGTTGTGGCGTAATTTTATCTGAAAAATGAAATGATGACTTGGTCAGTTCCTGTTAACCATTTTTTATGTAGAAGTTGGCTGTTTCTTTATGGGAACATCCACTGGTAATGTTCTATTGACAATATGTTATTCCCATCCCTATGTTCTGTTTTGTGGCAAAACGCAACGTTTTTAGCCACATGGCTGTGTTGTGAGGGACTATTACTGTTTGAAGTTATGTATTATTGCTAATATATGAGCAATGCTATCATTTTATTTTGTGTGGCACCCGAAGCAGATCAAAATTGTTAGTTCATCATCCTTTTAGTAATGTCTACTGGCAAGCTAATGCAAAATTAATGACATGCAGTGTGTTATTTACTCAGCTTGCAGCTTCTGTCAGAGGGTGTCTATTTTTATATATTACATCACCCCTGCTGCAGAACTCATATGCCCGTTGGGATTTACTGTTCTTCCATTCCCTTTGGAAGGGCTCACGTTGATGTCATAACTGGATTTGTAATTGTGGTTGGATTTGGAAATTCAAAGAGAAACATTGAAGCTATGCAGTATTTTCTGCAACTGAAGTGTCAGTAATATTACTGAGTTTCTTTTTTTTAGATATCTTATTGTCACTAGGTCCTGTCTATGGCTTCTAGAGTTCCCAGTACTTTATGACCACACATAGGTGAAACTTTGGTAAATAATAGCATAGATTTTCCAGAGTATTGTGAGTGTTTTTGCTGTTACTGACTTGTGATGTGCTCTTTCATATTATGTAAAAGATTGCTTTTCTGAGCTGTAGGGTATAAAACTAAATGTGAGGTTTGTCATCAAAGCAGAAAGTTGTTCCTGCAGCTGAAAAATGAATTTTTCATAACTCTTTTCTTAACTGATCGCTGCATAATGTAACTAAATACAAATATTGAATTTCCACCACTTAAACTTGATTGGAGCTGAGGAAGATTAAACAACCAGACACATACATGTGTTTTTACATATTTCTTAAATAGGATATCCTCATTAGCATAAGAGGATGATGTTTATTTAGAAACAATGTTTGCATATAAAGTACATATAGGGAAATGTGATCTGCCTATGCATTGTATTTGTAGAATACCAATACAGCTCCTTTTAACACTGGCATCTCTGCACAGATGAGCATCAGGAGCGATAGTTCTAATGTGGGCATTTGCCCACTAAAGTATGGAAAGAAGCTGTCAGTTCATTTTTTCCCAAGCATTTGAGCCACTGTTATATGAGCTGTGCTTGACATAGTGACTTGAAGATAATGTGATTAGTATTTGGTGTCAGTCTTTCCACAAAAGATTCTGTTTCTGAGTACTTTTAATAATGCTTTGGTATTTGATTTGAATCATTTAAAATTACCATTTTGATGACTGAATTTCAAGGCTTTAAAAAATTAATAGAAGTAGTAGTTTAAATATCCTGAGCAACTAAGGAAGTGTGTATAGAATGGAGATATGGGAAAGACAGAATATTCTGAGTTCCAGGAAGGCCAACAGCATCCTGGCTTGTATCAGAAACACTGTGGCCAGCAGGAAAAGGGGCAGTGATTGCCCCTCTGTACACAGCACTGGTGAGGCTGCACCTCGAATCCTGTGTTCAGTTTTGGACCTCTCGCTACAAAACAGACATTGAGGTGCTGGAGCGTGTCCAGAGAAGGGCAGTGAAACTGTTGAAGGGTCTGGAGCACAAGTCTTAGGAGAGGTGGCTGAGGGAACTGGGGTTCCTTAGCCTGGAGAAAAAGAGGCTGAGGGGAGACCTTATTGTGCTCTACAACTACCTGAAAGGAGGTTGTAGTGAGGTGGGTGTCAGTCTCTTCTCCCAGATAATAAGCGTCCTCCAAGGACAAGAGGAAGCGGCCTCAAGTTGTACTAACGGAGGTTTAGATTGGAAATTAGGAATTTAGGATTTTCTTCACTGAAAGGGTTGTTAAGCATTGGAAGAGGCTGCCCAGGGAACTGGTTGAGCCACCATCCCTGAAGGTATTTAAAAAGATGCATAATGTGGTGTTTAAGGACGTGGTTTAGTGGTGGACTTCGCAGTATTAGGTTAATGGTTGGAGTTGATGATCTTAAAGGTCTTTTTCAACATAAATAATTCTATGATTCTAAGTGCAGAAGGTGAGTTATTCTTTCACTTTTTGTTTTGGATTTGCAAATACTTTTTTCTTGGGCAGCTGGCATATGTTAGTTTCTCACTGGTCTTGCAGTTACCAGTTGTGAAAGGGGGGAAAAAAACCCGCAAGACTGTTTCTCCATATTTTGAGATATTGGTGTGATAGTCATGCCTGAAGGCTCCACCAAAGACTGGAACCTCTTCCAACACATTTAAACATGAACGTTTTGTGATGAGTTTTGGTGCATGAGTATCAAATGAGTTTGAGATGAGGAAGGAGGAAATTAGAGGCAATGCAAGAATTTAGTAATAAAACAAGAATGGTAACCTACAACTCCTGGCTTCTAATCTGGTCACGATCTTACACAGTAATTTGTGAAAGTAAATTAGAATGGTGATAGTAAATTAGAACTACATTGTGCATATTTAGTTTAACATAGCTTGGATTTTCATGTGTTTGAGGCTTTGTGCTACTTGTAACTTTTGCTATGTGGAAGTAATGCTATAATTCCTATTTGTGAATTATTTAAAGATATTTTTTAACAAAAAGTGCCAGAAGTCCCTAAAACTAAACACTTCAGAGTCAGATATTGAAAATGTGCTGAGGGAGTAAAGGAGTTGACCAAGGTCCCAGGATAGAACTTTGAAGTTGTGTCTGGCATAGTAGTTTAGTGATGGTGGGTTTCTTGGGCTTTTTAAAAGTAAGGGACAACTGCAGTTGCATGGGGTTTGCTACTGATAGAAGTGAAAGGTCTGGATAAATTATTTCAGTACAGTTGCTAGAGCCAGGGCACAAAGCTTTCAAGATGTGTTAGTGCATGGTGCATTACACAAGGGAGGATGTGCATGGGCGTGAGGAGAGAGTTCTCCAAAAAGAAAATGATCTTATGCTGGTAAACTGTTTTTAGTCTTGACTTTAATTGGGAACCCCTAGAGTAGTCTCTTTGGAAAGTCTCCCTGGATGAGATTGTGGCTGGAGACAAAAACAACAGTTGTTTCCTTCCAACAGGCAATTGAACGAAAATCCTCTGTAACAGCAACTGGCCCTTTCAAAGTTAAACTTCCTCAAAATACCAGAGATAAGTAGTTAGTCTCCTCAGGAGATGTCCAAATAAACATTCAAGAAGATGGACAGAAAGGACTCACCATCACATAAGTAGTAAAAATGACACATAGTTTCCACCATTGTTTGGGGAATTTGGAAACCTAATGGCAGACTGGAGGTTTTCTGCCAGTACTGTCTATGTTTGCACCTTGAACATAGTGACAGGAATTTCAGATTCTCCCGTAAAGCTTCTAAGTAAGTTCAAGGAAAACTGTTAGAAAGCATATCGTATTTGCTTAAAGCAAAAATACTCCCCCTCCACTACTGCCAGAATCTGCCAATGAATAAAAAAATGAAGAAAAACCAACAGAAAAAACAGCTAGCATTTAGAGAAGACTGCAAAAACCAGGTTTTTTTAATCCACTAATAATTTATACTAAAATGTTAAATAATTGTTCCCCTGCCTTGGGGTGGTCTCAGATACATTCAGTTCCACGCTGGAACAATCGTCCTTATGATTCAAATGTGTCAGCATATTTCAGGTAACAGGGTTCAATGGGGCTGGTAAACAACATAATGGTCTAGAACTTGGGCAGCTGATTGACCTCAGAAAAATCCCTGTGTTTTATTCTTACCTTATAACAGTGCAGCAGTAGGATACACATGAAAGAGGTGTGCAGTTATCCAGGTTCCATAAAGTTTTCCTGAATTATTATACAGTGAAGAACATGAAATTTTGGGGGTGCTTCACGAGTGAAGAATTTGTGTCCCTGGTTTCCTGCTGTGCAATTAGTATTGACACAATGGTATTTGGATTTTTGTGTTCTTATGTTTTTCCTCCAAGCTAGTAAGGCCATTTGTATCTTAGTAGTGAACATCGCCCCCAGTTAGGTACAGATGTCAAGGTATTGTTTAGATCTGGTGAAGAGGCCTTGCTAGCCCTATATGCCCGATACCATAATTCTTGATCTCAAAAGTGTTTGCTTTTTTGCTTTTTTGTTTTCATGCTTTTTTCACAGTTTAAAAGCAGAAAGCAAATTCTCATGTTCTCTGGTTTAATTAACACGTTATCTTAAATTCTTGTCCTTACACCAAAGCGAGAAAATTTTATGGATATTGGGAAAAACTTCATCTGTCCTGACAGACTACATTTTTTCCACTTCCGAAGTACTGAAATAGTTAAGTAAACTAATCTGTGACCATTCTGCCAATTGAAGTAAACAATATCTGAAATTTTAATGTCTAATTTTTAACATTTAATAATGATATATACTTCTAAAGCCATGTTACATGCATTAGGCTTGTGTAAGTAATAATCCTTTGCTTTATGTAAAAACCACAGGTAAGTCAGTTAAACATCACATAAAGTTTGTTTTTTACATACATACTAAATGTGATACTGATTTTGCAAGTAAAATTTAATCAGACCTTAAAAGTGTTGCAGGAACACAAAAGATATGTTGATTTTTTTTTTTTTTCCTTTTAAAAGCATTGTCAGATTTAAAGCATGAATAAATATGGAATCCAGAGAAAAGTTTGTGTGCTCTGTTACTGTGGTGGTGAGCCTTTGCTCAACTTGGTTTTGTAGGCTAGATTAGATACTCTGGAAATGGGACATCTTGTCACATTTTGGATGTGTATCCATCAGGTATAGGTTTTCTTCATGTCTGTTCTCACATAATCGTCGTATGTAAAAGAATTCAATGGCAAGTATTTTAAATGAATACTATAGCTTGCTCCTATTTTAAGATGGATGGCATGTAAACAGAAAGTTTGCTGTACTGAAAACAGAGCTGTGCACAGAAGGTGACAAATGAGTCTGCTGTCAAAGGGAAGACTGACAGACTGTGGCACATCTACCCAGCTGAGGCACTAGCCTGACTGCTCAGGGCTTGTCATTATTTTAAAGATCTGGATTATAGATTCATCTGCAGCGGCAGCTCAACAGAAGGGCATTTGTTCAAATGGTCTGTAACATTAGTAAATATGTTGTCAAAACAGCACACGTAGCTCCATTGTAACTGTTGCTTTGGTGTTGCCAGTGGTGTGGTGAACATCGTTATAATGATGTTAATGCCACAGCTTTACGAATGAAAAAAAATATTTGCAAATGCTATTACTTTATCCATGTGTTTTGGCCAAAGTGGTATTTTAGTCACAGAAATTCACCTTGGAGGGCATATTTGGTAATTTTCCTTTATTCAACAGAGTTTTGTTTCAAGTTCTCAAGAAAATGCAAATAGGACAGGTGTGCCTGGACCGCGCCATGTCTGTGTTATGCTGATAAACAGGAACTCGCCTGCATGAAATTGGGTCATATGGCCAGAGATTTAAATTACTGGCAGTAAATTTGCCTAAATACATTAGAATAAGATTTTCATATTGTATGTGGCATATAAATGTGTTGTAGCGTTTGGAGTGAATTATTGTTACAGGTTTTTACTGGTTTCAGTTGGTGTTTTTAAATCTGATGGGAGCATCAGATTGTTATTCGGCGATCTCTCTCATAAGGCTAGTGGGAGGGAGAGAGCATCAGCATCATGAAATTCAGAAGCACGCTCCTGGGAGCTTGACGGTTTTGTGTCCAATAGCTTGTAGCTTAAAATTCACTTTTAAACCTACATTTCTTTCCAAATGAGGAGGGCAGGGGGGAAGTGAGGATACCTTTGCCTTAATTTACTTAAAATTATGTACTCCTTTCTTGGACTTTTCAATGTAGCTGCCCATATTCCACCTACAGAACTGTGTAGTACCTGTGTAATAGTCCCTTTGCTGTGAATGTTTTTGGGACACACATGGTGATTGTGGGGTTTTTGCCTTATTCCTTGATCTTTGTTTCTATTTCTTTGACTTCCCTCCCCCATTTTCTAGCGACGGTAGTCATGAAGTGGCAGTAAAATTGGTGACCTTACAGTGTTTTGTTGTCTTTTGCCTACATTTTTGAATATGAAGGAAATGATACTTTACATTGTGTTAAAAGGGAAGGGGAAAATGTGCTGATAACTTTTGTTTTTGCAGTACTTCAGGAAAAGAACAGTTTCTGTGTACGTAATCTGTATAAAATTTTAAGTACTCCTGTAAATAGCTGTGAGTTAAGGTGACTGCTCGAAATCGAAGATTTGAGGTAATCTATTGTTGCAGCATTTGTCATTGACCTAAAAAGGTTTAATACTGTAATCATTGTTGACACTGTTTAGGAGAACAATATCAGTGTGAGATTATGTTCTAGAATGTAAAATAGTTGAGAGGCATTACAGTCAAATGGTACATGCTGCTGCGATCTCTACCAATTTTTACTTTGAATTCAGAACTACTATTTATGAATCCTGAGGGTAGTCCAAAGATGCCCTTACGTTTGTAGTTACTTTTGAAAGGGATTTTTTTTTAACATTCTTTTCTGTGACTCATAAAGAGATGCCAGCTTTCTTATAAATGCAATATTTTGAAAGCAGCTGGGAATAGCTCATCATGTCCAATTATTGCATGTCAGGTTTATTAACATCTCACTTTAATAGTCTAAAAGCATTTGTGAAAATGTCTTGCTTTTTTCAAACTTCAAGTTTAAGCAAGGAGTTCTTACATGGATTTTGAAATACAAGTGAACACAAAGTTGCAATTAGGTTTTGTGTAAGCTTTTCATACTTGTTGATGATAGAAACTTTCCAGGATGTATTGTTCTGGTGTCTTACACTGATTTAAATTCTATTCATTCTTCACTAAAAGATAGAACGTCTCACTGAACTTCTGCTTTAATCTTTTTTTTTTTTATTATATAAAATATAATCTATATGTAATTATTTTCTGAACTGGTAATGGGCAGTAGATGTGATTTTTCTGCACCACTGTACCTGGAAAGTGGTGGCAGTTGAGGAAGGAGGAGCAGGGAAATGGAGTCAACCATTTGTTTCTTTAAATTGTTTTGACTCAGAAATTGCCCGTGAGTGGTGCTTTCTTCACCTAATCAAAGAAATATCAGTTTTCCATTTTGAATATAAAGAGGCTTTTTTTTCTATTAAGGAAATCACCAAGTTTTCATCAGTCTGATGCATGTGAATGTCAATTAGACTTCGTTAGGTTGATTTAAATTTTGCATTCATGTGTGAAGTACTAAGTTAATGTTCTAACAGGCGAGTAGAGGTGTATAGCAGTCACCAGCCTAAGTAGTAAGGAAGTGTTTCATGGCATCATCATCTGGAAGTTTTGACTTTCATTACTGTTTTAATGGTTTTATTGATATTTTCATGTTACTCTTCAAGTCTTGTGCCACAGAAGCTCTACGTTAGATTTTGGTTGGAAATACCAACAAATGCAGAGTAAGATGGATGTTGATAGTTATGTATATAATGGAGTTCAGAAAGTGGTGTGCTCCCTTCCTACGCTGGGGAGATGTTTCTGTCTCGGCAGAACTTCATTATTTTTTTTCCTGACATGAGTGTAAAACACCACACTCAAATTCTGCTCATGTTGTTGACCACAAGGCCACCAAATCAAACTCAAGAGGACTTTAATTGCTTTGTCAACAAGTAATATTTTTTAAATTTTGTACTAGCTAGCAAGGGTTTGTTTAAGCTTCCTCCAATGAGTAACTTCTGCTATTTCTGGTCAGCACTCAATCAGAAAATTCATTGCACTCATCATAAGACTGTTACAAGGCTTAAGCATAATTTTTAAAATCATCTGTTAGTTGCACTGGCACATTGAAAAGACTTTTAAAAATTCTAAACTCATTTTTTAATTCAATCATGTAAAGAATAACTTACCTTTTAGCATAGTGTAGAAGACCAAGGGCACAAGTCATACATCTCATAAATGTAAATATATTAAATTTAAAATGTGCTGTGTATGAAACTGTGCCCTTAAAATAACTGTGCAAAAAATAGACCAGATATTTCAGGATCTTTTCTTGCTTTACTAGAATTCATTTTCACTAATTTTTATAGCCTCATTTACTAGCAGTCATTGTCAGTACCGAAAGAAATCACTGTGTAACAAACTGAACTCATTATCAGTGGACATGTTATTTTGGTGGAAGGCAGCTGCAGATTGTATGACATAGTATTCTGTAGTATTCATTTCTTTCCTGTGTGTTTATGCCTGTGTAACAACTGTTGATCTTTTTTTTATTTTTATTTTTATTTATTGTTCTTGTGGGGTAAAAAGAAAGACACTTTGAAGTTACTTTAAGGACAGACAGTCTCTGATTTTAAAGAATGTATTGTAAACATGTTATAGAGAGCTATACTAAAGTTGAAACCTAATGGAAGAGTGGCATGTTCCTGTTTGCCCTGGCTTGGTGTCCCCTGTTTCAAGTGGCGTGAATTCGTGGCACTTAAGACGTACGTCATATAGGGCTGACAATTAGTTTATTGCTTGAGTGCGTTCCCTGCTGCGTTTCAGCTCCTCTGCAGTATGATGTTGCTAGTGTAACAGGAGAAGTGGTATAGTGTAAATGGGAGTGACTGGGGAAATTTCTGAGTTTCAGATATAATTACAGTCAGAGAGGAGAATTATAAAAGCCATATGTATATCTATCTCTTCCAGATCTTGCATCCCCTTTTGTTTTTAGTGGAATTTGTGTATTTGATGTGTGAGAAGAAGCCAGAACTATATTCAGAAAGGCATTAAATGGTGTGCTGAGGGTTTCTGGACGTTTACCTGCCACAGCCCCTGGGTATGTGTGGCCTGTGTAGCAGCGAAGCTGCTGAAAATCTGGGAGGGCTGTCAGGTGCACCCTTTATAAATACTTGATAACAATGTTTACAGCTCTGCATCAGCACTCTTTTGGGTGGGGGAAAAAGGGAGGTGATGTCAACCCCTCTGCTTTATCCTCACCTTCATTGAAAGTGTTCGGTTCAGGATTTGGCGAGGTAAACGTGGGTCCTTATTCCCACCCTGACTTCAGTGATATTCTTAGGAGCCAGCAGGGAACGGATCCCTCCCCTCTGGGGCTGCCTGGATCTTCAGAGGCTGATACCAGATACAGGCAAGAGCTTGCTGCTTTATCTGCATTGTCCATCTCTACCTTAATGAGTGAAATGGTTAAGTATCCGAGGGGGCGAGCCTCAAGGAATGTGTCTTCCATTTGACTTGAATATTTCGGTGGATAAAGGGAGAGGGAGGGAGAGGAGAGAGAGAGAGAGAGAGAGAGAGAGATTGAGAAATCCACTTACATCACTCGAACTGCATTGAGTGTGTGCCTGTGTGCAGGTTAAGAGACAGACTACAGTGTCTTTGCTTTCTGCAGGAAGCAGCAATGCCGTTTGTATCCTAAGAGGAATTTTTTATTTAGAAAAGGAAGCATTCTTTCTACCCAGGAAATGGCTTTCCTTGTGCGTTGCTATGCCAACTGCCTGCAGCCATGGTCTTCCAAAGTAAGCACAATAACGTAATTATATTGGCGTATTGCATTCAGACTCATGATTCTCTGGGCTTGTGTGTGCGTGTGTGTGTAACTGTGTTGTATTTTTGTTGCTGACTCTTTGGGCACTAGACATGCTTGTCTTGATTGCGAGGAACAGGCATTATAAAATTAAATGTCCATCAATGTCATGCTGGTAAGATTAATTGTGCAAACTTGGTTAGCTGAGTGGAACAGAGATCACTGGTCACTACTCTGTCAGCATCATTAGCAGCCAGGGGAGGAGGTCCCAATTCCCGTGCTCTCCCTGATTTTGGGGGAGTGGAGGGTAGTGGTGGAGGGAGGGAGGCTGCGTATGTGAGTGTGTGTGATTGCAAACGAAACAGGAGTATTAACAATGCTTGGCTGAATGCTGGAGGCTGGTTCCTGCACCCTGACTAATATAATACTCTATTAAGCCTTTCTGAGGGAGTCTCTGTGCAGTCAGCCATTTTAGCTTTTTTCCTCCTTTTTCTTTTCTTCCCATTCCTCAGGCTCAGGGAATGGGTTTGTTCCCTGGCATGAACGCTGGATATGTAGGGTTTCATCAGGCTCTGTACGTCCTGACATGCTTAGACTTCCAGTGTTGCAAAAATGGAGACTAACGCTGTCGTTTGGATTGCTGCTCTGCACTACAAGTGCGAGGGGGTTTTTGAGGTTACCAGTAGTGACACTTTTAGCTCCAGCTTGGTTTCCCCCTCCTCCCTCTTTTTAATTTAATGCTGTAGAGGGGTGACTTGCCATCCATAAGAAATTGGTACATGATGTGTAAATTCAGTTCAGCTTATGTTTCTTCATTATGAAACCACTTGCAATCCCAGCTAACCATGGAGTTATGGGCCAGCAGGAGAAACACTCAGTAAGTATTGCAAATTCTGCTTGTTCTATCAATAACCTGTCATGGGCAAACTGCATGGAGATTGAAACTGCTTGTCGTCCTGCTCACGGGCTTTCCTGCTTGTGAATTTAATAGCGGGTTTCAAGGGAAAGCTGTACCTGAAGTGGCATTAGAGTCGGTGGCTGTATTTAAGGCTGTTTTTAGCTTAGAAAAGGCAACTCAGTAGGCTCTTTCTGAATGTTAAAAATTTCCTGGAAAAATGCTGACATACTTTCATTGGGCAAGAAGCTATGAGCATTCAGTTAGAATCTTTGTGCATTTGTTAAAACTTTAAGGAAATGTTCAAGCTGTATAAGAAGCGATATAATTGTAGGTGGTGTTAAGAATAGATTTATTCTGTCTAGTGTATGGTACTAGGGTGCTGTTGCTTTGTAGCATGGCATTTAACATCTGTGATACGCTTATGCTGAAAATGCAGAAACTGTTAGTAAAACATGGAATGAACAAAAGGCGTTAAGTACTGATGCTTTCTAATTGATCCCATGAGTCAGCTACACCTTTGTCATGCTTTAATCCCATAGGCTGCCTGTGTTTATTGTTTGGGAAAAATGCATTCATAAGCAGAAGAGCAAACATTATTTAACAAGGCCTCAGGTGTAAGGAATTAGAAATTTAGGTCTTAAGTGATAAAAAGATTCTAGAAGTATAGATTCTTATCACTCAGTTAACACGGTTAAATCTTCATGCTAGATTTTATATGGTTCCATGTAATTTCAATCTTACAATTTGTTTCTTGAAAAGATATTTTTTTATGTATGTTCTGTGCATACTGTGTGTTAGAATGTGTATGGGAATGTGTTCAGTATGTTCAGCATATGCAGCTAAGAATTGTAAATACTGGGAAGATGTGGTAGCAGGAACTTTTTAAAGGAGGAACATTTTCTTCAAAAATTCAGTTTTGATTGTGCAGAAATACAGCAACTAATCTAGACACATTTCAGAACGTGTCTAGTGAATTTTTCTTAGGCATGTAGCAGACACATCAGTTTCTTGTTATAGATTGTTTTGTTCCTTTCCCTTCTTCTTAATTGCATTCTAAGTATAAGGGAGTTCATGTTACCAAATCGTTTGGTGTTGATAAAATATGTAGAACTTAATCTTTTTAAAAAAATTCTCCTTTCCTCCTGGCAGTCAAGTACTGAAGAAACTGAAGTAGAATAGGATACCTTGAATTTGCAAATAGGAATAGAATGAGAAAGCTGTGTATATATTGGTTTCTCCTGCTCTTTCTGCTCTCCAAAGAATCTGGATTAAAAGTTCTAGATTGGTTCTGGTAACACAGCAAGTCTAACTGATATAAAGTATTTGCTGAT
Source organism: Ibycter americanus (assembly GCA_035590275.1). NCBI lineage: Eukaryota > Metazoa > Chordata > Aves > Falconiformes > Falconidae > Ibycter > Ibycter americanus. Next base: position 80,292,321 of record JAVJGI010000001.1, read on the forward strand.
TGATAAAGGAAAAAATTAACCTGGCATTTTAGAGACTCTACATTACAAGCTCTGTCATATTGTATTTGTATTACTTTGAGTTAATTAAATCACAGAGATGAATTTCACTCTCTGGGCCAAAATGTAGGAATAGTAAAAGGGAAAGGGTCAAGGTATTGCTTTACAAGAAAATTAGTTTACCTTAAGAAATGTCCACATATATGTAAGAAAAAGAAATCATACTTGCCATGGGGCTGGCACACAATTATAGATTTTGCATGAAGAAATGATTTAGTTTAGAGTTTAGAAGTTTAAAACAAAACTGTGAAGACACAGTGTAGCTCAGCGAAAAACACCACTTTGGCAATGAAACTTTCCATGCTTGCTTTCCAGGTAGAGGTTATTTTGCATGGAAAATCGGACTGAAAGATGTGAATTCTTGGTAGAGAGGGAAGGCAAGCTTGGAGTTTCAAGGTATACAGATTGACTTTGCCTAAAAGGAAAACTTCGTGAATTAATAATTTTTGGTGATGAGCCATTTTTATGTTAGTATGTTCCCAGAATCCTAAATTTTTTATCAATATCTGACTTGATCTTATTTCAAGGGGAGAGCCTTAATTACTTCTGTCACATCCCCACTGAGAGTCTCACAGCTTGATTTGCTGGGACAATCTGGATTTGAATGCAAAAATCTTGTGTGCAAGGTTTCACAAAATTCTGTGAATGAATTTTAGGTGATGCTGTTAAATCTTAATTTCACACTAGTTTAGCTAGGGAATGAGCAACATGATTTAAATCTACTGTTCTGTGACCAGTATGTCCATCATGGTGAAAATGGACAGAGGAAAAGTGAAAAATTGTGTTGTATTTCCTAGATTATTTAATATAAGAAATAAAATGAGCAGCATCAATAGAGTGTACTGGTCCTACATGCCTCATTTAATAAATTGGAAGAGTTTGAAGCAGTACTACAGATACCTGTCTGAAGGTGGTTCCTTGATACACAACTGTTGTCATCTGCCAAACAGGGAGCAAAAGTATGCTCTGGATGAAGCATGGCAGAGAACTGAAAGCTGGATTGTTGCAAAAGTAGTTCTGCTTAGTTCTTATATTTCATGTACTTCACCAGATTTCATTTATTTCGGTACATTCATTCTGTTTGGCTGTGTCCTTGCTGGTTTTAATAGTCCTCTCAACTAGCTTTGTAGTGCTTTCATGATAATTTTCCTAATCTCAAATGTTAGGACATTGATGTTTCAAAAATGATGAGTGATGTTTCAAAAAATGTTGCTTTGTGGATGTTGAAACAACTATCTCTTGAAAAGCTTCACACATCACATCTTGTACCTGTGTTGTTATGGGAAAAAAATCACATGAAGGTCGAGTGCATGAAGGTTCCCACGGTAGGCTCGGGTCTTCTAAAATGTTGTCTTTCTATCTCATTTCTCCTTTTCCCTTGTATGTGTGGTTTGTAGGAACTTTACTCAAGGTAACTTTAAAAAAACCTGAAAAAATTACTGACAGGTATAATGGCTTTTAAAAATGTGGCTTGAGATGCATAGTTCTTTCATGCCTGTGTAATGACTTGCAGAGTACATTGGAGTGACTTACGCACAACCTGTAAGAAAGCATAAGTTACATTTTTACTTTGGGTATTATTGAAATAAAGTCTGCTAATAAAGGATACGTTTCACTGCCGGCACAGTGACTGTCCTTGAGTGATCACGTAGGTGCTGCAGTCTTTTGATGTGCTTGACCTGTCTTGATTTACTGAAATATATTGAAAGCAATAGGTCAAATATTTGGCTTGTTCTTACCATATTTTAGTACACAAAGATTTGTGGCTCTGTGCTATGGGCCCCCTCACTCCCAGGAATGAGAAGGAAATGGGTGGTATTTTGAGGAAATGTCTTGAGTGGTAATTGTTCAAATATGGTTATTTTAGTTTGATGTGTAGCAAGAGTGTTGGCTGGTGTGCTTTCCTAAGAAATCTAGCACTACACAGAATAAGCATAATTTTCTGTTACTGGAAGAGATCATCAATATTGTCTTATAAATCAAACAATAAATGTAACCTGGGACAGTTATTTGACCTTTGAGTGAGCATCATGCAGCACTAATAAAATGTGGGGAAGAGATGTGTGATGTGATCAGGTGGCTATGGTTGGTAAGCTCCTATATGTTTTTATATATATACATATATTTATACCTCTGAAAAAAAAAATAGATGCATGAAAAAGAACTCCAGCTAGGTAGTGACCTATTAGCTACTGTAGTTGCTGATGTTTGTAATTTTGTTCATCTTAATGAATTGCATTGTACTGGGACTTGATAGAGATATTTTTTTTCTGTTGTTAGGCACCTTTACTTCTATCACTGAAACCAGATTTCTGGTTTGGCACCTTCTGATTATTCCTTTCCTTTTGATTTGTATATTTTGGAAAAAAAAAAATCCTCCCTGAAGACCAATAAAGGAGTTGTGGATTTCTGATGTGATTAGGAATAGCATTTCACCTCTTCATAGATGCATTATGATACAGTCTTTAATTACATGACCATCTATCTTCCACAAGATTTATCTCAAGATGGATAGCGCAGGTTTAATGAACAGTTGTTTGATATTTTGGGCTAACTTCATTGCACAAAAGGCCAGGTTGTGTTTATGGCATACTATTCAAGTCCTACTCAGAAGATGAAAGCATTAATTATTTTTGTTTCCGCTGTGTCTTTTTAAGGTGTTTGTAACTATGGTGTTCATGCAATTCATTAAAGTGTGTGTGGGGGCATTATCTTAATTTTTCATGTAGCAATGCCAAAGCAAATCTTTGGCAAAAAGTAAGGGCAGAATTTTGAGAACTTAAGATGCTTATTCCTCAGCATAGCTATGCCTAAGTAATTGTTCAAAGTGTGGATTTTGTTATTTCAATTTTCTGTGTATTGGCCCAGTGCAGGCACCCACAGACTAATGATCATCTGAAAAGTTGATTTTAAGTGACTTGCCTGGCATCTTACCAGATATCTGTGGTAAAGCCTGGATAAATTCCTGTTCTACAGGACAACATTTAACTGCAGATTTTCTCAAAAGCTTATAAATGGCAAAATTTGGGTCATTTCATAGGAATGACAGTGAATGCATTAGTGACCTGTAGAGATGGCAGTGAAAGCATCCTTGGCATGTAGGAGATGTCCTGCCATCTTTCTGTTACTGTTTCAAGACATGGGGACTACACAACATATTTAAAAGAGAAAAACAAACAAACAAAAAAAAACCACACCAAAAAAGCCACCATCTATATGTATATTGTGTGTGTGTGCACAGAACTGCTTTCTCTACCTTCTTCAGAAGTAGCTGAAATTTTTTCAGGTCAACATGGACAGCTGCCATAGATCTTCATCTCACAGTAGGGCATTTGTGTAGCAAGTTTATAAAGTAGGAAAAGTTCAGGCCTCATGATGAGAATTGAGAAACTACCATAATCAGTATTACTGGTTCTGGTTTACGTTCCAAAGTGGCCAAACCTAGTGGTGGTGTTGGAGTGCTTGCAAAGTGATATTTATGACGGTGCACACTGAAATGTGTCATTTATAGTCACAGTACAGATGTGAATCTGAAAAGGAAAGTCAGCTTCTTCCAGAATGCTATTTTGAGACCAACAGACTGATGCTATTTATCATTACTGAGTTGTAGGCACTCTGCCTGATCTTTCAGGCATGTTGAAAATCCAGCTGAAATTGAGAGCTGCTGGTACCCAACCATTAAAGAAACACCTATCCCATGGAACCAAAAAGCCAAACATCAAAAGAAACAAAAAATCTTAAGTCCTTTAAGGTACTGTTGATTTCCTCCTGATTCTACAAGTTTAATAAAGACACAGGAATAACAGAAGCTCTAAAAAGCAGAAGCTAATTGACTGTGTTGTGCGAAGTAACATAGGTTAAAAATATCAGGGAATTAACAATATGCACGTAGAGTAGCTTGAAGTCCGTTGTAACTAAAGCAAGCAGAGTCAGCTGAGGAAATCCTGTGCCTCAGTATCTCAGTTGATTCTTCCACCTGCAAAATATTTGGACTCCCTTGCAGAATACTGGCTCAAGAGTTTTAAAAAGTGGTACTTAAGCAATTTCCAAGTGATGTAAACGTAACAGTTTAGCAAATGGACCTGTAAAAATATTCCAGAAAGATGAAGTAAATTAGATTTTTAGAAATTTCATGTTTAATTTTTGAAGGCAGGGAATCTCAGACAGTGGTATGCAAAGAAATATGTAGTTTATAAGAGGATTAGAAACTGCTGTCAGTTGTGTTGGTTGTTTTTGCAGCTGTGATTGCCATTGCTGCTGCTGCTACTCTAGGATGCAAAAGTGAGGGAAAGTATCTTGTGTTCTGTATGTGCTGCTGAGATGACCTGAGGCACCTCTGCAAAATACTGCTTGTACTTGGTAGCTTTACAGGTTGTCTGCAAAATCAACGAAATATCAAATGATAACTGCACATGATTTAACAATACAAATGTTAGGAACCATGATTGCTAATTTCTAAACTAGAATTGCATAAATATTTAAACTGTGTTCAGATCATCAGCTGTCTGGGATGATGAATGACGTTGATACTGGAAACTCTTAAGTGTAATTTTTTTAAAAAAAGCTTATTTAAAGTTTGTTTTTCTTCAATTATTTTAGATATTTTTTTATTCCTTGGTGTATTCTAGGCTTTAAATGGCTGTAAATTAGTCCTTAACAGCATCCTTGATGTTTGAAAAGCTGAACTATTTTTGCTAACCCTTTCATGAATACACACTGGTGTGATTTTTGTCTGACTGAAATAAATACAAGATTTTACTGACCTCAGGATTATTTTATTAAAGTCTGATTTTGATTTTTGGTACCTTAGTTGCAACAGCAGACAGATAACCAGACCATTAATTATTTTCACTTACTATTATTGATGCATTCTTGTTAGTGTTCTCTAAGTTTAAAAATTAATAAAAGTAATATTGCTAGGGGAAAAAAACCCCACCTTGATAGGATATTTCAGGAGTTTGTGCAGGTGAAGGTAATACTGAAGCGGTGTTTCCAGTGTTCTTTGTTGACAATACATGAGAAGTACTACTGACTGTGAAGACCCTGCATGATAAGTACAGTTAATGTTAAGAATTTGAGAAAAATGAAATATTAATGTCTCAAGATTTACCCTTGATCAAATAACCTTGTACCTACCACACTTAGTTTTCAATACTGTATTTAAAAGAGTCTGGTAGCTGCAGTGTAGGAGAAGCATGGGATGACTCCTGCAGGTCTACAGGCTTTTTAGGATTCTAATCTCTGGGTACTCAACCAGTCAATTTGTTGCTGAAATGTAACTGGCACTCATACAGTATCCTGGTACTGGATGGCTGGTGGTTCTTCCAATTTTGTCAGATTGCCAGTAGTATTTTTTGCTGTTCATTTTGAGATGGTGATGATTCAGCTGAGAACTACAGGACGAATAAACTGTACTGAAGGGGTCTCCGCTCAGTGGGTTGCTTGTGAAAGCTGATCCTGTGCCCAGAAGCTGGAATTTATAGGAATGTTTGCCATTCCTTCCTAAACCCATGTTTGTAGGGGGATACTAGAAGGGCAGATGAAGGACAACAAATTGCAATACTTTTATGTGGGTGATGTTAAAGGTAAATAGCCCTACGTTAACATAGTGCCTGACCCAAACAGTGCTGCTACTTAGTTCCTAATACATGGGAGATACAGGGGTGGATATGAGTTATCACCCAATTTTTTAATTTTTTTTTTTCTTTTTGTTTTGGTTGGAAAAGAAGAAGGATCACAACCAGTTGCATTTGGTGAAATAATTAGAAGAGAGCATGGAATTTTGTGTAGGTATTTATTTTTATTGTAGGTTACACTTGTGATGCTGGACTTGGTTATTAGGCTAGTGCAGTATGGTAACACACAAGAATGTGGGTCCAGCCTTTGGCCAAAAGGCTTCATCTGTCTTTTTGGGTTGCTGTCAATGCAAGTGTGAAGCTTGCTACCATGAACCAAGTTCACAGTATTTAGCTAACCTGGGATTCTCGACTTGGCCTAAACCCTGAACTGGTCAAAACCCTAAAAGTAAGGGCATCAGTCTTTTTGTGATCCATGGTCTCCATTGCAAGTGTTGGAGCACAAAATCCCAGCACGTTTAGTTCCCTTTTCATGAAAAGTGAAGGACGATTTTCCTAAATGGGGAAAATCTTACAGCTTGGACTGACTAGTTTTCTAGCCTTTCCTGAGTCCTGTGTTATTGTCAGTCAAGCTGATGTCTCCTGTAATATGCCATTCCTATCAAAGTCTGTCTAGAGTGCCTTAAAAAGGCATCAAGTAATTTATCTGCTACAAATTCCGATAGTTCCTGTGCTTTGTGGTCCCTGTGCTGGGTAATGGGTGGCAGTGTGAGTGCCTCTCCTTTAATTCAGAAGGCTTTCTGATTTTTCCTTACTTATCTTCTGAGTTCCAGTGAAGACTGATTACTGTAAATGACAACAGAAATCTCTGAACCATTTGGCAAAATGTGAAGATTTTTGCCTTGAATATGAAGATGGTTGTGACTCCGCTCAGATATATGCATACCTCCATGGCATTTGCAGCTTGTAATGGAGATGACGCTTCTTTGGACTGGGAATATGAAAACTGGTTTAACACCAGCCTTCTCTTTCAGTCCCAGTTTCTTGACTTGGATCAAGAGCCAGCTCTTCAAAACAGAGGAAAAGCAGGCTTGTGAGTTAGGGTGCAAAGTAGTGCAAAGTATTACATTATAGCTGCATTTAGTATCTGTTAATAAGCTAACAAATGCTACGGCAATCATAAAAGGTATCTGCATGTAGCACTTATAACTTTCTACCTATAGATAACTTATTTCAGCTGTCCCAGGTCTGGCTGGTGACAAATGCCAATGTTTGGTGGCAGTAATGCATCCTCTTAGTAACTGCAGTTACCTGATCTTCTGAGGTATATGGACAGCCAGGAACCACACTGTAAACCCAGACAACAACACAGTGGTCAAATTTCTCAACCTGTGATTTCTTTCACTCAGTCTATAAATATTGCCTAATTTTTTCTGACTGCAGCCTGTTGGCTTGCTTGCTTAAGAGCGTAGGTGCTGTGCACTGGGTCATTTGGACACACTGACTAGGTAGGATTGATTAGTTTATAGTTTGACTCCAAACTGTGACTTTGCAAGTAAGAAAAATGGATTAAAGCTTTTTTTTTCCTCCTCTGAAGAATGATTTCATAAAAATGATATCATGCTATTTTGTAGGTCTGCTCCCTTTGTATATTTAGTCATGTTGGCTTGCTTTATAGTTAAAAATAGGCTTTTACTGTTTTGTGCTGCTGTTATTCCTGCAGAGCCAGGAGAATGGGAGCTGGGTTGTGCTCTTAGGACTCCACGCGTAGCATTGCTTCCTAAATGCCTATCTGCTGCTGCGTGCCTGCCAACCTACCGAATGCCGTAGGAGTTACATGAGTGTCAGGAAGGTCTAACGTGGGATGATTTGAAAGGGCATGGTAATGCCTGAAAAAGAGAATATGACTGCAGAACTGGACCGGACCATAAATTTAATATTGGTAGTAGTGGGATCAGTGGCTTGAAAATGGGGTGATGAAGGACATTCTGCCTGAAAACTGAATGTATTTGGTTGTGGTTGAAAATAAAAATCATTCTAGATTTTGGAAATCTACACTGAATTGTGGGAATTATTTCTTAGTTAGCTATATCATAGGCTTGCTGAACCATTAATCCTGTTCGCACTTTAACCCAAGTACAATTTTTGTGCTTCTGATGTGTATTTTTTTCTTACATGTAAGCCGCTAAAGGTTCTTCAAAACTTGCATTGTACACACTCTGCCTCTGCTGTTTCACTGGTGAAGGTACAGCTTGACCTCTAAATCTTAACGTTGATAACGGGCTAGGAAAAAGAAAAATCTTCCGAATACTTGGCAGGCTGTAGCTCCTTACTGTTCTGGATTGATCACGAAAGAGCCAGATGTCAGACTTGGATGTGTCTCCCTGGCGTACTTGCCTTTTCAGTTTTGAGCCACAGCACAAGTGGATTTTTAGCTAGGTTTTTTGGCCTTTGAATAAGAAGCTGACTATAGAGGGATTTTGTTTGAAGTATCCATAAATAATGTAGAAATATCTTTTCTCTGTTGTCCTTGCTTTTAAGGAACCATGAGGAAAAGAAAAATGCATGAAATTATGGATTTTGGAGCCATTGTAAAGTGTCTTAATTACTTAAGTAACTTTGCATCTGCAAGTGGTGGTCCACTGGATTTTTTTTTTTTTTTTTTTTAAAGGTAACAGAGAAGACTCGTACCAATTCTTTTAAAAGTGAAGCTGCTTACAGCTGTAGGAGCAGAATGAAAAGCAAACTAAAATGAAAACAGTGTTGGTTTCTGTTAATAACTGTAGCAGTGTGTATGCTAGGTGTACCTCTTCTTGCCTGTTGGTGTATGACTTCTGCAAACATATTCTGTGCTCTTACTCCTGGAGTTTCTGTCCTGTTCAGTCTTGCTCATTTTCAAAATGGTAGATTCTTTTACTTGATTCTATGGGAATCTTTTCCAGTTTTGTGAGAAGATGAGAGGTTTCTTGCATTTCAGGGAAAATGATTTCAGGTATTTCCATTTAGCAGAGAGTTTCCAGGGTCCCTGAATACAGCTGCTATTCCTAAATAAATGGATACTAAAGTATAGTTTCAAACCAGTGGCACGAATGTCAGCATAGTATACAGAAAATCTAGTTATCTACCTCTTTCCTGTTCAAGGAAGAGGTTGTTTAGACAGTTAAATGTCACTCCTACACCTGCCACTTCCATTAGTATTGTACATTACTATTCTTTCTGTGGTAATGGTACCTAGGGAAAACTAAATTTAGGAATTCCTGAGTTAGAGTAATATGATTTTTTTTTTTTTTATTTTTTAAGTGGAGGCTCAGTGTTCCAGCTGGGGTTTTATTCAGTTAAGCATGCAGAGATAACATGTTTAATGTAGGAAGTGACTAAAATGTCTACCACTTCTGTGAAAGTAAGTACTCTTCTTAAGCTCTTGCACCATGGTGTGCTATGGAAAAGACCATTCAAGTGCTATCATAAATCAGCAGTTAAGATTTGACTCTCAGATTTTCTGGTTATTGCAAGGTGACCTGATGCAGTAGGTGATGTACATGCATGCATCCTGGGTCTCTATAGCTTATCTTGCAGTAGGTGGGAGAAAAAAAGATGAACTTCACTAACTATTTGTTGAACAGGCTTCAGTTATTGGTCCTAGTATTTTGAGCTGATTTCTGTGCTGATCATTTTTCTGCCGTTTGGCAATCTCTGATGTAAAAATCTCTTTCTAAATAAACATCACTGAAATATGTCATGGTGTCAGTAGAATAAGTTGCTATGTGGATTGTGTTTTTTAATATCCTGTTGACCCAAGGCCGGAACATAAGGGATGATTTAAACTCTGTGTGCACACCTGCACAGACACAAATAGATAAATTTCTGGAAGACACATCTGAATGCCAGCATTTTAAGCTGAATAACATGGTGCTTCATTTGGCGATGTCTCCTTGCTCTAAAGCAGGCTCCGTGTGGGGCCACCTTGGTTTGCTTATCTTGTGAATGTTGTGGACATTTGTAAAAATTAGATGATTTTAAAAAAAAAGGGGGGGGAGGGGGGAGTGGCTAATTAAGCTTAGCATTTGATATTACAGTTGTAAATAACTGCCACAGACTACAACGAAAAGCTCTGCTGGTTGTTTCAAAATTCAATGGAGATATTAATATAAAAGATGCTTCTGTGTTGATCTGTGCAAATAATTTTAAATGGCGTTGCACAGTTGTTGCTGCACCATACTCCAGAGTTTAGGGTACGTCTTTGTGCTTGCTACAGACTTTTCAATGAAAAGGAGAAAAACGGCCCTTTACTTTTTCCCTTCCTATGATTACAGTGAGCACACACAAGTAAGTCTTTTGCCCAAACTAGTAAATATTTGTCGTAGTTCAAAGAAGTTGGAATCTTGTTCTGTGTGACGAAATAGAAACTCTGGAGGGTATTGGGAAATCATGGTATCACATACAGTTATAAAATCTTGTGTCAGTGTGAAAATTTTTCATTAATTTTCTTTGGCTACCATATGAGGGAAAATGTAAAATAACGTAGCAAGCAAAGCTGGGGGTGTTACAGCAACATTCACTGCTGTTACATTGCCATGGCATGAGTACAGTTGCAATTTCAAAACTCATAACATAAGGAATAAAGCTGTTTGACTAGTAGGCATGTTAGTATAACATTAAATAAAGCATAGATAAAATAAAATCATACTAATGTTGCAAAATCTTAAAATAGTCCTGTATAAAGGGAAATACTTGTAATTTAAAAATATTTTGAGTTGTCTCATTGCTGTGCTATTTTTACATTATCCCGAAAAACAGTGAGACATTACCTGTATTACTATATAATGCAAATATGAAACCTTTTTATTTTCTGTGTTGGTCTCAGACGTATTATCTATAAATTTTACGATGTTTTTAAGTAACCTTTCTCTTAAAATTCACCTTATTTTAAACATAACATCATCCTCAATTTTAAGCAAAAATTATTTGCCACCTCTTTTGACCAACTTTTGTTAAAAAGTTTGTATAATTGATTTGAAATGCTGACTATTATGCAGTTAGCAACCTCAAACCAGTGATTATGGTAATGCACATTTCTGCTTTATATTAAGGAATGCTACAATCAGAATATTCTTAAAAACAAGGTTTAGCAAGTGATTTGATGTCCACTTGTGTGTTGAGACATGTATCTTGTAATACTGCAGTTCCTCAGGTTTTTTGTTTGAGGTGATGCAAAAGTGTGCATCTTTCACTGTCAGACAAGGAAAATAGAGGCAACTTTCATTGTAAAGAAGCACATGGAAAACAAGGAATCGTGGTGCATGATTTCTTATTTGGAGCCAGTCATTAGCAGAAGTATTATGCACTTTTCTCTCTTATCACTTAAGTTACTGAAAATCAAAGTCATTGTATTAGCAAAAAACCACCCACTTTTCTCATGAACTATTCCTTGATACTATAAAGCAAAGATAATCCTTTAGTTAAAACTCCAAGGGTGGCATCGACATGGCTGCAGCCATCAGACTTCAAACAAAATTTCTGTTTAATTGCTTGTGAATAGTCATGTCTCTGTTTAAATTTTCATCAACTTTCTTTCAATTAATCTGTTTTTTTATAGAGTGAGACTCAGTGTACAAATGGAAATCTCCAGGTTTTGCATCTGTGCACAGCAACTCCCTACATATCTATGTCTTTTAAAAATATTTTCCTTGGACACGTACAGAATACTTAGATCTTTTCTAAGAAACTACCAGTAAGAAAATCTAAAATGTTATTACGTTACTCATGTTGATTTTTGTCTTTTTTCCTCCTTTGGTTAGTCTGCTTCTGAATGATAATTATATTAAAAAAAAAATATCCAGGCTTGCTTCAGATTTTTCTACTTGGAGGACTGACATGGGTCTGGAAGGGATTTTCTGGGTCACTGCCATTACACACTGTTGTACACCACATTCATAACTTTAGCTTCGATTTGAAAGCCTTCTCTACCACAGCTCCTGTGGAGTATGGTTTTGAGAATCTCTGTGGTTCATAGGTAGCAGCCTTCTTTCAGCTTCCTGCTCATTAGGCTTTACACCAGCATTGCTTTCTACTGGAAAGATTTCTTTTTCTTCCTTCCTATTTCTAGCTAGTGATCATACCCTCGCTCAGCTTGCGCCGAATAAGCCATACTCCTCATGCACTTTCTCAAATACTAGTTTTTCTTCTGATAATCCTGATAGTTCTTCTCTGACTCTGTATATGTGTTTTGTTTTAAGTCCATCTTTGTTGAAAACATACAGCTGGGAATGGGTACCACATTTCCAAACAAGTTCTTTGCTGGGGCCGTGGAGAAGGGCCCAGAACTTCTGTATTTCTGAAAATTGTATGCTGTGATCTCATTGGGTTCTCCTTCTGCTGCATCACCTTAACATCACCTTAATAGTTCAGTCAGCTTCCAATTGGCTGATACACTGAAACTCTTCACAGTCATTTCTGATTATGAGTTTCCAGGTTCTTGGGTTTTGTCTTGAAGTGCATGATCTCACGTTCTCATACTGCATTGTATTTCTTTTAGTCCATGTAGGAGTCATCGTATGCTCACAGAACAGTGTCCTGCTCATCTATTGTATCAACAGTGTCTCTTTGCACTGTGATACCAGCAGTTTTTACCAGCATGTTTGGTTTTCTCCCCCCACTTGTAGAGAGGAGAATTCTATGATCTTTCCTATATATATTATTTTTCATATTCCATCTTTTAAAAAATAAAAATTACTTGGGTAGCCCTTAATTTAATTTTTTTGTTGTTGTTCTAGAGTCAATTCACGTTGATTTTTTTTTTTTTTTTTTTACTATTGCTAGTTCAAGTGCAGTAAAATTCGGTGCTGTAATTCAGTAGTAAACTGCAGTAGTTCAGATTAAACAGCTGCAGTTCAAAGCTGAGATGTCCCCTCATAAGTGTTTGAAAAACTTAACCAAGCTTTGTTAGATTGGCTGGACTGCTCTAATCATGGGATGAAATTTTTTGTGATTAGTGGGTGTAAGGATGCCCTGCTGATGGAAGCTTCAGCACTTGGAATTGTGTACATATCATAGGTCTTTGCTTTAACAGTTTAAAATGTGCCCAGGGTAGATGTTTTCACCTTTGGGCTACACTCTCTACTTGTCTGTAGTGGTTTTCAATCCTGAGTGGTACTTTAAAGCTGAAAATAAAATCTGGCTGGAGGTGCCATCAATTTTACCCCTGCTGGTATAATTGCTCTTTAGCATCCCCCGTGTCCGCTTGTTAGACTTCTGTATAAGAAACCCAAAATGAGTCTGTATGTGAGTTGTACTTGAGCATTCCCTTATTTACTTAAAATTTTCAGCAGGATTTAAAATACCTTGCTTGAAAATGTTTGAATTAACATTTCCTGTAAACATACGTGCCCACATAAAGTGTTCTTGAACTTTTTTTGCTTTTACATCCTTGGGCATAAATCTTTTGTCTGGCTTCCTGTGGAAGCGAAGTTTGTGACCAGGTTCTCTGTTCCTTCCTCTCCCACAGTTACTTGTAACAGGCCAAAGAGTTCAAAACTTAACCTTGTAAGCCTCCAAAAGCCCTGGAAGTAGGCTGTTTAGTTTCTAGCCCAGCAGTAGTTCTCAGCGTATTAAACACCCAAACAGCCACAAGAGAAAGTGTTTAGGAATATCTAACTGTGGGAAAAACATCAACTGGAACATGCATTATGTTAGTATGAAAATCAGTTGTTCCCGAGAGAGATCTCTGCAAAGCCAAGCTTTATTAATTTTTTTGTCCTCCACATCTATTGCTGTTAAATAATGGAGAGCTTTTACTGAAGTTCACTGGTTGAGCTAATTTTCTACGCTCCTACCCTAGACATATTTCAGAAGTCAATTGAAACGCCTCAGAACGGTCTTTCCTTCAGCTTTAACTGCAATCATCAAGTGCCTGTCCCTAGCTGTCAGTTTTCATTATGTAGATTTCCACAATGTGAATTTGCTTCCCAATTTTATTCAGTGTTTTTTGGGAAGCTGTTAGTTTGTGTGCGGGCGTGGGCTGTGCAGGCTCCGTTCTGCTCTAAATGCAAGTGAGTGCTTGGTGGGGCAGCGGAGTGCTACCAAGAGCAATACGGTACATCCTTGTAAATGTGTGGACATAATATGCTGGAATAGAGATTTTTCTTTTCACAGTAGTTCAAAGTGACTACGGAATGGCATCTGATCTAAATCTGAGCTGATCACTTTGTGAAACAAAACTGATATATAAAAAATACCAGATACTCTAGTGAAAAAAGATGACGAAGTCCTGACTGTCCTGCGTAGTCTCTTCGGCAAGGTTTCACTCCCACTGCACTGTTTGGGAAAAATTTTAGCAGATCATGTTTCTCCATGTGGTTGAGGTTGTCAGAGAATTGTTGGTACTTTAATGGATATCCACAGCCAAAACAGTCATAAACAGTCTTTTTAGTTTGATCCCTGGAGCAGAACTGCTCTGATTTTAAAACCACCACGATTCAGTGGTTTAGAAGTATTAAATTATCGTTCGTTGCCCAATGAAGAAGTCACACATTTACCAGGTATTTTCTGTCTGAGACAGACTTCTGAGTAAAGTTCTACATAAAAATATTCTGATATTGCAGATTTCTACTGTTCATTGTAAATACGTTATAATCTTTTGAGTTCAGAATGTCAAAAACCTGGAGAGAAGAGGTTTGGAAAATTGTTTAGCATGATTTAGTTCAGTTTAGTATGATTTAGTTCAAATCCATTCTGCTTTCTTTTTCTTTTTTTCTTTTGTATTCTTGGTTCACAGGCACTGTAAATGCCTGTATGATACAATTTTTCCTTTTTTTTTTTTTTTTTTAAACATCATTTGAGCTGTTGTCAATAAACTGACACTCATGTTTGCTGAAGTAATGATGTTTATGCCATATTTCCTGAAGGAGACACTTTTGAATATAAAATGCTGCGTTGAATCTGTGACACAAACTCTGTCAAAAGAAAAAGCAAATACTAACAGATCTGGTCCTGAAACAGAGAAGGTAGAAATAAGAATGTGTGTGTGTCAGTGATGAATTTCATACTTTTCCTTTGCAAATAGTTGTCCCTGAGAGCTTTTCTCCATTTCCCAGATAACCATTTACATTTCACCACCTCTGTCCCTCTGCAGAAGTCAATAATCCGTCAAGCAAAGGATAATTATGTTCAATGCATTAAATGCTCATAGGATTAGCTGCTGAGAGCTACAGGATATACAGTAAGTGGCAGTCACTGTGTGTTTTTGTAAGGGAAACAAAATGAAGTTCCTTTGTGCTCACTCTGTCTCGCTTTCTCCCTGAGACCAGCAGGTCACGTTGCATTAGCTTAAACCTCTGACTAGTTTCATGGGGTGCTACCTATACCAAAGTATCAATGGAGGAAGATATGAAAAGCTTGCCAGAAAAGATTCTTACAATGCTTTTTTTTTTTATTAGAGGTCTTCTGCTATGAATTTTGTCTATAAACAACTGCATAACACAGCACTAGTGCCCAAATGCAGTATTCTTAGAACATGGGTTGTGTCTTGTGTGGTACTCGAGATGAAGAACGTTTTTAAGAGTAGGTCATCATGAAGTTTGAGCCACAGTTTCACATAAAAATGTGTATTTAAGGAAAATCTGGAGATTCAAATTACATGGGATACTATTGTATCAAGTGAATGATACACAGAAGACATAATTGAAGTCAGAAGTTTTTTATTTAACTCTGGCTGAAGTTTTCAGAGGAAATATATGGAAACCTCTTCATGTTTTTCATTCCACCCCTTACTATAAGGAAATATTGCATCCTAATCTGAACTGTATGTAGTTTAAACTTTTATTTTAAATTTAACTCTGCACTGGACATGTCAGCCTGCATCATCGCGTCTGTAGACAGAGTCAATGGAAATTACTTTATTATTCTGTAATTACTTATATTGACTGCTGTGCTGTAAATCACTGAACCATGAAAATGTTTTCCTTGATGTCTCTTGGTTAGTGAAAGAATTATGTTGAACTAGCATGTTGATGAATACCCACCATTATTAGAAGTATTTCTTCGTTCAGTCATTAAATGTCATAAGTCTGGGTATATCCTTAAAACACATACAACAGACTTACAAACATTTAATATAAAAATGAATATGTGCATAAAATAGTGAAATAAAATGTTACTGAATTGATGGGATACTGAAGAATACTGGGTTGGTGATGTACACACTTGTAGTGCAATAAAAATTTTAAAATTTCTATCTTAATGGAGAAAAATGGGAAAGACTAAGGTATAATATTTATTTTATTTGGCTGCTGTTGTTCTTCCTTTACAAAAAGATACAGAATACTAAAGTAACTTTGTTGCAATTATTTATTTAGATTTGTGGGACTGTCATCTGTAAAAGAAATAAACAACATATTTCTTTTTTATTATGGTGACTTTTATGATTTTATTAGTTAAGAGGTACTACAGAATAAGCACTTAGATGCACGTGTTTAGAGGCTGAAGAATTGGTGTTTGTGTTTCTTTCATTTCAGAAGGTGGAAATAAAGTCTATAAAGGTGATATTTTGCATTTTCTTATGTCTATAGTACTTGCTTGGTATGTCTCAGGGGCACTGAATTACCTATAGGATTGTTCATTGGGATTTGCATAACAGAATGTTACACTTTTTGCCCTCTTTAATTCCATCTTTGTGCAGATGTACTTCAGTCACTTTGCAGGCTTTATAAATCTTTCATAAAGTGCTGACCGGCCTTCAGTAGAAGACCTTCTTTATAAAATGCTTACTGATATGTTTGCTTTAAAATGAGTGGTATATTGGAGCTCTGCAACCAGAATTCTTCTTCTATTTTAAAATTATGTTCTTCTGTCTGTCCCACTGTTGCATTTATACTTGTTTTCACATATAATTGCATTTAAAAAACAAACAAAAAAACCACAACCAAAAAATCTACAGAGGAATACTATTTAAATGAAGAAAAGGTGTGGGGTTTTTGGTATAATTTCACTCATTTTTTTGCTGTTTTCATAACTTTTTATGCTATATTTGAAGATTTTAATTTCTTGTCCAGTAAATATTCTGAAAATAATTTTAAAAGACTGTATTAGTAGAATAAGCCCAATGATTTCTTGAGTAGAAGTTGCAATAGAAGTTGCCTTTTGTTATACAGAAAGGCATGCTGTAGGGTCGGAGAAAATCATGATGTTCTTAAAATAGGAGGAACGTACTCAGAGCAAAGTAATTGTTAGTTTTGCATGCATAAAGCGGTGACTCACTTTGAGGGTGGAAGTAATAAAATGCTGCTTTTGAGATAGGAAGATGTGGTAGGGTTTAAAGTATTGTGCAGTTCAAAATGGAGATATGTCTTTGTCCTTAAGGTAGTTTCACATAATTGTTTAAGTTTTCTTTTTTCTTTTTTTTTTTTTGAGGGTTTTCAAGAAGTAAAAATTTGGAGTTCCCAGATAGGCAGTTTTTCCTTTGGTTTTTATCCATGTGTGTAAGCTCTTTAAATGTGTGTATGTACACACGCATGCTCAGTTATTAAGAGCTACATGTATATTTATAAAATACTGGTTTGACCTCTGTCAAATTAAGATTAGGGCTTTGGAGTTACCTATTTTATTGGTTCATGTTTTGTATTAAAAACTTTTGTCCCCCTATATATACTTCATTAGATCTATGCATATGCAGCCTTACTGTTTCTCACTTATGAAGTTTGACTTGAAAATAGGTTATCAGGACAGTTATCTGACCTTTTTAATGACTATTAATTATTTAATGTAGTTCACGTATAATGTATTTTGAAACTATATTTTCTTAACAAATTCTGCGTTATTTTTCTAAATCACCCTGCTATATTTTCACTCTGTCCGTTAGGTCTTTCTTATGCTGTGACTCCAAGTGTTCAGTAATAAAGCTAAGAAATATTGTAGTTGGCTTCAACAAAGCTGTAGCTTAGTGTTGTTGCAGAAAAATAAGATAAAATATAAATATATTGGATATAAAATATATAAATATAAAATAAGATAAAATATGCAAGTTGCTTTTGATCCTTGTTACTTTGAAAGACTCCTTAAAGCTAGCCATAATTTAATGAAAATGGAAAACAAGACAAAAATGACTCTTCAGTTCTGATGCCGTTTGTGGTGTCTTCAGTCTGTGATAGGTGATGTTCCTGAGGCAGAGGCTGTGTCCTTTGACTTTCTTATATTACTGCATGGTCTGGAGGATAAAGCGTGTGCTAGATCTAGCCTGTATGCATTGCAAAGACTTTACTCAGGAGTAAAGTTAAGCCCAGGAAGAAGGGAAGGGTGATGGGAATGTGTTTTTAAGATTTGGATTTATTTCTCATTATCCTACTCTGATTTGATTGGTAATAAATCCAACCAATTTCCCCAAGCGGAGTCAGTTTTGCCCGTGACGGCACTCGGTGAGGGATCTCTCCCTGCCCCTGCCGTGACCCACGGGCCTTGGGTTGTGTTTCTCCCCCTGCCCAGCCGAGGAGGGGAGCGACAGGGCGGCTTTGGTGGGCACCTGGTGTCCAGCCAGGGTGAACCCACCACACTTACGCAGAAGACTTAAGCACATGTTGGTTTTCATTGTCATCAGCGCTTTACTTTTCCCCCCTTTGTGTACAACTCTGTACATTAAATATTTTAAATAGCAGTATGTGACTAAAATAGAAATGCATGTATTTCTGACACACACTTTTCATTGAGCTCACAATTTAAATGTTTTGGCTTGTTTCATTTTTGTATTTTTTTTTTTCTCTTGCACAAATTTTCACCTTAACTATTTGGGGGTAGGGCAGTTGAAGTGGATGTGGCTGTCAGGCATGTAGCACAGAGATGTAGTATTCTGCAAAGCTGTGAGCATGTGCTTTCTGCTTGTGAATAGTCCTGTTTGATTAGGATCAAAGTGACTAGTTAGGTTGCCCTAAGTGAAATGCCTGCTTCTGATCTTCTGCTGTCACCACTTGGCAAGTCCAGCTCATGCAACGTGGCTTTGGCTTGAGGAGTTATTCTGAAACTGGTAATCACCAAACGTTCAGCTGATTGTCTGTAGCCAAAAAAATTCAGAAGGCTTGCTTTTATATGTAGTGTATTTCATCAGTTGTTGTGAAATCTCCTGCCTCTTCCTATTGCCTTTGTAGTAACAAAACACAAATCCTTGCTGTTCATTTAAAACACCAAGTGCACTCATTCTATTAAAGGTAGCTTGATTTAGTTTTTTAACATACTAACTGGATTGGCTTTTATGTAAGGTTATTAATTATTGTTATTGCATTGATTAAAAAAATAAATGCAGTTGTTAATGACATGGAGATATTTGCAGGGCACTATGAAAAATTCAACGCATTTGGCTGGGTGCAAGACTGTGACACGCACCTCCCCATGGAGTTAATATATATTTGGGATTGAAATAGTTATTACTGTATAAAATGTAAAACTCAAAATACTGTATCTTTGTAAGTTATCATTAAATGTGCAGATCTTAGATGATTTGTGCATGTATCTTAAAATAATGTGTTGGATTTCTACTTGGAAATAAACCTGGACTACTTTAATGCTAAGAGATTGTAATTTTAGGAATAGTCATTGACATGTTACAAAAGCTGTGGTCATTCATTTACTATGCATTCTGCCTGTGGAATGTATACTTATTTGTAGAATGGCTCAAATGATAAAAATTGGATATAGTGGCCTGAATATCTCAGTGTACACTGTTCAGTATTATGATAATTCAAACTTACAGATTGAAAAGAGAAGTAACAAAGACAACAGATACTATAACTAAAGCACTCCTTAATGCTGTATTCTCTCCTAGTATATCATCGACAGCGGTGAGCATAACTAGATTTTTCTGGAGGCAGCATCCATGGCTGTATATATTAGAGTATTGCTTTTGTTAATTGCCCTGTCTTTGTTGATTGGTGTATGAAGGTCAGCTCTAGCTCTGGGCTTGCTGAAGCTTTTTAGGATTATTATTGTCTGTTTCCTGTTTTTAGCCCCTCTTTCAGGTAAAATGGTAGGAAAGAATTGTTTAACATGTAGCCATGTTTGCTGTCACTGATGCTGTCATGCTGTAATAAGGAAGAAAACCTTTTCAAGTGTATTAGAATAGGAAATACTGGTCAGTCTAAATAAAACTAAGGTTTCCAGTTGCCTGTGCTTTCACCACAAATCCCGAAGCCAAGGTTCTTTCAGGGCATGTTCCATAAGCAGATTTAAACTGGGCAAACAGCAGTAAAATCATTCGGTACCTTTAGCTGTATAGAGCTAATAATTTTCTCAAGCACAGTCTCTTGTGACTTGCATCTGACTTTTTTCATAACCTTTTATACTGATCGACGTACTATATCTCAATGCTGAATGAGCACTTATTTTCATTTTCATCCAGGGAGAACAGTAGTAGTGCCAAGGTAGCATTCATATCTGACATGGATGGACACACTGCATATGACATTCTTGGTACAAACACACCTCTGTAGAGAGTATCTACCTTGCCTGAGTTGAAACAAACAAACAAAAAAACCTGAGCCTAGTTGTGGGTTTTTTTTTTTTTTAAATTATTGAAGCATTTATTGCATACGAAAATTGATACATTAACATACTTTTATTAACTAGCAGTGGGATGCAGGCATCTCGGGGAGAAGAGTAATTTGCCCCTGAAATAGCATTTGAATATTTCTTCAGACAGCAAATATTTTCTTTTATGGAAGTTCACTTTCTGCAATCTGGCAATGTTTACGGTTCTTAAAAGATTTTCATGGGAGCTGTGTGCATAAAGCAATAGCAAAAATATATATCACAAAGCTTGGTGGATGATTGTTAAATGATCAAATATACTGTCTTGATTCATTCTTCAGCACCGCGTGTGAGCAAACTTATTTCAGGATTGTAGTTCTGCAATTGTGTCAGTCTTCCCACATTTCCTATTTGCCATCATATTATTTGGCTTAAAGTATAGTAGATAGCTCAGTGGCCTGGGTTTTACTTGTCTCTAATGTACTTTGTCAGCTTCAGAAGCAAAAGACCTAGCCAAATCCAGAGCCGTGTGTGTTTGGGGTTTTTTTTTGTTTGTTTTTTGTTTGTTGTTTTTTTCTTTTTTTTAACTAGGTGACTTTACTTGCTGTTAACCCCCACTTCCTGTGGGAAACCATTGCTACTGAAACTAGCACAATATTCTTATGTGCTTCAATTCTATTGAAACCCCATAGCAAGATACTGAAGAGTTTTGGCATAAGGGTTATGCTTCATCGGTGTTAGTCCTCAGATATGTTTTTTAAAAATGTCTTATATTTGCAGCAATTTGGTGGTATTTTGCTGACCTCTGCATGAATTAAAAACCTAAAAACCTGCAAAACTCAAACTTTTATGCTGCATTCTCAAACCCCAATGGTTTTCTCAATACACTCGGTACTGGCAGAGAGTAAAGTGTGACGTAAATGATTTGAATTCATTGTGCTGCGTATCTACCTCAAATTGTAATGATGCTTTTTCTGCTCCACCTATAGCTTCCTGCAGATTTCACAAAGCTGCACCTTACTGACAGTCTCCACCCACAGGTGACCCACGTTTCATCTAGTCACTCAGGATGTAGCATCACTAGTGATTCAGGAAGCAGCAGCCTTTCTGATATCTACCAGGTAAGACTGGAATGGATGCTGATGGGAGGTGCAATTGCCAGCAGTTTTGACGTTAATAGCTGAATGCCCATGCTGTTGCCTATTATTAGTTTCTGTCTAAAGAAGCACCCTACAGATTTCAATAAACTCATTTTTATTTGAATTGTAAGAATTTCAGGGGTTTATCTGCCATGTACTAGATCTGATGTTTAAAAACTCTGTAAGTAAACAGCACAGTGGCCTAATGTGTGTTGCTGTAGCTTGTCAGGATCCGAGTCAGCGATGTGGAGATGTAGTGTTTAGCAACATTTCAGGTTTGCGCTTCATTAATTTTGTTTGTAATTTGTGATTTCGTGGGAGAAAATCTTCCTGAACTTCAGCATAGAGCGCCAGGATGGCCTCTCTGGCAGATGTCCATGGTGGGACCTAGGAGGTAAAGGAGTTCTGCCCCCAAATCCAGCACTTCACCATGTCTTTCTGTCTGTCTGATTTGCCATACGTATAACAGCAGCTGTGATGTTTACAGATCAGAATTTAAAACTATAGATTTAGGACCTGGTAATGTGAGGGTTTTTTTTCTTGATGCTGCATGTTACAGTTCTTAAATGTGCTGGCTTCAAAGTCTAGAATATATTCAGTGGCAGGGAGAAAAAAATGCACAGCGAGCAGCCTGTGCTGGCCTGACTTGAGGGCATATTCCAGTTTCCCCACCCTGTAGAGACCTGGTGCCAGCCTCTTTGTAGTGCTTTCTCTATTGACTGTCCTGGGAAAGATGGGGAGGTTGAACTGGTGATGCTCTTTTAATTTGTTACACTTTTGAGGTGGCTTCTTGTCATAAAGCTCTGTGCTCTTTGTTTAGAGCAGCTTGAATTTGGAGAGACTTACTGTGAAACTGATCCAGAGAGTCCCTAGAGCACTTGGGGGTATGCATGCTTCGTCTAAATATAAATTGGAAAGGAGTCTGAAATAAAATAGAACGAGGAAGTCTACATCCTACACTTGATGTTTACAGCTCTCGCAGTATCAGAGGAGAGGATTTGTCCGGATAGGAAAGTATATTAATTTGTTATTCTGGGGAGAAAAAAAAAAGGGGGAATCAAATCCAATTAAAATATTGCTCTAGCAAAATGATCATAAAAAAATTTAGGAGACCAACACCACTTCTCCATAAGGTACTGTTTACTAGAAGAGGAATACTCTTTGTTTGGGATGCTTCTAAAAATGCAAATGTAGCCATTTAAACAATGGAAAAAGCATCATCCATACGAATGCATACCTGTTCAGGTGTGAGCATAGCTGTAGCATGTAGTCTGCTTCAGGTGAATAAGCTTGTGGGCTTTTCTGTGGGAGAAGATAGGCTATAAAAAGGCCCCAGTGCAATTTAGACAGTAATTGTAATAATGCAAAGGTTTATTTTTGTGAAAAATGTCAAAGCAGCAGAACACTTTAGGCATAGCGTATGCCAGTCAAGTGTGTTTGTCAGAATTTCTTCGGAAGTGAGGATTACTTTGAGACAGGATTTAGGTTTATACTGTGAGGGTGAAAAAGATGTAAAATCAGCTTTGTTCTTCAAGTCTTCTATAGATTTTCATACTTTTCATTCCAAAAGCTTTCACTTTAGCATAAAAATAACAAGTACCTTTAGAGACACAGTTGTAGGTGGCATGTAGTTACAGTCATACAGTTGCTCTCCAGATAAGTTGGAAATAAATTTTTAGAAAGATTTTCAGCAAAACTTTCATAACCATGTAAAGGATCACTGAATTTCTGGGAAATTAAAAAAAAAACCCAACCCACCACTATACTGAAACTTAAGAGAAATACTTCTTTAGGTAGTCACCAACCTGGTGTGAGACTCCTGTGATAAGTTTTGTTTGCAATAACACAATCAACAGAATGGTTGGTGTTTGGAGAGAGTTAATGTTTTTCTGAAGTATTTACATGGAGAACATTTACTTTTAAAATATTCTTTTAAATTTAATTTTAAAAATAAAATCCATTCTTGGTGATGTTAAAAAAATATCTGGTTTCTTCAATTCATCTACAATACCTCATTTAAAGATGTCTTGGCAGAGATGTTTTGAGAACTGTGTAATTGTACAACGGCAAAGTAATCATTCAAATAACCCATGTTCATATCAACATTGAGAAATTTGAGCATGTATTGTGGAATGTAACCCTATATTTTTTGTTAATACACATACTTGAAGAAACATTTATTAAGAAAATTGATTGAGAAGTTCAGATGTGGAAACTGATAAGCTTCTTAAATTATTGAATTTAACTTAATGGTACCAAGTATTGTTTGACTTAATGATTTCTCATATTGTGGTAAACCATTAATTTCTGACCTCAGTTTCAGTCATGAAGGAATGTAATATAGCAATGTTAAGTTAAAGTACTGCCAAAAAAACCCCACAACGAAATAAAATGGCTGTAATTTGAATTCTCTAAGGTCAAGTCAAGGATTAAATAAACAAATACTTTTTGAAACGAAGATATTGGATCAGTCATTCTCAGTTGTTTGCCTTTTAATTCTCTCCCAAGTGTTTATTCAAAAACAGTAAACCATAACCAAGTTATCTACATGTTTGGTTGGTTTTTTTACTTCAAATTTAATAGGTCTTACACAAAGCTCAGTATCGTTCCTTTGATTCTTATGTTCTGTATGTAATGGCATTTTTTCTGTTCAGTCAGGTGGACTTTGTTCATTATGGCTAAGTAGAAAGCAATTATTTAGAAAGATTGCTATCTTGCAGTTGATAAATAAAATAAGTGTTTTCTTTTTTTTGAATTATACTGTTAGTTAGATCTTTACTGTTGAAATCTGAGGTAATGATATGTCATGTTTTGCATCTTAGTAAGTTTTAGTTCCGTAGCCTGAAGAGCAGCTGTTTGCAGTGAAAATACGTTCATGGGCTTTTAAGATTTTTTTTTTTTTTTTAAATAAATCATGAAGCTGAATCTTCAGATGCTTTCAGCATTGAGCTGAGAATATTTCCGTTTAAATATTAATGCTGTAACTAAATTTGTTTGCCAAATGTTGCACATGAAAGAACTTCTTTTAGGGTGAGAGGTACTAACTGAAATAAAATAAAGAATCCTTTGTGTTTACCCCACCCAAGTCTCAAAAATATTTCAGGTGCTAATTAGTAAGGTCCTTAAATGTTATTACTTTTATTTTAGGAATGCACTTTATGAACTTGTTTGTTCATGAAGTAACTGCAGTGCGACTGGAGAGAGGAAGGAGGGATGCTGGATGTTAATAGATTGTGTGCCGGCTTGTATTTGCCAAGAACAATACTTTGCTTCTGTCTTGTATTGACTTGGCAAAGCAAGTCATTCACTGCTGCTTGTCATGTATGGCTGCTCGCTCTTGCTTCTCATGCTTAGTTAATGCTTCCTATATGGAAGTATATACCTGTTCCTATATGCTCCTAGATGATTCCTATACCTGTCATGTATCTTACCAGATGATGATCCAAATTTGAGAGCAAGGAGATTCAAGCCTGTGAATGTGTGTTATTCCCCCTCCCTGTTTTGGAAAGGCATTGTTGTGTTGGCTCAGCTTTTTCCTTTGCCAGCCTTTCTTTGCCTTATCCTGTCCTCAGCCCCATGGCTTCCTGCTGGCCCTGCGTGCCCTCTGGTGCCTGCCCAGATAGTCCCGGTGGTACAGGAAACCGGGAACATCCTTTCCAAGACCCTCCCAGGATGTGTGTATTGCTTGGAAATTTTCAAGATGTCAATTTTGTTCTCTCCTGAGTCTGATAGGGTAACTCTTAGAAGAAAAGTCCACCTTCCAGCAAGTCCTCCTGAGGGAGCCCAGACTTTTATCTCTCAAACCAGAGGGTCCGTGCAGCCCGCCCCAAAGTTGCTGTATGCAAAACAAAGAGGTTTTACCTTAAGATTAAGTCTGCCTTTCTGACTGTATCAGTTTCTGCAATGCAGGGCTCAGGGCGATGTAAGGACGTCTGAAACAGCTCAGGTAACTATGTCCTGCCGAACTTCCCCACCTACCGTTTCGGCTAAGTCCTGTGCCTTATCACTCCTGGTGAGTTCAGGTCCCCTGATCTGTTCTGCAGTTTATAGCCTAAGAGCAACGTCCAGAGTCCTTGTTCTGTATGCTCTCACGTACATATGTGGTCGCAGCAAATGTTGCTCTGTTTTGAGAAAGTGGCAACGAGTTGTCGGTAGGGACGGATGCTGTTTGTGGTGTGTGTTGTCTGGATTGTTCAATCTTTCAGTCTCTAGGGAGGAAAACTGCTCAGACTGACTCCTATGACAGATGTGGGCTGCTGTGTTGTAAATTCTGTGGTAGATAATGGAAGAACAAATATGAAGAGAGAGCACAGTGAAAATCTTAGACTGAAGGAGTTTTAAGGTATTTCATGGCTGTTTGCCCTCATGTCAGCAGAGTATGAAAAAATGATTTTACTGCCTTAGGTTTATGTATGAATTGTGTGCATGTAATAATTATAATTGATTGTAATATATATGATAAGTATTTAATAAATATATATTATAATTACATGGATTGAATTTCATAGCAATTTATTTATATTGTAAACTTTTACACAGTGAGTTGACAGCTAATGTAAAACAAAGCCCCAGCCATGATTTAGCTCTGTGGAGAAGCTGGATCCGATATGTGCCTCTGTGACAGAAGGACATATTTCAAACTAATGAGACTTTTGCAAGTGATTTCACAAGAGGTGTAGTGCCAGTGTTTTTGGTGTCTTGTATCAGTATTGGCTTAAAAATTAGGGAGTAAAAAAAAATTAATGTTTTTGCTAATAGATGTTCTTAATTTCATTTTTTAGTTTAGTTTTGGGCCTTTAAATTACAATGACTGAAAAATAAGGAGGGTGGTTTTTCTGTGCTAAGTGTGGCTGATTTGTTTGTCAGCTTCTTGGACTTAAGGACTGCACCAGACAATAAACATCTTTCTGGTTTACACAACAAGTTTCTTCTTTTCTTTCTTTCTTTTTTTTTCTTTTTTTTTTTCTTTTTGTCCCCAGTGTTTTTCTCCTGCATGTTTGGAGATTTTTGGATTGTTGATTTACCTGGTGACATTAGTCACAAAGGAAATTTATTCTTCAAAATTATGCTTCTTATTTTTTCTTAATGTTTCCTAAAGAAAGCAATTGAAATACAAATAAAAGTCTAGGCTAAAATATTCTGGTTTAAATACTAAGAAATCAGTAGTCAATGTGGTTAATTTTAAGGGTTTTCTAGTTTTTTCTCTTTATATTGTTATGATTAGCTGGAAGCTTTCTTCCCAGAACAGTGTAGAAAAGAGAACAGTTGTCTTGTAAGCAGTTCTCCAAGTCTTCCCACTTCCTTTCCCATAGCAAGTGTGGGATATGTGTATGTGTGGGCGTACGTGAGATGAAGCAGAGGGAGAGTTACTTGATTGTGTAAAGGTACAGATCTGTTGGATGAGCCAGTATCCCCCTTGACCTCTTCTGATCCTTTTCCTCAGCAGGTACACAAAAATTGGTTGGAGAAAGAAATGAGGCAGTAAAGGAGGTCGTCATCTTTAGCTGTTCGTGTAGTCCATCAATGCTCTCATTATCATAGAATGGTTTTGGTTGGGAGGGACCTTAAAGATCACCTAGTTCCAAGCTCCCTGCCATGGGCAGGGACGCCTTCCACTAGACCAGGCTGCTCAAAGCCCCATCCAGCCTGGCCTTGAACACTTCCAGGATTGGGACTTTTTAAGTCTGTCCCCTTATGTCGCTGTTCACGATGCCTCCAAAAAATGCAAGACCACTAAAGCTAGGCTTAATCAGTTTCCTCCCATACCAGTTTGAAGGGACCAACCGTCTTCCATTTCCTCAGTCTGCCCAGTTTGACCTAAGGGGAACAAATGGTAGGGTTTTTCAGTTTGGTTTTTTTTTCACCACCACCCCACCCACACCCCCGATCAGTCAAGGAGCCAAAGGCTCACCAAGAACTTACACAAGGCGCTTTTACTTTACATATTTTCCTAGTTATTTCACAGTATTTGTTTAATTAGCCATTATCACTCAAATCTAGAAGTGATTTTGGACTTGGAGATCCTCAGCAGCTGGAGCAACCATTTTTTTGTTGGTACAATATTAGCTTTTATAAACACTGTTTAAAATGAGGCAGGTTCTTTTCGGGTACCAAATGTGAAATAACTCTTCTCCTCAGGCTTGAAAATGTCTGTCTTAGTTTCCTGACTTTCTTGTTGGTGATGTGACAAATAAAATATTAGGCTGTCACTGTTATGTGATTCCTTTGAAGCTTCAGCAAATTTCTCATGCCATATTTCCAACAGTCAAGAAAATTTCTATTGCAGCTGGTATTCAGACTTTGGAGAGACATTGTGTTGTACATTTTTCTTACATGCAATCTCTTTAGATTAAGTGAAGCTGATTTCTCTTATTACCCAAGAAACAAAGAACAACATGCACCTAGGAAAGCACTGATTTCTGAGTTGTATTTCATCCTTGATTACATGCCCTGAGAAGCTCTAAGCCTCGTGGCTGATTGTGGTATGAATTCAGTCAGGTATTCATCTTGTGTTCTGGATTTTCTGCTGCTGAGGTTTATAAGGAAGCCCCTATGCTCAAAGGAGCTAATCGAGGTTTTCCCTTTAGTCTTACACAAATATATTGCTGTCAGTTCAGAACGAAAGGTTCCTGTGTGGACACGCTTGATTTTTCTAACACATGAGGGAGTACAAAAGTACGCAAAGTAGGTGGGTTGTGAAATTTAATGTGTCAGCAAGAGGACCTTGAATACTTAATGTTATACTTGATGCTACTAAGGCTAAAGAAGCTATTTGCAGTGGTTTTGTAGATAAATTGGTGCTTGCTTTTACCATGAAGACAGATCCAATTATTCTTAATAATGTAACAAAATGGATGCAAAAAATTTTGCATGTATAAACAGGCGTCCTCGTGGCATTGGGTTGTTTGAATCTTTACTGCTATGAATGCATATTGCCTAAGTGGAAAGGCTACACTTGGTTCCTTTGCTACCTTTCCTGTGATCATCATGTTTTCAGAAATTTGCTTGAAAAAATGTGTTGTTTTTTTTCTCAAAAGATAAGTTTTATTTTTTAAGGTATCCACAGTTAAGTACATATATTTTCCTACTACTCTGTGGATTGTTGCATTCAATTCTAAGCTTCTTTGTTGCAGTGGTTTGTATTTTTTGATAACTAGCGAGTTGGAAATAGTTGCTTTATCGTTCAGGTTTCTACCAGTAATCTCAGTTGTTAAAAAAAAAAAAAAAAAAAAAAAGCTGTGTAAACAGTGATAATCTTCATGAAATGCTTGTAGACTTAGTAGTATTTTTTAAGTATTTTCTGAATACAAAGTTGCATTTAATTTCAGTGTGAGAATTTGTTTTTTAAATAACATCAACTTTTCCTGATAATAGAGCTTTACCTTCTGTCCAGTTTTGTTTTATCGTTTTAAGACAGTCAAATAACTTGTCTTTTAATAATCAGATTTTGTATAATATGTGGGATTTTCTCATGTGTGTTAGCATTGTGTGACTAAATGTAGTTCTGCATTAGTTTTACTAACGTGCTTTTGAGAGAGTTTAACCCAGGCAGGTAGGAGGGATACTTGTTAGTAATGGGAAGGTTTGCAAAATTGACTGTGAATTAGTCCTACTGTCACTAGAATTGTCACTGTTGGAGATTTCTGATTCTGACAGATTGGTGTCATAAGCTGTGTGTCTACTGACTCATCGTCACTAATTTTTCCACCAGTCGCTTTTGATGAAGGCTATTTTAAAAGAGTAATTACAGCAACTGTTTTAAATTATGTCGTAGGGAACATGCATGTTAAACACAGTAAGACTGCTGATGAAGATACTGCTATCAATGCTATTGTTTTTGTGATTTGTTTGTATGCCAATAACATCTTTATTCTACCTAAGAAATGCTCAGCATTTTTTCTTTAAAAAAACCCAAAACACTAAAAAGTGAGAAAAATTTGAATAGCGTGTAGGCGCTATTGCCATGCTTTTTATATTAATAAGACCCTGTTACAAAGATTATGTTGTGCTGTAGGACAGAAGCATTTAAGAATAACGCTAGCTGCCCTGATCAGTCTCCAGCCATATGCTACTGTTCATAAGGTGACTGTGTTTAATGGCATTAAAGTAACAGATGTCAGCCACAGCTAGTGAGACAGGAATAGGGAAGATGATTCTATACCAACATAATTTATCTTACCTTCTCTGTGTTTGGAGGGTGACCTAGTTTTGGGTGTTTTGGTGTTTTGGTTTTTTTTACCAGTGTGAGACAGATGGATAAAACAGGCTTTAGTAGCTATGTTTTAAAGTAGAGTGAATGCATTGTGAGTTTCCAGTCTCAGAAACAAACTGTCCCTATAAGGTCTGTGAAACTTGATTTCTCAAGCCATGGCTTAAAACTTGCTCATTAGAAGCTTGCATTTCCTTAAAAAATGTCATAGCTGAGCCGTGGCAGCTGCTGTGGTATTAAATCAGGTTCTGAGAAAAAGCAGTTTTAATAGCCATGACAGACAAATGTTTGTGGGATTTATTAAGTGTTTGCTCTTAAAACAGCATCATTAAAATCTGTGTGGCTTTAGGTGCTATACTAATGACCTCAGGCTATATATGGACTATGTTTTCCTTCATTTTAATACAACTTTTTTAGGAGGTTAAGTTTGGCAGATATTCTGTGTAGTCCATCTGTGGTGTTTAAACAGTGGCTTTGCATTTTTTCTGCATCTGTAAATTCTTATACAGTTTATTAATAAATGAAAGCCATATTTAACTGTGTTCAACTGGAACTGTAAAAGAAAAATACTCCTAGGTTACTGGGAGATAGCAAAATTCCTGTAGGGTTTTGATGCTGGACTTATTTCCAAAAACTGTCTACTTAAAATTGCATTGCATTCCTAATTTGTCTGAAAATGTAAAGTTGGGGCGGGAACAGAAACTGTTTTAAATGAACTGTTTATTTAAAAACATTATATTCAGCTAATATTCCAAGAAATTGTTCCTTGAAATATAACTCCCTGAAGACCTACTGATTAAATAATGTCTATTGGATCCTGTCGATGTGTGGCTGACTGAAACAAGTCTTAAAAGCCCTGTATCAACGGTAGGTTTGGGTTGATTAGCTGTTGTTTTAAAAAGATATGTAAAGAAAAAAGCAATATCAAAAATACTGACTGAATCTGAGTGATGTTGGGTGATAGAATTAATTTCTGTACATTTAACTAGAAAACTGTGGCAGTGAAGAACACATTTGAATGTTTGTTGTTTTTTTGAAATTGTTTATACATTAATTTAGGCTACAGAAAGTGAGGCTGGTGATATGGATCTCAGTGGGCTGCCAGAGACAGCAGTGGATTCTGAGGATGATGATGATGAAGAAGACATTGAAAGGGCATCAGATCCTTTGATGAGTAGGGATATTGTTAGAGACTGCTTGGAGAAAGACCCAATAGACAGGACAGATGATGACATTGGTAAGTATTGCAGTGTAGTAAAATACTGTCAGACTTGTTCTCCTTCACAAAAAAAACCAACCAACAAACCAAAACCCCAAAACTTTGAACATGAGGTTTTATTTTAATCATTGGCTTTTGTAGTTGGTAGGTGTAGCATTGGTTCTATAAGGTGATTCATAAATGCCATAAATTCAGTCAGTCAATTACTACAGCCAAAGAAGAAGAGGAAAACATGCATAATGTAGGTGAAAACTGTTAGCTGCTGGCCCTTTTGATCTCAAGCTTCAATTTCTAATTGATATCAGAACTGGTTTATGAAGTTACATCATTGTGTACTAGAAAACAGACAGAACCTTGGCAAAGTCAACATGAATGTCAACACTGGATGTTTATCACATTGAATTTTTTATTTGTAAGTTGTGATGTTGTGTCTGTTTTTAACTAAAGATAACATTTGTGTTAAATATTGGAGCCATTAAGACCTTTATGTAAATGTGCATCTAATCAAACTAATTTGCAATGTTAACGTCCAGGTTAATACATTGAAAGCAAAGCAGAACTAGAATTCACATTCTTACAATTTCTAATCTAATCTGTTTCACTGGCTGAATTTTAATTTCTTTTCTTTTGTCAAAGTATGACTAAGTGATGATTAAGGTTGATTATCATATGACTAAGGGAGCATCTCTTATATGAGGAAAGTCTGAGAGAGCTGGGACTGTGCAGCCTGGAGAAGAGAAGCCTCAGGGGGATCTCATCAACATGTACAAATACCTGGAGCAAGGGTGTAAAGACTACAGAGTCAGTTGCTCTGTGAGATAACCAGAGGCAATGGGCACAAACTGAAACACAGGAGACTCTGTCTGACCACCAGGAAACAGTTTTTTACTGTGACCGAGCACTGCACAGCTTGCTGAGAGGTGGTAGAGAGGTCTTCCTCCTTGGAGATATTCAGAAGCCATCTGGACATGGTCCTGAGCAACTGTCTGTAGATGGCCCTGCCTGAGCAGGCAGGTTTGACCAGATGACCTCTAGAGGTCCCAGTGATTCTGAGTAAATAAAAATTTAGGAAAAAGGTGGGATCCTGTTGACTGCTTTCAGTAGGTTTTTTAGACCAAACTGAATGGAAAAATGTCTAGCATTTAGGCCATATGATCCCTCAGCAAAACTACTAAGAAAAATGGAGTTCTGTAGTTGCGAACAATGCAAAAAGTGAAAATATGAGAGAAGTTCGCTGTTGAGTACAAGTGCAACTCCAGTGCATGCAGAAGACAGAGCAGCAGTAGTCACCTTTAAGACGGTAATCCTGTCTGGTCCATGCGAGGAGTACTTTGTGAATCTGTCAGATGATAATCAGGTACAATTTACTGTTAAGTCTAGCCTAGGAAGGGATAGCTTTACCAATGAAGATTGCTCAGTTTTGTGAAATTTCTCTTCTTAATGTCTTGCTGTGTTTTATATAGTCCTATCATAGTCTTAAGGGAGTTATTGCCCTGGCTGGAGTATTACAAACATCATTGGTTGTATTCAGAGCTCTGGGTTACACTACAATTCTTCCATTATGCTGACTTTTACTTTTCAGGGCCTCTATTGATGATATGACCAGCCAGTCTGTGTCTGCGAAATACCCAGTAATTACAACAGGCCACTGTACATGATTTATTAGTATACAGAAACGATTGTGCAGCATTTTAGATTAAGTAGCCTCAGGCATCTTGCTGGAGAACTGTCTTTACTGTGCTTTGTTGTTTTGACATGCATGACTCAGTGGGCTTTTTCTCCTTCAGAACAACTACTGGAATTCATGCATCAGTTGCCTGCTTTTGCCAACATGACAATGTCAGTGAGGAGAGAGCTCTGTGCTGTAATGGTGTTTGCAGTTGTGGAAAGAGCAGGAACTATTGTACTAAATGATGGGGAAGAGGTCAGTAGAAGTTGCTTTTGACTCTCCTATTACACCAAACATCCCAGATTCCATAGGATTAAGTTCCTCTTTTGTTGCTTAAAAAGAAAAAAAGAAAAAAAAAAAGTGACATTGAGCAGGTAAATTAACCCTCTTTTTGTTCTGGATTAGTTTGAAAGCTTTTGTTTAAGCACTCCTGCAACATTTCTTATACAATAAAAGCATAAGAAAATGTTCTTCATAATGTACCAAAGACTTCCTGCCTCTTGGAGCTGATTTTGGGAGTATGTCAGTGTTTAAGTGGTGTTTTAAAACTTTCTTTCTTTTTTTTGTTTCGTTTGATTTTTTTTTTTACAATCTTACATAAACTCTTAACATTAAAGATAAACTTAAGATCCCAGTTTTCTTGAGCTGGAAATAGCTGTACATTTAAGATAAACCAATTTATAAATGTTTGTAATAGGTGCTAAAAAATAACTTTTCCTTTGGAAAAATTGTGAGGGTTGTGTCTATATAGTATGATATTACAGTGTTAAATGATTCAGTCTTCATGTATCCTGCAACATTTGCTTTGTAGCTGGATTCCTGGTCAGTCATTTTGAATGGCTCTGTGGAGGTGACGTACCCCGATGGAAGAACAGAGATACTCTGCATGGGGAACAGTTTTGGTGTTTCCCCTACTATGGAAAAGGAATACATGAAAGGAGTGATGAGAACCAAAGTGGATGACTGCCAGGTAGAGTGTCGGACTGTAATACATGGAAACTCACATATGTATAGGTGTAATGCAACTCAATAGCCCGACATGGTTTTATTTAAAACTGAATATATGTAAAATCCCCAGCGTGTAACCCTGTACAATAGTTGGTAAATATGACTCCTGCATACCCACAATCTGGGAAGTTGAGTTCCCTTCATCTGGATAGGGATCATTTTGGATGAAGAGGTTTGTCTACGTGCTTTCTCCAGAACAGGAGGCCTGGCAGCCTGTTGCATACACCCATTGCTTCAAACTTTCCCTTAGTAGGATCTCAAGGTCCTTTAGCTATTATAGGCTCTTCTACAGGTAATAGCCATTCTTCCTTACTGGGCTCAGCTACTGAATCTTAAAGTAATATAAGCTCTCCCATGGTTTGAGTGGAAAATCTTCTAGTTTTAGCTAATCTGGCCTTTCAAGGAAAATGCCTTGATGTCTGCTGTAACGCAAGTGGTCAGATGTAAGGAATGCTTCTCATAGCATAAAACTACTAGCCTGATCTGGATACGTGGTTCCTTATTTGCTTATTCCTATCCAGAAAATAAAAGCCAAGCCCCGGGTGTATTAAGCATTTTGCTTGGTTGCAATGGCTAATTAGCTTCCAGTAGATGCCCTTTGAAATGGGTGTAAATATGTGTTGGTGGAGTCACCTGGTTTAGTTTACCCATCTAACTTCCAAAAAGTGCATAGATGGTATCTTGTTAGAATAATCTTTTGCAATAAATCCAAACTGTGGGACTTCCATTTCAGCTACTACTAGCTGCTGGAAATAGAAAAGGTATGTAAATGAATTATGGAGAATGCAGGAGAAAATACTATCGCTATGAATCTCATGCCTTTGTCCTAAGTACATACTGGTGATTTAACAACTTTCCAATCAGTAGAAACACTGTTATTTCCTTTCAGTTAAAATACCCAAGTTCATATAAGACAGTTTAATCTTGCCGCAAAAAAAGAGACCATTTGTAGAAGGCAATTCATAGTGTGTACAGTATTTTCATTTTCTAAGTTGTAGTGGGTGGTCTTAATTATTTTTGCATAGTGTAGGTGCTAGGAATATTCTTCAGATAATGATTTTTGCACTTATTTGTGGCTGGACAGATGATTATATAAAATATTTTTCCTGCTGTATGTTTTAATCCAGAAGTAGTTTATTTCTGTGTGCCTGCACTCATGTAATTGAATAAATGTTAATTTTCTTAATCGTTGACTTGTTATTAATAACAGCTATGAAAATGAAAATTATTTACAATAGCAATAGGCACAAAAAATAAAAGCTAGGTTTTCCCTTCATTCTCTTAACCCTCCTAAATGCCACACAAAAGCTTGCATGGGAGAAAAAATACCAGCAAAGTTACTGAGCTTCATCTCCAGCAGAGGGGAGGTCAAAGCAGCTAAACAAAAATGGGTGATAATGCTAAATCATTTTGCTCTGATGAATCTTGTTCTCCTCTAATTGCAAGATTGTGGTGCAAGTACTGTGCTTGTGTATTCATCTGCTTACTACTGCTGAACTGCTGGAAAGACAAATTTGGCTCACTGCAGGCTGAGAAACTATCTTTTCTATTAATAGAGTACTTGCATCTTAAGTCTAAATACTTTTCTGAAGATTTTACCTTTTAATACTGGTGCGCGATGATTCTTTCCAGTTTGTTTGTATAGCCCAGCAAGATTATTGCCGCATCCTCAATCAAGTGGAAAAGAACATGCAGAAGGTAGAAGAGGAAGGGGAGATTGTGATGGTGAAGGAGCACAGGGAGCTTGATCGCACTGGAACAAGAAAAGGTCACATTGTCATCAAGGTAAAAGCAAAAGAGGGTGTGTCTTGCAAATATCTTGTGTTCTATAAACTTCTTCTCTTGGCAAGTTAGGTCCAGGATTAGTTGAGATATATATTATGAAAATATATGTTTGGAAATAGACTGATTATATTTCTGTTTTTTCTCTTTATGATTATGCACACTGATAACGAGGTGATTGCTATAGAAATTAATTACATAAGTTCTTTACATTTCTTATCACAATGGTTAAGCTGTTGTTTGCTTAGCCCATCAGTCAATAGATGCCAGTATTCTTTCTAGCGTAATGCATCTTCAGTATGTTACAAGAAAGCAAATTTGCATTTGTTGAAAATCTGTTTTAATAGCTAAGATTTTATTTTATTTGTATAGGGAACAGCTGAAAGGTTGACAATGCATTTGGTGGAAGAGCACTCTGTGGTAGACCCAACATTTATAGAAGACTTTCTGTTGACGTATCGGACCTTTCTTTCCAGCCCAATGGAAGTGGGCAAGAAGTTGTTGGAGTGGTTCAATGACCCCAGCCTCAGGGATAAGGTTAAAATCCACTGAATTACATACCTGTTACCATTTGCATTGAAATATATGCTATTAAGAATAAAATGTGTTCTAGAGAGAATAAGTAAACTGAATAAGACGCAAATAGCTGGTGATGTATTTTAATGACAGAATATATGGATAAACCTAAGAAAATATTTTCTCCTTGTCTTTCTGTATTTTATTTAAGTTTTAATGTGGTCAGGCAAAGTAAATTACCCATGTTTTACCTTGCTATGTTTTTACAACTTAACTTAGTTGCTAGCAAGTGTAGGGAAAGCTTTTTTCCAATAATCAGTATTTTTATTTAATATAATTCAATAGAATTCTGTTATGTCTCAAAATTTGAGCATATAACTAATTTCTGTGTTTTCCATAAATAATAGTAGTTAACACAACTTGGCAAACATTTTGTGATACTTTATTTTTATATAAAGACACTAGAAAATATAGCTATTGTTAAGAATCTGTGGAGCCTTACACAGCATTTAAAAAAAAAAAAAAAAAAAAAAAAAGAAGAAAAAGCAACCCAAACACAAGAAAGCAATCAAATGTCCTCTTCCCTAAACAAACTGCCATAATGGAAAAATAAGACACTGTATATCCACTTTTGGCACACTGTCTATTGAGGCTATATACTGTGCTCCACACTGTAATGCTTTATTTTCACTTGTATACAACTTTCTCATATGTAAAAAAAAATAGTAAAAATTTCTAGATGTTTTTTACAAATTTGAAGCAGAGGGAATTATATCAATAAAGTTAAAGGGAAATTTGGTTTTCAACTTTTATTTCAATCTGGGCATTTCTTCTAGAAATGCTAGTATATCTGTGTGTTGGAGGAAGGATCTTACATTTGGCAGAGAGGATAGGCTTTGCAGCTAATATTGTTTAGCATAGACTTGTTACAGCTTCAGAACTATAATATTGGAGTTCATCCTTCAACTTACTTTTCTTGTCCTCCAATGGATAATCCCCTCATCCTTTGTAACAGCATGAACCGGTGCAGTTGCTGGTATCAGGTCTGAAAACAGAGCAGCTCTTTGTTCTGCCATCTCAATAACCAACCCTTCCTGATGTCCAGTAGCACTGACAGAAAGGCAAGAGTCAGAGAACAGCTTGGGACAAGTGGAGATAAGCAAGTGGGGAACAAGGAATCTGGAAAATTTGAGCTGTTTTGTTTTAGGGACTGATAGGCAGTGAGGAGAGGGAAAGGGGTGAGTAAAACTTCCTGAGGATGATCTGTACTCAGTAGTAATCAGACTGGGACATTTGAGATCCTGCCTTACCGATGATTTTGCCCAGCAGCAGGGTACTTGGTAAGCCCCATCTCTGAAA
The DNA here is from genome assembly GCA_035590275.1 of Ibycter americanus. Taxonomy (NCBI): domain Eukaryota; kingdom Metazoa; phylum Chordata; class Aves; order Falconiformes; family Falconidae; genus Ibycter; species Ibycter americanus. The sequence continues at coordinate 80,329,360 of JAVJGI010000001.1, forward strand.
GCAGCATTGATATTGAAGCTATCACTGCAGTGATTTAAAATACGTTACATGGTACGGCTTGCAACTTCCCAGCCTATTTTGAAAATCAGCAATTAGCCTAAATTTAACCAGACATTGTCTGGATCTTCTAATGTCATCCACGTTAATGAAAAACACCACAGATGTTTAACAGAAAGGAAGTTCATTTTCAATTTCAAAGTTGGAAAAATCTCGGCTATGTCAGAAATGCTGCCCCTTGCCTACATCCCTGTGGCTGGGAGCTGCAGCACGTAGTGCTGTGCAGTTGCCTCCTGTTAGAAATCTGAACTCACAGGAGTTCTGAAGTACTTGATTAGTTTGGTCATCAATTTTGGCAATTCTGAATTCACTTGCTTTTCTGGGGTAAAAGGCAAGCTACTTAGAAACTATGAGGGTGGCAGGGGTTGGTTTCGGATGCTGGGTATCAGACCTTTAGCATAAGAGACTGCAGAGGTTTAGATTTTGTGCCAGACACAGAGAACGGACAGGGGTTAGCTTCAGATTTTGCTCTTAAGCTCTAGTTTTTGAAATGTTTAGAGGTTTTCCCCTACTACCTTACTTTCCCAGCGTAACTGAAGAAATGCAGCTGTATTTTCAGAGATAACTTTGAGTGGCACAACCATTTTGGATTCAGGAGCTTTTTAAAAATAGCTTGAATCGATATTAATTCAACACATCAAAACTCTTTCATTCTGTCAGGACAAGTGCTGCTGATGTTCCAGGTCAAATTGCATACTGAGATAAAATTTCATAGTGTAAGCATATAGTTTTAAAAAAATGCAGCTCTTATTGAAGGTAAAGCTACAAAAATAAAATGAATTAATAGTAATCCTTTAGGGTGTTTTCCTAACAAACTGTAAAATACCAGCTAAGGTCCTTCAGAGCTTGATAATCATAGTTGCTTGGGAGGAGTAGGGGTAGGCAGAAAAGATGAGTAGTAAACTGAAAGATTGGCTTTAAGGAGAAGAATTGCATGTATTCACTGTTAAAACCTCTTTCCTGCTTCTGACAATAGCTCCTTTTTCCTGCCTCTCTAAACATTCAATAGCTCTTTTACACAGGTAAATGCCTAATGAAGTTAATGGTGGCTTATCTAAAGATTTGTGAGATTTAAGAACTAATATAAAGCAGTATCGGAAGCTTTATGATCATGTGCTTGAAGAATTAAGCAGCTTTGAAAATGTACATGAACAGGAAATTGTTGTTGTAAGTCAGAAATGGATCCAACTCGTTGCCTTGTACCTGTACGCTCTGTTCCCTACACAATGACATTTGATATAGTCAGTGTTAATTTTCTAAGTATTCATAGTATTCTTTATGAAATACAACATACAATTGCTTATACAAGTGAAAGCAATTATAGTACTTCATTCGTTTTATCCTCCTGGTAAATAACTGCATATTAGTAAATTTAGGTTTGGGTGTATATGTACAATATTCAGGATTCCAATGGAAGTTTACCGGGGCTTTAAGGAGCAGTGTCTTTAAAGGACTTAGCACTAGTGCTGTTCTGGGTACTCTTGGAAAAATCTTTATATTATTAATTTTCAGGTAACACGGGTAGTATTGTTGTGGGTGAACAATCACTTCAATGATTTTGAAGGAGATCCTGCTATGACTCGATTTCTGGAAGAATTTGAGAATAATTTGGAGAGGGAGGTAAGACTGAGGGGTTTTCTGACAATTTGGGAAGGGAGTAGCCAGGCTGTTGTTATGTGTAACTCATTATGCTTTTCTCTTGCAGAAAATGGGTGGACATTTGAGGCTGTTAAATATTGCTTGTGCTGCTAAAGCTAAACGAAGATTGATAACCTTAACAAAGCCATCTCGAGAAGCCCCTTTGCCTTTTATCTTGCTGGGAGGGTCAGAAAAGGGGTTTGGAATCTTTGTTGACAGTGTAGATTTTGGTAGCAAAGCTACAGAAGCAGGCTTGAAACGTGGAGACCAGGTACGTAATTGTAAAATGTGTCAACCCATGTGTGTCTGTGTTGCGCGCCGCCCCCCCGCCCCCCCCGCTTTTTGTTTCCTTTCTCTTCGCTAAATAAAAAGAACACTGTATTTTTAGATACTGGAAGTGAATGGTCAAAACTTTGAAAACATCCAGCTGTCAAAAGCCATGGAAATCCTTAGAAATAACACTCATCTGTCTATCACTGTGAAAACCAATTTATTTGGTAAGTTTGTGTGCACTTTTTATTCTAATTTCTGCTCTAATTTAGATGAAATCTGAAATTATTTTTTTAAATACTTTAAAATAGTTTTGTTTGAAACGCTTTTGTGCTGGGGAGAATAGAAAAAAGAAGCTTGCAGGTCCTAAAATACCTTAATTCATAATTGCAGAGAAAAATTTATGAATAGAGTCTCACATGAAGTGACTTCACTCTCACAAGTGCATGTTTCTGGATTAAGAGCAACTATTGTGACCATTCAGCTTGAACTTATAAAATGCGTTTGTACGTGTAACTTTTAGTCCTTTCTCAAGAAAGAAGCCTCATTTAGAATTTCAGTTGATCAGTGATCTTAACTGGTCTGCTGAATTTGCTTGTAGTTTTTCAGGCCATGCCTGCAATGAGTGTGACAAGGTGGTTAAAAACTTTCTTGCCAGCTAGGTGGAAACAATCTTGCTACCCTCCAAATCTATTTTCATTTTTCCCTCTAACAAGTACTGAAGCAGTCATGAAGGAGTCTTTAAGCAGCTCAGGACCTCACTTTGCATCATAAGTGATTACATGGGTTTGATTTTTACCACTATATACTTGGATTACTTATATAATTTAGAGATCTCCAAGTATCTCTTTTAGGATCAGGTTCTTCATCACAAATAAGCAGGGCAGAATATTACCACAGGATGACACTGCACTGATTATTAAGTAAGCTTAGGTTAACTCCAAAAGTAATTTGTCAAATCTATTCCCTGGGGATTTTTTTTCCTTTTTTCCTTTGCACTAAAGATTCTAATGTATCAATTGTTTCTAGTAATTAAGGCATTTTTAAATGTATCTGTACATGCTTGTTTAGCAGTATGTACTTGTTTCTCTGTGTTAAGTTCTGTGTAACCATCCTTGCTATATTAGGTTTTTGGGTCTCAGGTGTTGCTTTAGTATATTTAAGATTAAACCCAATTTCTTCATTTCTTCAGAAGTTGTGGTTTTTCCAAGTTTTTAATCTTGTTGCTGTACTACAAATACTGAAATCACATCACAGCGGTCTCGAAACAGTCACTTTCTGTGTATTACATACAGTATTCCTTATCAACAAATCCCAAAAGGAGAGTTTCCTTTTTTTTTTTTTTATCATCATCTTCTTACCTGTATCTAATTTGTCTCTCCGGTCCCCAGCTCCTATTTGACAGTTACTGGCTCAGATTACTCTCCTCCACTTTTTTGTGTGTGTCTTATTTGAAGTTTTTGAAATGTCTTGGTGATTTGTTGTGTACCTCTGGAGATAATGATGAATATTAAGGATAAAATCAATACATAATAGTAAAACCTAGCCCTTAATACTCATCCTTAGCTGGTTCCCTTGTTCCCACTTTTCTACGATTCCTTGGTTTTAATTATCAGTTTTCATTTATTATTACAAACCAATTCATCAGATGATTTTTCCATTTATATATGAAGACTTCCTCTCACACTCAAAATACGTGACTTGATCTCCATATCAGTTTTGTTTGATTTTATTTAAATATATCAACACTTTCGTGAAGCTAAAATTTGCAGTAGAAGTACTTATTTCTGCATGAGAGATTACTCTTTGCTAGGGAGCTGAGGGAGCCTGAGAGGGTTTTATTGTATATCTGGCAGATGGATGCAACAGCCTTGTCAAACAACATCCGAGGTGTCTCAGTAGTCTCATACTTTCTTATATTTTCCTTATGACTTTGTTGCAGTTTCTGCTTGGATTTCTGATTTTTTGATCCTGTTGCCAGTAATTTCTTGTCCATCTGAGACCTTTTGTTGCTGTCTGTCTGTTTATAACTTTCCTTCTCAGTTGTTAGTTTTCCTATCTCATTTTTGTCCAGTGTGCTCTTTCTGTGCGTACTACTATTCTGCAGAACCTTGTGTCCTTAGGTTGAAAAGGCAAAGTCTAACCATGTGGTCATCTAGTGTATTTCTATTCTGAGCTGGGCCATTTTTACTGATTTTCTGTTTTATGCTACAGAAAATTAATGTCCTTTTTAAAATTGTTTTTAAAGTCTTATATTTAAATTAATTTAATACTCGAATTCACAGAATATCCTGATCAGTTTGTTGTAATGATTAATATTAACTGGTCTGGTGCACAGAGCTTTATTTTACATTTCTTTTTCTTTCCTCCCTTTTCCTGTCTTACACAGTTTTTAAAGAACTCTTAACACGGTTGTCAGAGGAAAAAAGAAATGGTGCTCCCCACCTACCTAAAATTGGTGATATTAAAAAGGCGAGTCGTTATTCCATCCCAGACCTTGCTGTTGATGTGGAGCAGGTAATAGGATTAGAAAAAGTAAATAAGAAAAGTAAAGCCAACACAGTTGGGGGAAGAAATAAATTAAAGAAGATACTTGACAAGACTCGAATCAGCATTCTTCCTCAGAAACCATACAAGTGAGTTTTTTATTTCTTCTTAAATAATTGCTTTGTGTTAAATTTTAATAATTTCTCATGATACTTATAATTTGTCATGATACTTTTTTTCTTTATTAATGCAAGCCATGTTTATAGCTGAAAAAATATACTCGAAGATACTAGTCTGAATATTTGAATGATCGTGGACTACTAACAATGCAACTGCTGACATCACTGTGGACATATTTTACTTATTGATAAAGTGATGGAACAAATACTTTTTCATGTCATTTACTGTTTTCTTTTAAGAGGACTGTTAACTGAAAGCATCCTAGGCAATTAATGTCAAGATAACTCTGCAAACAGGTTTGCTTGCAAGTCATTGATAGGAGCAATGATTTCAAATTATCCACATTTCAGTGGCCTAAAAATTTCTGCATATTGCCATAAGGGAGACTGAGGTTAAAATTTTAACTTGGGTTCTTTGATAGAATTGAGTATTTTTAATGAAAGCTAAATATGGTATCTGATATCTTTTATTCTATGAACACATTTTAGAAATAGAGTTCTGATAAGGATTGCTGGAAACAATACAAGAATGACTTTTATATGATTTTATGGGAATCTGGTTCTCAGCCAAGGCAGATGTCATCAATGAGAAAAATGAATTGTAGAGGGTAGTTGATGTGTACTCAGTGTTTTCTGTTGCATTTTTCTTTCCTGTGTCCCACTGAGGAAGAAATCTATTCTACGTAAATTCATAAAAAAGACACTTGTGCTGAAAATCTAGGATTTTTTCCTGCTATCACTTTAAAGAATAGGAGTTTGCTTAACTAATGTTAGGTATTCCCTACTAAATGAGTACTGTTCTGAAACATTATAGACAGAATTTTAGTAATGTAAAGGTTAAATGAATATAAATTATAATATCCAAATAGTGGCTATTTCTTAAATTGACACAGATACATTTCAGTAAAGGACAATCTGTAAATCCTCTTTTTATGTTGTCTTTAGAATGTTTTCTTTATCTCACCAGTCTTGTATGTTTGTTCCTCTGATGAGCCATGCATACTCTTAAGTGTGATTTTTTTACATTGTTCACCATTGTTCACAACTTTTGCATAAAATTTTCTTGTTGGTTTTCTTGTTTTTCTTCTGATTCCTTTCATTTTTGCACTTTTTCTGTGCAGGGACCTCTTTGGGTAAGACTCAGAAAAACAGCACACTTGACCTATTTTCTTTTCCTTTTCCTAGCTTGACTTCATGTGTTATATATAGCAATTTGTTTGCAAAGCCTGTTGATATTCAATTGTTTGTGTCTGCACAGTTTCTGCATAGAGATGTGTAGCTGTAGACTTCCCTGTTTGTGCTTCCCCCTGCCCCCCATTGTATAGAAACTTCTGTCTTGTTCTTCCTGATCATTAGTGGTTTTGCATATATTAAGGGACTTTACCTATTCTCACATGTTTTTAAATACCAAAAATCAAGAGGGATGAAAAAGCTGATTTACTCATTAATTAAAGTAGGTATTTAAAGACTTTATGAGTCAGCTAGCATATGAGGTAAAACTGACCACCTTTTTTTGAATGTGAATACTGCAGAGGTCTCCAGTGCCTCCAGAATGTATCCAGATAAAACCAATCTTTAAACTAGAATGAGGTCACTCTTAGAGGGAGCTTGTCTGCTCCGTGAGACGTTAAATCAGTATTAAAGATGAATCAGTCTGAGCAGGAGATAATGCCTTCCTTCAGTCTTGCTTTTTAGTCCAATAACACCAAGTAACTTCCCAAACTGAGCAAACAGACCCATTTCTTCTGCATCTCCTCTGAAATCTCCTTCTCTGCAGCAGTTTTGAAGCATCTTTTGAATTGTGCTTCTGGCTACAGCCTCCGCTTGAGCTCTTTGCTTTCTTTACTCTTCTAATCCAGAGTGGCTTTGTGGTCTGTAGGCTCAGTTGCTGCAAATAAGGATTAAATATAACCCCCAGCTCCATCTTTAGCAAAGTTCTGCCTGGTCCATAGTGCAGCATTCCAGACAAAGAAGCAGCCCCCGCTCTCTTCTCTCTGTTTGCAGCCCTGCAGTGGGATGCAGCATACTGTCATTCCATTATCCCTTCTACCCTCTCGTTCAGCAGGAAAGTTATTTCTTAATGCTATCTTCCTGCATGGCGAATGCATACAGAAAGCAATAGAAATGCCTTTCCTTTAAAACCACTATCTCCTTTCACCGGCATGATGAAGTATTTTACCTGACAGCAGGGGCAGTTTGTTTTCATGGGACTTGGAGTTTTCTAGTGTTGCTATTTGTATCTGAAACTTCTGGGGTTCATTTCTTGTTTACATAAATTAGAAGACACTCAGATTGTGATTTCAGTTCTAAAAATAAAGTAAACAGAGTGTAAGGTGAATACTTTCCAATTTAGTATATGAATACTTAGAAACGTGAAGAATTCTAGAAATATTACTTAAAAAAAAAAAAAAAAAAAGAAAAACCACCTAGCATTTGCCAGTTGATCCACTTTACTGAAACTGCTTCAGTCATGACGCACAGGATAGGTATAAGATTATGTAAAACTGATGAACCACAAAAGGAATACATAATGCAAGTGAAGCTAATAATACAAGGCAGAGGGTCACATTGTCTTCATTTGATTTGAATTTAGAGAAACTACTGGTGTTGGCACACTTATGAAATATACTATCTAGTTGTTTAGAACCACTAGAAAGCACGTTGAGGTTTGGGGGCTTTGGGGTTTTTTGTTTTCCTGTTTTTTTAGTGTGTGTGGAGTGGTTCCTACTTGAAAGACAAGATGCTGATTGCTGGGAACACTTTTAGTTGGAGTGAAAGACTTGCTTGTGGCTTAGCATAAAAGTGCTGTGAGCTGAGTTGATCATCACTGCTTGTCACCGTACTTTGTGCTTTATGTGGAAGTACAAAAATACAGATGTTCAGATTCAGCTTAAATTCTCAGAGAGAGAATCCATGAACTTTTTTTTTTCAGTGGACTTCAGTGTTTCTGTCAGTCTCATGGCTTGGGGTTTACACTTCATAAAATATTTTGGTAATAAGGAGTTATCTTGTTTTCTAAAAATGAAACAATGAGAAAGTCCAAACATGTCAATTAGAGATACCCCTTCAACCTTTTCTGAGTTGCATTGCCTTCTAAAAAGCAGTTGCTGTGTCCAAAATTGTCTTAAATGCCCAGAGATACTGTCCTAGCTTCCCAGAGTACTGTTCATTTCATAGCACTTAAAGAGGTGTTACAAGAGTGTACTGGGTAAAGTAATTCAGGGATAAGCACAAAAGGGTGTTTGTACTGTAACAGTTCTACAGGGATAATTATCAGGCCCTTAATTACTTTTGTTTAGGTTTTCTGAGGATGGATAGAACACTAGAAGGAAGCTTAAGTGCGCATAATTAGGGTGTAAATGGTCATTTGTGTTGCATCATTTAATTCAGTAGTTTGACTTTTTAGATTTGCAGCAGTTTGCGGCGAAATCTAAGTTCTGCTTTATGCTTTATTTACACATGTAGATACAGATGTGCTTGGCTTTTTAAAAGGCTTTGCCTATAGTTCCTAAATTGTTAATTATTTTCACTTTCTATAGAGCTGCTATTCAATATTTTACACCCTGAGAGTATTTTATTAAGGATTTACATCTATATGTTTATAGAAAAGTTCAATGGCTAGCTCCAGCTCTACATCGTGTAGCAGTTGTTCTGCTTCACTTGCTGATTATGAACTCAAAAACAAAAAGCAAATTAGTGCCTACTATAATATGATGATAGCTCTGTCTCTGATCCATCTAGCACTACTGACCTCCTTTGGGACCTTGTCTTCCACAATTTAATAGACAAAAGCCTTTACTTTTATCACAGAATGCTTTATTTGCAGCTGTCAGGTACTTTGGAGGGGACTCCCATAGCACCCAAGTGTGGATGCTTACTTTAGCCTTCCAAGTTAGCTGACATCACTTCAGTCACATTCAGTGAAGAGAAACTCAGAGAAGGTGATACAGGGTAGGAAAATGGATGATCTCAACAATCCTCTCTTATCTGTCTGCTGAAAGATCTTAGACTGTATGGCTACAATACATCCCAAAGTACAGTTGCAAATCCTATCAGTGATGGTGTGAAAGATCTGTGAAATTCAGGTCTTGTAAAACAGCACCGAGGGGACAGCAGTATTAGTCAAAGTTCGGGTGATGGGTGGTGCAAGAATGATGAGGTAAGTACCATCTTTTGAATAAAGTTCTTGACTGCTGTGAGAAATCATCAAAAGTAATGAGCCTAGCAGCTCCTCAGAGCTTAGTAGTGAACATGAGGCTCTTCTGGCAGTGTGAGCAGGCAAATCTAATCACTTCGAGTGGACATTTGGGTGCTGTTGACAAAGCTAGACAGCAAGCACTGTTGTCTGGGGAATTGAAACTTCTAAATAGCGATTACTGTACAAAGTGTGAAAATGTAGTGATGTAGATGACCCTGGATCCCTCTAGTATAGCTTGAGCTCTGAATGTCTGTAAGTCCTCATTTTATTTCTTTCTGGATGCAGTGACATTGGAATTGGCCAGTCTCAGGACGACAGCATTGTGGGACTGAGGCAAACGAAGCACATTCCTCCTGCTTTGCCTGTCAGTGGAACCCTGTCATCCAGTAATCCCGATCTACTGCAGTCTCATCACCGCATCTTAGACTTCAATACTACTCCAGGTAAGGATCCTTTTTTGTTGTTGTTCTTGACCTTATAATTTCCTTTCATTGACTTTTTTTTTTTTTTTTTTTCTGGACTCCAGAGTCTGAACATGCGTGTAAGTTTTTATGCTGTCACCTACAGATTAGCCACATATTAGTGCATTAGGATTCATTACATTTGATCCAATATACTTTACCTAAATGTATTAGATGTCCATTTTTCAGGTACGTTGTATACAGAGTGCCTCTTGCTGATTGAATAGACTTGGCCAGTGAAAACTTTGCTTGGTATTTTATAATTTGCCCTGATACTGCAGTCTTGTAAAGTGAAAAGGCACTGGGCTGTGACACAGGACATGTGTTTCAGTCTTTTTCTGAACAGGCTTGTATAATCTTGTACTACATCTGTAAGGGACAGAGTTTCAAAGTTGCCTGTTAGTTACCTTGCCCTAAAGTCTTTGTATATGAAGTGATTTAAAATCCCGTTCTGAAACAGGTCAAAAAATGAACACATCTAGCAGAAAGGAACAAAGCATGGGGGCAAGTGAGGGAGAAAAAGGGGAAGAATGTGAGAAACTTGAGAGCCTTATCTTATGAGAAGGTTTTAGCCAGAGCTCCTGGCGGAGCTGGGGTTTGGGCTCTTATCTGGCTGCAGGAAGGTTCTTAGCAGGAAACCTTCTCTGAGTTAAGTATCCAAATCTTTGCTATTGAAAGGTGGAGGAGGATATGGTGATGGTAGCTGTGCAGATACTTGGTTATTTTCATCTAATCTTTTAGAGTATTTCTCAACAGTAGAACCAAAAATTCAGTGCCCTCCTAAGCCTGAGGGATTTCAAACCTTACCTAAAGGGACAGCGCTTAAACATCAGCCTACATGCTGGCGCAATCGTCACACTTGAAACTGTGATACTGAGCAGCACTTCATCACAGGTTTTTTAAGGGTAGAGATGTTTGTGATTTTTATCCCAGTGTCTAAGATTGCTCCTGAGAGAGTGGGAAGACTGGTTGGGTTTTTTTATTATTATTTTATCCAATGACTAGCGTCCAACACTTTAAAGATACTCTTTTTAAATAAGAACTTAACTTCTCATCAGCACTTTATCTATAAATGGGTGAAGATTCCATTCTCCAGCTTGCCATTTACCTAGACCAGACAATTCCAAGTAATCAATGTGCCCCTAATGCTGAGCATAGCGACTGGCTAACTTCCAGAGCTGTGGGCATTGCTGTCTCACGTAGCTCAAACTCCATTAATTGAGCAGGAATACCATTACAAGTCTGAAAATTCTTCAATCACACATGGAGTTGGAGAAGTTTAATAAATTAATAATGTTCTACTATTTGTCTTTTGCTTTGAGGAAAGGAGATAAATAATGATGTAATGCCATTGCTTCAGCATTATAGCAGCTTTTCCATTAACTTTATAGAAAATACATTAAGTAACTAGTGTTTTCTCATTTAAAAAAAAAAAACTTCTTTTTTTTTTTTTTTTTTTTTTTTTTTGTTAAAATGTGCCCAAATGTCCATACACTGAATATTTTTTTGAATTTTTTAAAGTAATTTGCAGGTACAATTTTTCCCTGTGTGAGAAGGAGGGGAAAGGGGGACTGAATAAAAGACATGTACCTTTAAGGCTTTAGGGATGGTTGCATTGTAGATAGAAGAGTTGAATTATACCTCTGTATAATTTTAAGACTTGGAAAAAAATTAAAGCCTGCAATTTTAATTTGTTTTATTACCTTGGACTAAATTAAAGATGGAGATGGAGGCAGCTTGCAAGAAATTGAACGTGCTGGAGAAGAAAGAGAAAAGTGGTAGAACAGCCATCCTTTGAGGCTTTGGGGAATATCCCACAGGATAGAACTTGCTGTTTTGAAAGGATGGTCTTTGAGGAGATCATGAGAACAGCTCGAAATCTGCAAGGAGTCATTTCAGTTTCTCTTCTGATTTGTTCAGGCTTTTTCAAATATACTTTTTAAGGTTTAGTTTTAAATGTTCAAATAGTCAATAGCACTTTGATTTCTCGCTTGTGCTGTCTTTTGCTATTCGATTGGAAGTCAAAATAATGTAGTAATGATGAGCTGCCAGGCACCGGTACTTCCCCCTGCAGCTTTCTAAGGGACTAGATTCCTATCATACACCATTGCATTCTTCAGCCTGCCACTCCAGTTTCCTTTTTTGAAAAGAAGTGAAGGGGGGTGATTGCAGCTCTCTTCAAGTGCTGTTTTATTTAAAAATTATTGTGCTGAATTACTTGCTACCATTGCTATAGCTGTAGGCATTTCAATTGCTGGCAGACTTCTCTGCGTTCTGTGTAGTGCTTTTGCTACCAGCTCTGATAGGTATGCAGCCTGAGAAATTGGATGGTAAAATGCAGCGCGAAGATGATACTTTCCTCTTTGCTGTTCTCCTCATTTCTTCATATTGACTTCAGTGATCCAGCAGAGCAGGCTATTTTCTGCTTGTACAAAGCATTTGTTTCCTGGGAGCATTAAGCGAGGTCCCACCTTCGTATTGTTTACAGTAGCTTCCCATCTTCACAGCATTTTGTTGAGTGGCAAGTATTTCTGTAACAACAAGAGGCAACAAGATCTAGAGAGCAGTCTGGTTTGTAATAACCTCTCTGAAAAGCTGTGTCTTTGGCATCTGCCATTCTCAAGATGTCAAAAAATGTAGAAATTATTTCAGGCACTGCTCTGTATCCCTCTTCAACTAATTACTGAAGGAAGATGAGTCAATATAGAGTTGAGGATAAAAGGCAGAATTGGCTTGCTGTAGTTATAAGGTATTTGTACATTTGACTTAAGTACTCAGGGCTAAAAACTCACCCGTACTGATACCCATTATGTGTAACTGATGATGTAATCACTCAATTCTAGTATGTTTCAGCCTTAGTGCTTCTCAAGCTGCAGAAATACTACTGTGAGCTTAAAAGTTATGGGCTTAGTTGCACAAAATTTGTAACCTAATATAATTAAGCCTAAACAGCCTTTGTGGCATGTAGTCAACTCATATCAGAGAGATTTATCTAAATATCCTTTCCACATGATTTTGGAGACATGCAGCAGTAGTGGGAAGGTGTTAATTTTTGTTCTTTTGTCGCAAGATTTCTGATGCTGAATAGATCTTTCTGTAGTAACTACAATACCTTATGCACATTCAGGTCTTATCAAAAAAGACTGGTTGTATCAAAGTGGATGTTTTCATCTGGCAGCTGTTTTTTTCAGTATTTTTTTTAATAGTCGTTTTTTGGCTGTAGATTCAGAAGGCTTTCTGTTATCTATTTCCTTGTTCATGTGACCTTTATGATCTTAAAAAAAATAATAATATATTTTAAAACATATTCATTAAAGAACGAATAATGACCAGATGGCATGCCACACAAAACTAGAAAAGTTTATTTGTAACAGAGGGAAGAAATTAAATGAATTAAAAATACCAGTCCATTAAAAAAAAAACAACCCAGTGGTGGTTACCTGTACAATTTTAGCTCTTTCTTAATTAATTTATTTTTATTATACAACAATAACAAACTTCAGTTGACTAATGGGTGTAGATTTCAATACATTAATTAAAATCTGGAAATATACGTGGATTTGGTATTTCCAAAGTTTGGATTTGGAGTTAGGCTGGTCATTTTCCAGACTTCCTAAAAACAGCTGCCTTGTAGTAGGTGTTCACTGTAAGTTTTCTGTCATCAGTCACTTGTGCAACTTTTCAGTCTGTTACTTACACATTATTATTATTATTTGAATGTATCAAGGATAGAGTATTTCTGATAATTAAGTGTTTGGATGCATTAATACTACTGCAGTTTGTTTATGTATACATACATGCTGGCCACTATACGTGCATCTTCCTAGCTGCTTATATGTACACGTCTCCCCTTTGTGTGTGGTACTATAGTTGAGTGTCAGTTAGGTAAATGAGTCTATTTTCTTAAAAGCATCCTTAGGAAGATTGACGCTCCTGTCACCTGATTTGCTTAAACTTCTGATATGGCAGTGTGTAGGGTAGTGTTGTTGAGTGTCCTTGATTTTTCTCAGACTTAAATGGAATTTACCAGGACTTAACACCTATGAAGACCAGGCTGCTCATTAGCTTGTCTGTCCAAACTTTGGAAATGTTAATATATTTTTGTGGTTTGGCCCATAGATAGCCTAACTCTTTTTCTCGTCGTTAATAAAACTAGTCTTTCATTAAATAAATAAACAAACAAACAACAAAAAACCTCAGCTGTTCTGTAAGAAGGAGAGAGGTGAAACAATGATACTGAAGTAAAAACTGGTAGCATTAGTAATTAGACTCAATGTAACTGATATTGTTGCTTGTTCTTATATATATTTTTTTTTTGTGCTTTACTAAATTGCATACCTTGCATGTAACTTTTTTTTCCAGACTTACCTGATCAAGTTCTGAGGGTTTTCAAGGCAGATCAGCAAAGTCGCTACATCATGATCAGTAAGGACACAACAGCAAAGGAAGTGGTCATCCAGGCTATCAGAGAATTTGCTCTCACTGCAACCCCTGATGCATATTCATTATGTGAAGTCTCAGTCACACCTGAGGGTGTAATCAAGCAAAGGAGGCTTCCTGATCAGTTATCCAAGCTTGCTGACAGGATACAGCTGAGTGGCAGGTGAGATTAGAGACTGTTAGCTAAGGCTGACAATGCCAGTTTATTAAGTCAAAATCCTATCAATAGGAGCATTATTTAATTATTAATGTTCTTTTTCTTTACAAGAAATTGCTCCTTATGCAACTTCTAATTAACACTTAGGCCTGGTGAAATTCAATTTATTCTATGGTTCCAACTGGATCATTACTGTAACTTTCACTAGTGTTTGAGGATATTCTATCTAGTGTCTTTTTTATTTTTGTTTTTATAGGTATTACCTGAAGAACAACATGGAAACAGAAACTCTTTGTTCGGATGAAGATGCTCAAGAGTTACTAAGGGAAAGTCAAATTTCCCTACTACAGCTCAGTACTGTTGAGGTGGCTACCCAGCTCTCCATGAGAAACTTTGAGCTATTCCGTAATATTGAACCCACGGAATACATAGATGACTTGTTTAAACTCAAATCAAAAACAGGTTGCACTAATCTAAAAAAGTTTGAAGAGGTGATAAATCAAGAAACATTCTGGGTGGCTTCTGAGATTCTAAGAGAAACCAACCAGCTGAAAAGGATGAAGATTATTAAGCATTTCATTAAGATAGCACTACACTGCAGAGAATGCAAGAACTTCAACTCAATGTTTGCCATCATTAGGTATTGCCTCTTAATGTTTTTACTTATAAGTAAAAAGCGCAGTCTTATGTCAGTCTAAAAAACAAAAATATTTAACAGAGTTAACATTAATACTGCTAACAGCAATACTTGGCAATCCAGTAGAAGGGGTATTTTCCACTAATCTGAACTTGACATTGAAATGTTAGCTGAAATATTATTTGGAATGCTACTATTATATACTTACTGCTCAAGACAGTGAGGCAAGAGTCATTGGTGAACATGGCACTGGAGAAACTACTGCACTTATTTAAAAACAAAGACTAAAAGAAACAGCAGTTATATGAAGAAAAAAAGTGATGTGATAAATTAATGGTTTAATTTCCCAAAGTGAGCTCATCATTTTGTACATAGTTCCCAGTATCTTGAATTCATTAAGCCATGATAAGAAAGCCTTTGGTTTTCTTTGTATCAGCAGTTTATTGGATGGAATTCTGATAATAGTCAATAGCAGACTACAATGCCATATAATAAGCTGTAAATAAAGGTTTTTAATAGGAAAAAAAAAAGTACTGGAGATCTCAGAAAACCTTTCTTTGTTTTGTGATAAAAAGGAGGAGAGGAAACTCTTAATATATGTGTTTATACACATTTTCTTAAAACATTTGCATTTCCTATAGAGCCTCTCAAGTTAGGCAGAAAGAACCTAAAGAAAAAAAATATCTTTAAATGCTGTCTTTCATGAAAAAGCTTGAATACGGTGCATTAAAATGACAATTTTATCAGTGTTTCTGGCAAAAGCCAACTGTTGATTGAATGGGACACTTTTTCTGAAGATCACTGGTTTTGAATACCATTCAATTAAATGTGAAAAGTTTCAAAGTCAAGGATCAATGCTGATAATCAGCATCTCTGAGACATAAAAATCTCAAGATTTAGCTCGGCTATTTCAGCTGACTTCAATGGGAAATAAAAGCAGCCTGCCTGCTTGGAAAAACAAGAAAAGATTCTAGATACCAAACTTTCCTGTAGGCAGAGACTAACAGCAAGACAGGCAATGCCATTAAGGGAAAAGACACTGGGTTTTGTACCAGCTACAGCTTCAGAATAACTTCAGATATATAGAGTCTGTTATAAGAGTTTGATCCAGACACAACAAAGTCGGGTGGATTATTGCAGCAAGAAGGTGTGCTGTCACCACCTAAACATTATGTAGGTGGAAGATGTTTTTTCTTTCAGTCTGGTAATCTGGAAATAAGTGGTGATCCTGAGGTACTGCTAGATTATGATATTGTTATCAAATTCAGACACTATTTGAAAGTAATAAGTATATACTCTCCATATGGTTTATACTGGTCCAAGTGTAACTTTTCTGTTTACAATTACATCATGCAGGTATCTCCATTTTTATAGCTTTTATAAAAATGATCTTACTTGTTCTGTAATTCATGCTGGCAAAAGGAAGTTTTTACTTTCTGTTACTTTGGCATTGTTGTGCTACATTATTCTGGCTATATGGTACGTTTCCCATACAATATTTAACATGGTCTTTTCTAGGATTTTTTTTTTCTTTCTATTGTTCTTGAAATTATTTGCACTTTTTTGTTTGTTTCAAGTGGCCTGAATTTGGCACCAGTTGCAAGGCTCCGAACTACTTGGGAAAAGCTTCCAAGCAAGTATGAAAAACTGTTTCAAGATCTACAGGACTTGTTTGATCCATCTAGGAATATGGCAAAATATCGTAATGTCCTTAACAGCCAAAACCTACAGCCCCCCATTATTCCCCTGTTTCCTGTTATCAAAAAAGACCTTACATTCCTTCATGAAGGTAAAAGCAGAAGTTTGTCATCTTTTACCAGCTAAGGAAAACTATCTTTACTACCTAATAACTGATGTTGGTAATTGTTGGTTGTAGGAAATGATTCAAAAGTGGAGGGATTGGTCAATTTTGAGAAGCTGAGAATGATTGCAAAGGAGATACGCCATGTTGGTCGCATGGCGTCTGTGAACATGGATCCTGCTTTAATGTTTAGAACAAGGTAAGTGTGTTGTATTAGGCAGAGCTTTTCCCAGCTGAGAGAAGGCTAGGTGTCAGCAAGAGGTGCTTTTCAAGTGCACCTTGTGCTGGAGCGGTGTGAGGGGGTTTTGTTTGCTGTTAACAATTTACCAAAGTTATGTGGTGGTCTAGAACTGGGGAAATCATTACATTTTGGTTTATATTATATTTTATATTAATCCTTAGCTGCCAGTTACTTCATAAAAATTAGATTCTATCAGTGGGAGGAGGGGGAGATACTGTCTCAAACACATGTGTATTAGCCTATTTGAAACGTTGATGTGTCCAGTGTTATTTTGATTTAATAGAAGTGGGAATGTATCTGAAACAGTGTCAGCTGGTAGTGTTAGAAAACATAGTGTGAGTGCTCTTTGGCTTGATGTTAGACCAGCTTATTGCATACTCTTTTTCTTAATTTGAGCTAGAAGAGTTTGTAATATCTGACTGTATGCCCGAGGCAAGGCTCTTTTTAATGTTTGTGGGCTTCCAGAACTATTTGTCCTGAGGTCTGGTCTTTTTCTTTCTGAGCTTGTGATCTTTCTCTATCTCTTCTTAAACCCATGCTTTACTCTTCCTGGCTCTCACTTGCAGGAAGAAGAAATGGAGGAGTTTGGGGTAAGTGGTTGGAGACAACACTCACAGACATTCATTCTTCCCTTACCATTTGCATTGTTTCCTATTGCTATCTTTGATTTTCTGGTGCTTTGATTTTTTTTTTTTTCTTTTGTTAACCCTTTTTTACTGACAATACATTTTAATCCAGGAGTGTTTTTGCTTTTGAAATTAAAACACAAAAGTTGTAAATTTGTAAGTGGTTGTAGATGGGAGTGGGGTGTTCTTCTCCCCCACCTCCAATTTAAATTGCCAAATGAAGTGACTTTCAGTGAAAGAGAAATTATAAAATGGCAAGGTTGCAACAGCTGAAAATTGCTGTTAACTTTCTTATGCCTAATAGGCAATTATCACAATCAAATACAAAAGTTTAAACTTACAGTATCCCCTAAACTAACTAATTTTCATATTACAATTCAGCAATCATGTTTACTTTTAACAATTCAGGAAGAATGCATAGCTTTCATATAGACATACATCCATTGACATTTGCATGACATTTATTTCATCGTACACTAGCTGATCATTTTATTTAACAAAAAGCTGTATTCAGCCTAGCAACTTACAAGGAAGTTCTAGTCTGTAAAACTGAGTTGTAAACTTTGTATACAGTCTGATTTTAAAAGGTATTTAGAGAGCTTTCAAAATCCCTTCTGTATATGTATTTAAATTTGAAACTCAGCTTTAGTCTTCTGTCAGCATTGCCTTACTGCATGAGCTTTTCCTAATGCTCCAGTCTTCTCAGTAGCTGGCTTACATGAGAGAGCTAGCTTGAATGCTTTTCTGGATGTGTGAAGTGATATTGCCTAGTTGGAGCAGATTAGGTTAAAATATTTGTGTAATTAAAATAGTGCCTGTAACCAAGTAAAAAGATCTCCTGACCCTCATCTTTCTATCTGTTTTAGCTGTTTGACTTAATGGAATGAGGCATGTGAGCTTTGACCGTAGACTGACATTCGTGCAATCTTTTGCACGTTTCATGTTTATCAAATGATACTGTGTTGAACTAAGTGATACTTTTCCCCTCTTTCCCCCACCTCCTGCCCTCTTTTTACTCCAGGTCTCTCAGCCAGGGCAGTACGAATGCAGCTGTGCTGGATGTTGCACAAACAGGGGGTCATAAAAAGCGGGTCCGTCGGAGCTCTTTCCTTAATGCTAAAAAACTGTACGAAGATGCTCAGATGGCACGGAAAGTAAAGCAGTATCTCTCAAACTTGGATCTGGAAATGGATGAAGAGAGCCTCCAGACATTGTCTCTACAGTGTGAGCCAGCCACCAACACACGTGAGCACTGTAATTTGTTATGAATTTCAAAGAACCTGTTAAATGTACCTCTGTTTCTTCTCTAGGGAAGTAATGGGGAACAGTAACTAGACAATGAGATGGAAAATAGTGCATCTAGTCATTTCCAAGTACTGAATATCTATGAATCTTAAGGAAATCATGTTGCAAATTAACAATACAGAGACATACCATTTATATAGGAGATCAGGCTTTCAGATGATGTCATACTGAAGTGCACAAGGGTTCTTTAGATTTGTCAGTACAAAGGATATGGAGGACCCAAAAGTTTCTCTACAGTTCTTATGTACTCAGGCTATTGGTGTGAATAGGGTTGGTCATCCTGCGTATCTTGGCCTTGTGAGGGAAAAGGGGATTTCCTTATGTCCAGGTGTTTCAGAGACACCTGGAGGGCTATACCTGGCTGCAGCAGAGAGGGACCTTATGCTTGATACTGGTTTTATTTTAATCTGAGGAAATGCTGTTATCTTACGCCCTTCTGTTTTTCAGGGTAGCAAAAAATAGTAATGATATCAATTCTAAACCAGTATAACTTCTGGTCATGTTTTTGATAACTCTAACAATAGTCATTTATGAGAGTTTTATTTTGAGAAAGAGAGTAGATGTTCTTTGATAAGGTGCATATATTAAATGGATTTAAGTCTCCCCCTCTTTTCATCTTTTCCCTCTAAAGGTATCCTGCTACATTGATTGTACAAGTATTTGAGCACCTTTTAATTATTAATTGGAGGGCTTTGCACTGCTCACATTAAAAGTCCCACAGTATTTTTAGCTATTAGTCATTCTGTGCTTTCTCCCATTTCTTACAAAGTGCCGAAGAATACAGGAGACAAGCGATCTGGAAAATCTGAAACATCACCAGTGGCTCCCCGGGCAGGCATCCAGCAGAAAGTGCAGCACCAGCAGCAGCAACATAAAGTAAACCAAGCATTGCAGGTCCCTGCCGTATCTCTTTATCCCTCTCGCAAGAAAGTGCCAGTCAAAGACCTCCCACCATTTGGTAAGTGGAACAATGAAGTGTTCGGTTTAATACTCTGAAGTTTGTTTGCTTATATCAGGGAGACGTTTTCAATCAAATAAGATTCAGACATTTATTTCTGGTAGTATTATATGCAGGTTGTGCCAGTTCATGCAGTGTGTATGTGTAATTCCCTTCTTGACAAATGGAAAGAAAGAAATCTAGGAAAGCAGCCTGTCAATGTAATCACTCTAAGTACTTACCTGTTACTAGCAGCTGGAAAGAATGACTGTTTCTGACTGTCTGCCCTGAGATCTTGGCTTAACTTTTCCAAAGGGATTAGTGACTTGGAGTTTTTGAGTGACCCATCTGAGGTGCCTTAGAAGCTTTGGTGATTTTTCAAAAGTAGAACATTTAGTGTGAAATTCAAGCCTGCTTAAACTGGTAGTCTTGTTAGAAATGTAGGCCTGAAGTTTCACATTGGAATTGTCCCTTTGGCTTCTGCTCCCTGGTGCTTTTTTTATTGTTGTTGTTCAGTCACTGTTGCCTGCATGTCTCTCAGATGCTGGACTATAGGAATTTCTTCTAATCTGATTTCCAGATCTGTGCCCCAGCATGTGTATATAACGTACATGCATTATTAAAGAGCTTCTTATGTATCACTTAAAGTATTGTAATATTCCTAATAAGTTTATGTAGCATAACTGGCTCTTCCTATTGCATGATGGCAATTTCACAAGAGCTTAACTCTGATTTCACTTTTCATTAGTTTTACTTGTGCACTGCTTAAGCTGCTAGCGAAACAATCAGAAGCAGCAAAATGACCAAGAGACAATTCCTGTAGTTCTTGTTGATTTTTACCATTAAATTTTAATCTTAAAAGAACTTTTGAAGCACCATAGGCTGTGTGGTTTTGCTCACGGTGGGCAAGTTTCTGAAAACTGACTAGGTTATGTTGATGAAGCAGCTGTAAACTATTGATAGCAGGATTGTGATCCAACAGATCAAAGAGAAATTCTGTAGAATGCTTGTAAATAACCTCTATCACAAACATTGGGAAAACTGTCAGAGAAGCTGAGTCTTCACTTTTGAGACTGTCCCAGGGTGGATTTTTGAGGGGAGGGGAAGAGAAAGATGAATAAATGTTGCCTGAGAAAAGCAATTCTTGGTGCCCTAGATCTTTACATCATACATCATCTTCAGGATGTTTTTACTCTTCAGTTTCCCAAAATAAGCTCGTGCAGAGAGAGTTCTCAAAACTGAAAGGGAGAAAGGCAGCTGCAGGATGGCCTTGTTTTGTAAGCCTAATCTTATTAATCTTCTTTCCACCTTTCTTTGACCTTCTAGGCTACTCAGAATAGAAAAAAACCAGGCGACAGTTTCAATTCTTACTATATAAACCTTCACTAACCAGTGAGATTTTTGTGTGTTGGTATCAACATAATTTTACTTCAAGTTTCTCAGTACCATTACTATGTATATCCTTGATTTATATCTTGTACACGTAGTATTCTGCAACAGCAAATCTGCATTGTGTTTTCTGTGACAAAGTATTTTAGGTGGCCAGCATGAAAGACTGGCTGCACTAATACACAGAAATAAAGCACTATATTTTAAACAGGAGTAGGTTTAAACATTTTGCTTCATTTAAGCTGGTGTCAAAACCTCAAAAATATATAGGAAAAAAATATTAGTTTTTTTCCTGTGTGGTGTCTGCTCTATACATGCATTATGAAACATAAAGATGTGTTTATACTGGACTTTATATCTGTCTACATTAATTCTTATTTAAAGGCATTAACTCCCCGCAAGCTTTAAAGAAAATTCTTTCATTATCTGAAGAAGGAAGTTTGGATCGTCACAAGAAACAATCTGAAGACACAGTCTCAAGCGCATCTTCACAGCTCTCTTCTCCTCCTACTTCACCACAGAGCTCTCCAAGGAAAGGTATTAGACGTGCAGTATTTCTCATCCTGTTTCCTGAAGCTCATAGATTTTTTCAAAACTTCTGAGAGAGAATTTGGGCACTCAGGATAAACTACTGCTGCTCCTATTTTTGTCACATATGGTCAGCAGGAAGGCAGGAAGTGTAGCGCAGAGTAGGATACATAAAAGAATACTTGAGAACCTGATTTCAGGGATGCTTGAAAGCCCTCTGCTTAGCAAAAGCCAGGAAAGATAGCCTGATCTGACACAGGATTTGATGCAGGAGGGTACTCTCACTGCAGCCACTTCTGATAAAAATATTCCCATTATCAGTGTTTGTGACCAGTGGAAGGATGTATGGATTGGAACTTAAAATCTTTCTACAGCACTGAGCATACTCGCCTGTTAGAGGAATTATTTGCTGTGTCATGCATCTGGATGGGGTGTGACCTGTGTATGATAGTCAAGCTTAAGATATTTGGGATTCAAAGCACTAATATGCAATGTTTTACTAGCAGCCTGATTATTTAAACAGTGTATATGGATATTTGAGGAACGGTATTACACATTAGAGCTTTCTTGGCTGAGTTCTTTTTAAGTGACTTCATGGAGTTGTGTTTGGTTTTTTTAAAGAGAATTTAGGACTTTAAAGGGATTTTATTTTTTTTTCCATCTGTTTTTTCATTGTACTTGTTCTGGTTATGAATTGACAAAAAAGAGAATAGAGGCTGTAGTTTAAACAAAAACTGAAAAAAAAGCTCCTTGGGCAGTATAATAGCCTAGTTGTATTGCAGATAACTTTTAAGTTATTCTCTTCTCAGAATATCATAAAAGTTCAGTTTAATAGTCACATAATACAATGTTACGGTAAAATATATATGTATTGGGGTTGAGTCCATATAATAGAAGTTCTGGATGCTAAAGAGATGAGTGTGCTGGAGACTTCCCTGTAGCAATAACTGTCCCTAAACTGCACAGGGCTGGCAAAGATTTGAAACTTATGTGAGTATTGCTTTTTCTACTTTCTTATCAAACGGATAGCTAAGCCCTTTTCTTAACATGGTAAGGTGCAGTTGAGGCCTTATGGCTCCAGGCTAATAGACCTAACCAGTTCCTTCTCTCCTCTTGGAAGTGAGAACAGTAACAAGAATAAGAATTCACCAAGGACCTCTGGGGTAGGTGGGACTTATGGAAACAAAAGGGGAAATAATAAGCAGATAATCAGAGATCTGAAAAGGGAAGAGATGAATACAGCAAGGAAGTACAAATGCCTGTCCAAAATCTCTACTGAGATATATTTACTAAGGTTGGATGGAGGAGGATGTTGTATAGGAAAGACTTAGATTATCACCTTGAGTCCTTGTAAGCTAACATCATGATTTATTTGAAATACTACATTAGCAAAGAGTGAATTTGTATAAATGTGGTCAGGCCTGTGCATTTCTTCAAAAAGGAATTGGGATTCTGTACTTGGCTCATAGTGGGAAAAGTACTTTCTTTTTGCAAAAAAAGTACAGAAATGTGGTGATAAATTTAAAAAAAATCCCTGGTTTGATGACATGACGTTAATGGTATGTTCTTTCAGACAAAGATGGCAGTATTAATTCCATGTTCTCAGCAAGAGAATTGGGATAATTAGTTGAAGTCATCTTGATACTTAAATGTAGACTGAAAGCAAAAAATGGAAACTGCAGTTACTTGTGGGTTTATGTTGTTTAATGATCTTTAACTTAGCTGGCAAGAGCATTCAGCACAACTTTGATACTAAAACAAAAGCTGAATTTGCTGAATTTGCCTCTGTGACATGGTTTGCAGATTTTATCTCAGCCTCATGGTGTCAACACTACCTCCAAATTACAGTATAATTCTGGTAATATGTGCTATTTGGAATGTAATTAGTTAGCCAAGTACCACAAAGAAAGCTTGAAAATCTGTCCCTCTCTCAGCTGAGATACATAATAAGCAGTCAGCCCAGACATCTGGGCTTCATATTGTATCTACTGTTCGTCTCTGAAGTGTACCTTTGCAGAAAGAAGAACTGTGTGAGAGGGTCTCTTGGATTACTTTAAGCAGTAATCTTGTCCATGGCATCTCTCGTTCTTTCCAATCTTGGAGACCGTGTTCATGTACAGGCAGCTTTTTCAGAAGTGAGATTTCATACTGTGGGGATACAAGTATGATGATGCATTACAAAATAATCTGGGGGAAGAGGGCAGAGAAGAAGGAAGGTGAGCAGCTGGTTTCTAAATGAGCAGTGTGTGTTCCCATGATCTTAAACCTCTTATTAAGCGACAGAATACACGATGTTACACAGTTTGCTAAGTATCTTTATCTTTTGCAGTGCTGCTTCTGTGTAAATGTAATCATAGTTTTGATTTACTGTGGTAGCAGTATTGCCACCTGCCTGGCAACGACTGAGCAGGTTTCTCGGAGAGTCTGATTAACGTGACATTCCCTTTGCAGGCTATACGTTGGCTCCTAGCAGCACAGTGGATAACTTTTCAGATTCTGGACACAGCGAAATTTCTTCCAGATCTAGTATTGTCAGCAATTCCTCTTTTGACTCTATGCCAGTCTCCCTGCATGATGAGAGGAGACAGAGGCATTCTGTCAGCATCGTGGAGACAAATCTTGGTGTGGGAAGGATTGATAGAAGAATCATGATTGAACCTGATCAATACAGCTTAGGGTAGGAATTTTATTTGTGCTTACTTGCATTATACTTTCATATAATGTGTACGTGGTATGTATATGTATATTTGTTCATGTAACTTTCCCTGTATTTCTCTCAAATACTTTGTTTTTTTCTCCCCTGCTCTTAAAAACCACTATTTCAAAGCTGTGTTCTGTGATAATGCTCCATTTTCTGACAAGAAAAGGTTTTGTGCTCCTGAGTGTGTGGTGAGGTCTACAGTAGTAGGACTTTACCTCAGTAGACCTTATCATCTGAGTATTTAGTAGTACTGTAGATTATCCTCTTTATGGCAGACTAGTATACTAGCCTGTTTTCTAGATGGGGAATTAACTGAATTAGATGATAAATTATTCATGCAATTATTCAGTGATCAAGCTGAGAACATAAATAACTAGAAATTTTCCAGTCTGTTTCATAGAAAAGTGCATATTTATCTAACTCAGAAATATTTTACCCCAAATATCTCTTCTAGTCAACAATAATTGGGAGCTAAAATTCACATCAGGCTGCTGCTTTTCTAGGTAATTACTGTAATGGTGGGGAAGCTAGTGCTGTGAGGAGTCCTCTAAATCTCTGGCAGTGAGCCTTGGTATGAAAATAATTGGAGCTCTAGCTCCTATTTAGTCTCCACTTACTTTTCTGAGCTGTTATTTGGATGCTTCAGGTCTCTGAATGGTTTCAGCGGTTTTAATCCTGTGGGGTCTGTGGATGGCAGGCCTGTTCCAAAACTGGTGTACTTCAGGTTTGGGAATCCCAAGTTATGTAAACTTTTTAGTCAGGTGGCTTAAATATTTGGAAGAGCAGGGTTCCAGTCTGCATAGCAAGCTGCCCTGGCAGGACAAATCCCAGGAGCCTGGATAGCTGCTAAACAAAAGTGACACTTTGTCGGTTTTCTCTGCTGCTGAGTAAGTGATAGTGTCAGGCTTACTTAATCGCTGAAAGGCTGTGGAGAACATACTTGCTTTACAAAGTAGCATGCATTTCCAATGTTAAGATTAAAATACATTTCTGTTTGCAAGAAAAGTTGAAAAGTTGGCTTTCAGAGTTTCCTAAGCAGATCCTTTGCTTTGCATGGCTGCAAAAGCAGTAGGAACCCTATCTATGAGTCTGTTCCCCTTTACAATATGTCAGCGCAGTTTGCATGTGTTAAAGGGCTGCTGCAAAGTTAAGATTTTTATCTTTGGAAATGGCTCCACTGAAGTGTTACGTTTCATCAGGATATCTGTCCAGTAATTTTTTTGTTGTTGTTGTTAATTTGTTTTATTGAGGATGAGTGTGAAAGGGAATTGTTCTATTCACAAAATTGAATTAGTCATTAATGCAAGTAATATAAATTGCATCAAAACCTTCAACCATAGAATGGTTGGGGTTGGAAGGGACCTTTTAAAGGTCATCTAGTCCACACCCCCTCCAATATGTTTCCTTTTCTCTTGATTATTGAATTCTTCATGTGTCTTGTAAATGATGTCCAATTCCAATGCTTGATTTATTTTATTTTATTTTATTTTCCTCCTCATCGATGTGCATCTAGCTCATATGCACCACTGTCAGAGACCAGAGGCCTGTATGCTGGAGCAACTGTGCTTTCTTCTCCTAGTACAGAAGAACTGTCACAGGATCAGGGGGACAGAGCTTCGCTCGATGCAGCTGACAGTGGCCGCGGTAGCTGGACTTCTTGTTCAAGTGGTTCTCATGACAACATACAAACAATACAGCACCAGAGAAGCTGGGAGACTCTGCCTTTTGGACATGCTCATTTCGATAGTTCAGGCGATGGGGCAGGACTGTGGGCCTCGGGCAGTCATATGGACCAGCTGATGTTCCCCGATCATGGCACAAAGTATGGCAGGCAAAGTCAAGGTAGGGAGGGCCTTGATCAAGCACAGTCCAGAGCAAGCTGGGCATCCTCAACAGGATACTGGGGAGAGGACTCGGAAGGTGATACAGGTACCATAAAGCGGAGGGGTGGGAAGGATGTTTCGACTGAAGCTGAAACCAGTAGCATAACATCTGTACCAGCAGAGGAGTCCAAGCCAGCTCCCATGCCCACTCATATAGCAGTACCATCAAGTAGTACAAAGGGGCTTATTGGTAAGTTAAGTTTTCTTTACCGTGAAGTATTTTAATTCATTTGCTTATTGTTCTTCGTATTGTTCTAAAACTGCATTTCTTTTGTCTGGTTTTATTTTTTTAAAATTTTTTTAAAGCAAAACCGAACATTTTGCAGTCTCTCTCGAATTCTCCCCTTTAACTGTGCATTTATTGCTAGGGAAAACATCACTTATTGTTGATTCACAGTTCTGGCAGCGCCTTTGTGTTTCAAGAGAGCCTGCCATACATCAAAAAACTAGCTCAGCTGCTGGACAGTGTTTTGACAGGTTGATGTATTTAGATGTCTGTTCTGAAATGTGAGTTTCTCTTCACAGTAAGGCTCCATGTTCTATATTTAGAAATCTTAATAAATGTGGCCTGATTTTTTTAGAAGTGTTTTACTTTACACATCTGTATGACTTATCTGATAATTGTGAATATTCCTTACTTCTGAAAAAGGGATCACTTTGTGCTTAAATACCAACTGAGATGTTTCTTTGGACTGCTGAAACTGAAGAGGTTCCTAAGAAGTTAGAGCTGACAATACATTTATAATCGTTCAACAAAAGAAAGATCAGATAATGTATAAATTAATATGAAGGTGTCTTTGGCAGGGCTTATTGTTTTTCTCATACTGTTCCTTCTACGCGTCCCAGTCCTTGGGCCATCCAAGACCTCTGCATTTTTGCCACTTTCCTTCCTTTCTTTCCCCTTCACTTTCCCTTTCTTCAAGTTAATACGAAGAACTATATAAAAGCCATTTTGCGCTGACACAGCTGAAAAAGTCTGCCAGATTAAGGTCATGCTGAGACCACTGTGATAAACTACTTTTCCATTTTCTGCCCAAGTATATTGCTTAGCAGTGGCCCATTGCCTCAAAGCTTGTGTGCAGATCTGAATCCCTGAACTGTGAAGAGGAGGAAGCTGTTCAGTTCGGGACTCCAGGTTCAGATTTGTGCATCTCTAATTTTACTCTTTGATACCCTTGGTTTCCACCAGAATGTGGAACGAGCATGCTTCTAAACTTGCCTCTCAAGGCAGTGCTTGCCACTGTCTTTTTAGAGACTTGAAAGAATGAGGAGACCTGAAAATTCAAACCACACACTTCCAGGCACTTCAGTACTGTTAACTAATTATCTTTCAAATGTAACTCTGCATATCACCATCCAACAGAAGCCACTATTTTTACATGGTTCTTCTGCACTGAATGGACATTGATCTCTTGCAGTATTTCGGTAGGGTTTTTTTACAGAATTTCTTCTGCATTGAAGTTACTTTTCAGAAATCTTTGAATGAAATATCTCAGGAACTTCTTCATGCTGCTTTGCTCAGTGAAAACAATTTGTCCAAGAAAAATACTTAGATTCTATTGGAAAATATTTGGTTTTGCTACAATACCAAGACTTTATTTTCCTTCTATAAAAACTCGCATCCAAGTAACACCGGTCCATTTTAAGCTTGTACTGCCCTTTCAGTCAATTCCATGCTGCCTAATGCAGGGTGATGTTGTCATCACCACTTGTGCAAATATATACAGTATATGACAAGCTGTGGAGAGTAAATTGTCTGTGTCAGTGTTTTTTCCTGCTGTGTTTGCCTTCATACTGTAAATTAAGTGGTCATATGTTAAAGGGCTAGACCCACAAAAAGTGTTCAGTATCAGAGTCCCATCTGACGTCTTTAAGGCATGTCTCTATTTTGAGTTATGTACTATTCTGCTGTGTGTGTCCCTGCAGATGCTTAAAGTTCTTGATCACTGTTTCCTCCCTGAAAGTTCTCTGCAGGAGAGAACTTCTAAGTATGTCCAGAGTTAAGCCTTGTTCAAATAAACAGCTATGCCTCAAGAAATCCACAAACTAGGTGGTGGTCTTTCAATTTCCTATATAAAATCAATCTTTGTTCTTATAGGCATACTTTCAAGTTGTAATTTTGCTGAGAATATAACCATAGGAGCAGCAGGCTGTAGTGCATACAGACTATATGAGAATGAAGCCTACTTCTCTTCCTCACCTTTTGAAATTGTAGCTTATATCATATTAAGTAGTAAGATTTGTAGGAAGAAATAATGTATCAGGTGCTCCCTCCCTCCCCAACCCCCCAAGATGCTAAAAACAAAAGAGATGTCCTCTTAGGTACAAAGCTCATCTTCAGGATTAAGATAGTCATGTATTTGGGGAGATGCCAGCATTCCTGATGTTTGCTACTTCTGTGGACTCTTGAGTCTTCCACATTACTTTGATCAGTGTACGTTTTATTTTATACAATTGATGGAACAGCTTCAGTTGCCAAGTTTAAACAAATTCCCCATGTAATTTGGTGAATTTTATTAGACTAATGCTTCACTACTGGAAGAACAGTTATATCCTGTGTATGTTGTATATTCTATACTTTCTTGCATGGTTTATTTTTTAAGACCTCATTGTCTACCTTATGGTAGTTAACATTTGTCCTTCAGATTTTTTCCTCCTGGCTGGTTGAGTGGGTTGATGTTTATTTTGCTTTCACTGTTTATTTTCCTTTGAGCAGTTTTCCACTTACTATCTCCTATAATTGTTGTTTTTCCTGCAGCACGAAAAGAGGGTCGATACCGGGAACCCCCTCCAACTCCTCCTGGTTATGTAGGAATACCTATTGCTGAGTTTGCAGAAGGTGGTTCCCATCCAACCAGAAAACCTCCGGATTACAACATAGCACTTCAGAGGTCTAGAATGGTGGCACGGACATGTGAGACTCATGGAACATCAACTCCACAGCAGCAGTCGCATGGCCATTCAACGAGCAGGCCTGTGAACAAACCTCAGTGGCATAAACCAAACGAGTCAGATCCACGTCTCACTCACTATCAGTCTCAAGGGTTTTCCACAGAGGAAGATGGTAAATTTCTAATTGTTAGATTTTGAGTATGCTGCATGCAAAAACATTCAATGCTTTCACAGACACAAAGCAAATTACGCAAATATGTTCTGCCATAGAAGTTCTTGCCATAATTGGAGCTCTCTTCCATCTTTCAAAACTTGCTATTTTATAACTTCTTGGAAGGGGAGGAATTCAGTTCATCCTAAATATAATCTAAAATTTGGAATGTAAGTCTACCTGAATCTTGGACAACCAAGCAGTTGGCTTAGGCAACTTCTCTGGAGGTGCCTATGTTTGCCAGGTACAGCCCTGCCTGCCGTGAGAGCTTCCAGCATACCTAATGTTTGGCAGTTACCATGTATTTGATGGTCAAAAAAGTATCCTGGTCTATAGAATACCTGCCCATCTGCCCCATAGAGCATCATTGATCAGATGTATTTGGGTAGTCACTCACATTCTACCTGAAACTCTTACACTGTGGACTGGGTTTTCCATGCCATCTGCTTCACGTAACAAGCCCACTACTCTCTTGCTGCCTTGCTTGCCCGAGTATGTCTGCATCTTTATGCTTTAGCTCAACTATAATGCTAGAAAGACTACGCAGATGAAGTCTTTTTGTTTTTCTGTGTAGTGCAAGTGTAGCTGGATTGCATTTTTAGGGCTAGGTACTCAACATTTAGGCAGGCCAGTGACCAAATCACATGTTTGAATGCTTTGTTTTGCATAATGATAGAAAGGCTAACATTCCCCTTCCCTCCCTGTTTAGTTACTAAGGTTTTATGCGCAGGATGAATTCTGCAGTTGAACATGATGGAAAAAAATGAAGTTTACCTTAATCACATTGCCTCAAACTTTGAGAATTACCATGACAGAGAATTTTAATTGTTTCTACCAATGATGACTGAAACTGCACTCAATTTTTATGCAATCTTAATTTAAATAAATCACAGATATATTCAGGGAAAAATGTAAGATGGCTTTATGAAGCTGTTGAATATCTAGGAGTAGCTGTTGTGCTCCTCAGGCTGAGGAACTGCACCTAGCTCAGTTATAGCAGTTGTCTTGTTTTGTTCGAGAACAAAATTACAAAAGGAAGACTTATCATGAGACCTGAAATGTACAGATATTTAGATTGTCTTAAAATATATAGCTAATGCAGTGAAAAGGAAAACACAGAGCACAGTACAGGCTGTTTCATTCAGTACCAGTCTTATTCTATATGAACTAAATTCTATTTTCCCCCTATCCTATTGTGTTTGCAGAAGATGAACAAGTCTCTGCTGTGTAAGACTTGGGCTTTTCTGGATCCAGAGTGAGCCACCTTAAAGGAGAGCACAAGAAGACATCCCTAGAATAGGAGCCTTGGAACTATAGTTAAAGGATGGTGGACCTATTTGCCTCCTTCCCTGCCTTAAAGCAGCATGGGGCTTCTTCCTCCGCCCCTCCCCCTTCTGTCCCTTCTCCCCTTGCATGTGAAATACTGTGAAGAAATCGCCCTGGCACTTTTCAAACTGTGTTGCTTGAAATGCACAGTGCAGCAATCTCCAAGCTACCACTGTCGCTGTCTGCCACATCACACAGTATCATTCCAAATTCCAAGATCATCACATCAGGATGATTAACTCTGGCTGCACTTCCCAATGCCTGGAAGGGTTTTTTGTTTTTTGTTTTTGTTTTCTTAAATGTTCCTTTTAGATTTTAATCACAATCCTAGCACTTAGTCTCATTGGGATAATGAGATAAGCTAGTTGTCAAATTACATTTGGCCTTTAAGCTACAAAGAGAAAAATGCATTGAAATCCTTCAAGGAGGCAGTGCTTGATTTGCTTGTTTACAATGCCTTTGTTATGATTTTGTATGTTTGTGTTTCTGAGATCAAATACTGCATCTGCATAGTAATTACAGTATTATTTCATACCTGTAAGTAGGGTTGCCAGCCTGAGCTCCTGGGAAGAACATTGCTATCACATGGCTGAGCAGGGCAGAAGGGAAGGCAGAGGTTACGGAATGCAGCCTTTCCTTGACCTCCCTTCACTCTTAATGTGCCCCACCCTGGAATCTTCAAAAGTTTGTAAATGTTAGCGTTAATGGCATCCTCAGCCGAGTCTAGTGTGAATGCAGAAACACATGCTTGCAGCTGGCGGGTCATGGAAGAGGACACTGTGTGTCTCATACCTGTGCCTTGTGGAATACAGGATGGCATACTAAAACAGAAAGTGTCCCATTCTAATGAGACAGATGGCAACCCCACCTCTAAGTTATTTTTTTTTTATTGTTGTTTTTTTTTTTTTTTTTTTTACTATATATTAGTTATATTAAAAGAAAAATTAACTGGATAACATTGCAGTGAAGGCAAGTTGGGATGTCACAGCTCCTGTCAGCTGTTAACACTGATTAATAACCTCCATCTATTGACCTTGACATTAGGGGATAAAGGAACCTTTAAGTAATGAAAATAACACGTTTAGATTTGCCAGCCTTTGCAATGCAGAAATAGTCACAACTGTTAATGGCTTCATGGAACACTGCATGTGTAGAGAAGGCCAATGTGTAGCAACCACCTGCTCACAGCTGCTATTAACCCTATAATGACTGAAATGACCCTCCCCTCTATTTTTGTGTTGTTTTTGCACAGACTCCGGAGAAGTGAAGGCTGCCAATCTGAGTAGTACTCAAATGTGAGGAACTGCTGGTCTTGGATATTTTTTTTTTTTCCATTGAACTCAGCTGATCATATTGATCAGTAGATAAGCGTAAATAGCTTCAACTTTTAAAGATCAAATTGCAGTGTTTTTTCACTGTATCAAACAAATGTCAGTGCTTTATTTAATTCTCTCTCCTGTAATCATAGCTTTTGTCTATTTGCTTATATATCACATTGTCAATTATGCATTTGTAATTTTACATGTAATATGCATTATTTGCCAGTTTTATTCTCAAGGCTATGGACCTCGTGCATATAGAAATACAAAATCCTAACTCTATCACAAGTTGCACAGATGTTATATAAGCATTAAGTAATTGTAGACCATAGGACTGCTAATCTCAGTTCGCTCTGTGATGTCAAGTGCAGAATGTACAATTAACTGGTGATTTCCTCATACTTTTGATACTACTTGTACCTGTATGTCTTTTAGAAAGACATTGGTGGAGTCTGTATCCCTTTTGTATTTTTAATACAATAATTGTACATATTGGTTATATTTTTGTTGAAAATGGTAGAAATGTACTATGTTTATGCTTCTACATCCAGTTTGTATGAAGCTGGAAAATAAATAAATATAACATTAATGAAGTCCATATTGATTCTTATGCATTTTACATGTTCCACATACTTGAACAAATTTATGAAAAAATTTTACTTCTCTGTGTATTAATATTAAAGGGACATTGCCAAGTGATGTGGGCAAACCATTGGTGTGGAGTTTTTCTTAATATACAGTTGTGCAGTTCATAATTCCTGAAAAGTTTGGTGTGTGTACTGCTGAATGAGAATGACTGATATGTTGTGTGTCCCCAGCAGAAACATTTGAGATGTCAAAAAGGGAGTATAGGTGTGGTGTTAGGGATATATAGGATGCAAACAGTTTTAAAGGAAAGATTGTGTTGATTTTATTTTCTGAATGGTGTAAATATGTTTTAACATTTGAATAGGGAGAAGTATGGAAAGTGATCCAGTTGAGTTTTTACCGAAGAAGGTATTTCAAGTAATAAAGATCACCCGATAGCATCCCCAGTAATAAAACTTGATGTTAATTCAATGTAAAATCTGTAGAATATTTTTTTTTCCAGAGGTTAGATTCATTATTTTCAGTAGTATGCAGAAGATTGGGTTGAAATGTCACTGCTAAAGCCATTATCAGCTGTATCTCATTTAGCTTTAAAATGCTTGACAGGTGGTGTTTCACACCTAAAATTAGTTCATTGCAAAGAGAAGGAACAAAACACTTTGTCTAGATTTAAGTCTTCCTAACGTAACTCTAGAAGTGTTCCACACCTAAAAATGCAATCATAAGAAAGTGAAAACTCATTGAAAATACAGAACTTGTAAGCATACTCTTTTTATCGCTGGAATCTCTGGCACTGTAGGGAAAGAAATTATGGAGACTGTTAGATTTGTATGGTGTGTGTGTGGGTGGAACTACTCGCTGTGAATCCCTGGCTAATACTTGTTGGGTACATCTCAACAAGCTAGAGAACTACCGTTCATTCTGACATTAGTAGAACGAACATACATTTTTACATATCTTACCAACAAGTTTGTCCTTCGGTAATACTAAAGGTACTTTGCTAGGGAAATAATTCCTCTTATACTTGAGGTATGTGAACTTGTCAATCTTTTTCAATATACTTGACACAGTATTGGATCAGGCAGCATTCCCTATCCTCCTGTTTATGCCTCCCTTCTGTAATTAATATTTTTAGAACACATGTAAAGACATCCTCAACACTCATCATCCAGTACACATAGCTTAATTCATTGTGGACTGGGAGATAAAAGAACACTTCACACAGCAATTCAGTAGAAGTAAAGGCCTTGCTATGGTATGACAACTTATGAAACAGCTTTGATAGTTGTTCTGGTACGTGTAATATGAATTTTGTGCTTGCTGTGTGCATGTAGCAAGACGCGGACAAGTAAACTACCTGTTGCTGGGATTTGGGTTTGTGTTCACCAAAATCTTACGGAACATTGAAATCTAAGGAAATTTCTTTTTTGCCTGAAGAAATGTCATTCAATTATCTGTACTCTTTTATAACTTTTTTTTTTTTTTTTTTACTGAAACTTGTTGAGGCAGAGGCTACTTCTTTATGCAGTATATTATGCATTGGTCATCTGGAGAAGCATGTCTTGTTTTACATCTGTACATCTGAGACTAAAATATTTGGTCCACCTAAAGTGGGGAATAGTGTTGCTATTTTAAAACAAAACAAAACAAAAACCCAAAAGCCCTCTATTTGCTTCAAGACTAGTAGGAAATGTGATAAAGTTCCAGGCTTCCTGTCTCATATGGATTGTAGAATAGTTGAGAAAAAATCAATTCTGGAGAATGCAAGTAATGATTTCTTTGCAAGTATTAATACTTATGTATTACTTGGTATGTGACAAAGCATTAAAAATACTTTTCTGGACAAAACTTATGTGGCAGTAACAGCCTAACATGCATTAAATAACACAGATCTGTTGAGGAAAAGATGAACACTGTTAAAATTACTCTGAAAATTGACCCCCTCGGGACAAAGCAACCATCTGAGATGATTAGTATAATTTGATCACCTATCCCTAGATTGTCCTTTAAGTAAGCTTTACAGTTTTGTGTCTAAAAATGTCATGCTTTGAGAGAAGGCTGGGAGTGAAAGTAGGTTTATTACTAACTTAAGACAGAATCAGTGTATTTCTGTTTTCCATTGAAAATGTGATAAATGAAAACTTGTAGTTTTTAGTAGAATATGAAAATCTTTAAACCTTTATCTTGCTTATATGCAGTGACTATTTAGGACTGAGTACGTACACCCCAGGTACCAGAACATTAACTGTTCGTCAGGTTCATAAATTGGCATAATTGTATCACAGGAACAAACGAAGAAGCTTGATGGTATATACCTTGAATGTATTCAACTACTAGCAACCATCAATTGCATAATCTTAAACTATTCTCATTTGGTTTTCCTGGGATTAAATTTATCCAGTGACACTCCGCGTACATGACTGCATTCCTGTGGAGAAATGGGTCTTGATTCTCTGTGTCAAGACTCAAGTTTGTGTTAAATAAAGTGCTGACTTGTCCTTAAGTGTGGGCCTGTCTACCTCAGCCTTCTGTTTGGTGGCACTCTCTCATGCCTTCACATGCTCAGTCTTCTCTTTCAGTTTGGAGAATTTGTTTGGAATTTTTTTTAATTTTATTTATTTTTGTGGATCCTTAAATGGGTAGTTTTGTCCTAGGTAGTCTAACTTCTGAAAGTAGGATCATTTTCTTTGCAGAACTGTTGCCCTTGCTGGCAGTGAAACTCTGTGTGTATAAAACGTTACGTGTGTGTGTAAGTGTATCTATACAAACATTGTATGTGTATGTAGATATATATATTTTTTAAAAAACCTGTATACTAATGCAGCATCTGCATTTTTAGCTAAGTTATCTGCACTGGAAGAGTGCGGTGTTATTTAGAGGCATTTGAAGGGTGCAGTTTGTCACTCTTTTTTTCAGTGAAACTTACACCAGAGTAGTGATATTTAAAATGCCTTCTCAGTCACTGTCAAAGTATTTTGACGTGCAGTTGTTATCTTCTGATACAGTTCCAGAAAAAAATTGCTGCCTGCCCCAGGGTCAGTAGCTGTGGCAGAGATAAATTGCCTAAGTGACGTGTTCAATCTTTTCTGAGGCTTTTCTCATCGCTAGAGTAATACAAGGGTTTTAAAACTAGTTTCCATTGAGTTTTGTGTAACAAATAATCATCTGAACTGTTGCTTTCTAACAGAATGTTGTCCATGCGGCCCAGGATGGCTTTGCTTCCTTGGTGTCTGTGGTCGGAGTCCAAGTAGAACATATGGAATTGCACTGATAAAAAGCAACCTTCCAGACTAAGGCCTCGCTTTTCAACATCAGTGTAGAACTGGAAGGGTTGTTCTGGTGTGACAGTGCAGGGAATCCTCATATAACCTTGATACACGTCTTGTTCTTAAAAAGAGATAGCCTTTGTTGCTGCATTTCTTAATTGGAAGGTTGATCCACAACCCCGGTAGTCAAAAGGTAATGAACCTCCATGTCCTGCCTTATATGTCTGTGATTGTTGCATTTCTTTAAGGTGAGTAGCTGTCTTTCTCTTTTCTGGTACCTATGTCTTACAGTGGCTATATGTTCTTTCTGTCTGTCTTGTCAGAATAAGCCAAACTTTCAGTAGGACAGGTGGAAGAGTGGAAACTCGTGTAGCCACTCTGTATCTTGTGCAGTTTGAATTTTTTTTTTTAATGTAGATGTCCAAAACTACTGCTTGAAATGAAGTGTGATTTGCATCTTGATCTGAATTTTATCCTATTTCTGTCACGGTGGTTATCATGTCATTATATCCTCCCCATACAATATTCTGATCTATCTGTTGTCAGTCCCTTCCAACACTGTATTGTCAGCCAACTGTATTTGTGCTATGATGTTTATTATTAATTATTAAATTTAGTCCCAACCTGATCATTGAGAATTCCAGCAGCAGTCCCTCTCCAAACCGGTACTTCCTTTTCTTACAACACAGTTAAACCACAGTTTATTCCCACCTTCCATGCAGGTAGGTAGTTTCATTTGCCTGATACAATCTATACCTTGCATTTTATTCCTTTCTGTGTTTAGTCCAGGATCTATAAACAATTTTCTGTTTTGAGACTTGTTCTCAAGGTTTTATTAGGTCAGGCTGGTGGATTGTTTGTTCCCCCTACTTTTCTCATATGTTTGTTATTCTTCAGTTACCTGGTATAGTTCCTCATGTGACAGCTTCATCAAGTCTTTTTGCTCAGTCTGTGATATCTGATACTAGTTCTCTCAAAACTCCAGGTTGGATACTATCACCGTTTTCGTTAGTCTCTGTATTTAACAACATTTTCCGTCTTGAAGGCGAATGTTTCACGTTGTTAGGTAGCTATAGATGGATTTATTCCTGAGCTGAAAGACTTCACTAAAATTAGTGTTCATAAGGTTTATGTATTGATTGCTTTTGAATATGATTCAACAAATAATTCATGTTGTAAGTGCTTTGTTGACTAAGAAAGGGTGTACTTAGCTGCTGCTTCTCTTCACAGCACATACAGCTTTTCCTCCTTATACCTCTGTGGTTGTTCTTTAGCTGCACCATTCTCCCTCCCTATTAACCTCTTCCTGTTGCTTATATTAGCTGCTTTCTCACACAGCTTCTCTTTGCTCCTTTGTAGAACATAGTAACACCCATTTCCTTCCTCCCAAAGTGTGTTTTGTATTCAGTCTTCAGAAACAATGGAAGGAGGCAGCACTTCAGTGTTCAAAAATCTTGAAAGGAGTATACCCAGGCAGAGCAAATTCAGACTTCAGTTCTTTGTCTGCATATACATAGCCCTTTTCTCAATTGTTTCCTGAAAGCTGGTTTGTTCAGGTTTCTGTGTAGTACCCTATATATATCCGTAGCATAATGCTTACTTTGTTGTACTTGCAATAGTTACGATCTAATGAATACAGAACTTTTTTTTATTTATTTGCTGAAGTCTTTGTCAGATACAAATCAAGTGTGGCTTAGGGTCAGCAGAGGGAGTTGGGGAGGAGGGGTGGTGGTTCTGGCCAGACTTGTCAAATCCAAACAGTAATCTTACAAGGTAGAGGGGTCTGTTGTGTGATTAAAGGGGTGTAGTCTATCTGACTTTTTTTAAAAATCACATTTCTGCTGCTTTTAATCCTGTTTGACCAATATGCATGCCCTATAAAAACGTATTTCCAAAATAATGTTGGAGATCTGTTGTGAATGACCTGTACAGCACTGAGCTACCTCCACTTTGTGTATTACAACATTTGGTGGCTTGGTATGTCTGCATTCTGGCACTTGCTCTTTATGTGGCTGGCTTTCCAGGGTGGTGTGCATAGGCACTCTTTTTTGGTGTAGCTTTGTGTTTGGATCTTTTCCATTCTCTTTATGGGCACTGGCATGTCCCAGATTTATTTAATGCTTTTGAAGTCTCCCTGGATCTTCTGTAATCACTGAAGATTGTTTCCAGTTCCTGGCTGCAGAGCCACCTGGGTTAAGGAGTCAATTGAATACATCCTATTTCTTTTCTTGTGAGATGTAAGTGGGATCAAATGTTGCTATTTCAATTAGTATGGAGCAGTTTACAAATTCTGATAGTTTCTGAATAGCTGAAAAATGTCTTTAGGCAGGTATCACCCTTTTCCTTTAGAGAATTGTACTAAGGCTTGCAGAGGTCAGCAAGTGTTCAGTAGGTACTATC
This sequence comes from Ibycter americanus, assembly GCA_035590275.1. Classification (NCBI taxonomy): domain Eukaryota; kingdom Metazoa; phylum Chordata; class Aves; order Falconiformes; family Falconidae; genus Ibycter; species Ibycter americanus. The sequence goes on from JAVJGI010000001.1 coordinate 80,367,297, forward strand.
GCAACCATTTTTAATTTAACTTTCCCAGGTGGTTTCTGGCAGGCATTTGAAGGTCGTGGCTATAGCTTCCTTCATGTTATGTTTGCATTAGGGACATAACAATGTCATCACTTGTGGGCAAAGCTCCCTTAAAGGCTTATTTGTGCATCTGGTGGATACACTGTGCATAAATATAATTATCAAAATGTTCATTCAAAAACTCACTTGCAGAGAGTGAGTTACTGTATTCAGTCAAGTGATACTGTCTGTCACTACTAGGATGAGCTGGTTTAGTGTTTGTTTAAATTGCTTGGATCTAATGCAGGCATTGTTTTGGTGTCTTTATAACTACTGGCCTGGAGTTTAAGTGTCTAATTTCAGCAATTTTGCCTTTGTTTTCCAGGATTTGTTTTTTCTTTGAGTGCAATGAGCTCTTCCTGAGGTAGGTGTTGCACACTGTGTGTCTTTTTAAATCTTTGCAGACCTCTAAGCTGCTGGGATGTCACACTACGTCGTTTGCTTTTAGTACTTTTGAAAAGTAAAAAGACCCCAAACAAACAAAAAAACTCCTTTAATTTGTTTGGTTTTATTCACCTATCTATTGTTTGATTTTTTTGTTTTAGGTTTAGGGTCATTGGGGTTTCTGAATTTGCACGTTTTAACTGAAATCAGGAGTATGTGGTTGTTTTGTAGCATCTGCAGTGTCGGCCTTTATTCCTTTCTTAGTTCTAAACTTGTCCTTGTAGTGTTGTCCTGATGGTTGTGTCCTCCTAGTTTTAATAACTTTGGCTGAAATTTCACTTTCTTCTTCTGCATACTGCTAAAGAAATCATTGCAGCTGAATGCATTTGCTGCCTGCTGATGCGGTGATACTCTATTCTTCTTTGCATCTGGTGCTAGTCCAAGTGTCACAAACAATTTCTTTTTCTTGTTTTGAAGAGCACTAATGCTGTATGCACAAGATACACTTGATGCTTAAGTTGGGCTTTTCTTGGGCATACTTTCATTTGCAGCAGTTAGTGTCTTTGGCCAACAAGCAGGACACTTTCTCTTGAGGATGCACCTCAGCATGCAGGCAGATGGCTATGAAAGAAAATGTTGATTTTGCTGTATCCTGAGAAGTCCTAGCTTGTACTGTTAGAATTCTTAATTATTCATGCAATTCACAGGTGCCTGAAGAACTTATGGTTTCTTATGGCAACCTGTACTGTAATGTCTAGTTTGCTGATTATTTTCTTAAAACAATCTTCCTTACTGTGTTATGATTCTGATTGTCCTGACAAGATGTTCCTAAAGCAATGATTCTTGTGGTTGGGAATCTGAGTAGCACAGATTTGCAACTCCTTCTGCTGCAGGTAGCTGCCACAGCTTCCTTTGTCCTTACTTCCAACCTTCGCCAAATGGAGAAGTGCGTAACTATCTAGGTATGTAGTTGGCATTCTCAACATTTTACGCTGTGGAGTGAAGAAACATGCTTATTTCTAATCAGTGGAAAAACAATAATGCTGTTTGTTAACAAGATTTCCATAAGCAGAAGTTATATCCTATTAGATAATATACCTTTAATTCCCCCGTCCTGTTCCCTGATATTACAGCTATATTATCCAGTGGTTCAGTTCTAACACTGTTTCATTAAGATGTAGACCTGTGTCATATTTTAATCTAGTGAGCCATCCCCATAACTACATGATCTGCTATGCACTTTTTCCACAGGAGGAAGTCCCAGTTTAGTTCACTCTGGAGCGATCTGCCCCCTGTCCCAGTGGGCATTTATGAAGGTTGCCTATTGGCGTGGGTCACTAGAGAAGAGCATCATGGTTGAAGCATGAACTTCTGCAGATTTCTGATGCTCTGAAAGTGTGCATAAATAAAAGGCACACATAAATAAAAGGGGAAGAATGCAAATTGCTGGCCTGCTGAAAGTGGTCATGTCCCTCCATCCGAATGAGCTGCCTGACAGTAGTTCAGGTTCCTGTGGCATGATGGGCTGAAGGCTGTCTTGTGGCTCTCCCACTTCTAGTGCCTTGTTGAATCCCTGCCTGCCTTGTGTCCTTGTGGAGACAAGGGCATAAAGCTGACTTAGCTGAGCTATCAGTGGTCTTTTGATTATTCACCTAGGATTGTCAAATAAATTGCTGTTGCTGCTGTTTGGGGTTTTTAGGTTAATGTTTTATACATTATTTTACTGCTTTCCTTCTCCCTTCAGCTGTATATCATGCAGTCTTTGTAAATTTAGCCTATACCAATATTGGTTTCACATATGAGCTTTCACTGCATTGTAACAGCACAGTCTGCCCTTCATTCCAGTCCCTTCCCACTGTTTACCTTCACTTACTACATCAAATTTGGATGCTTAATTTAGACTGGAGAGCCTTTGAGAAAGGCAGTGTGCATGTATAAAATAGTATCAGTGGATAACTCTTGTTTCCCTAGTATTATCTTTTTTCTTAAAGCATGCTCTGCATTGCCAAGGTTGTTTTTTTTTTAAAAAAAAGTACCACCTACTTCTCTGCAGATTTCTTAAATTATAGATGCACACTTAAATAGTTTAAAAAACACTGCTTGCTCAGTGAAGGTCACCTTCTTTCACCTGAATTATTATTTTATAAATGAAATGTGCTGGGATTTTAGAAACATGGAATTGGCCAGATGTACCCAATCAATACCTTTCACAAATCTGCTAAAAATATGTACTTAAAGAATACTGCATGTTGATGACATAGCATTTATCCTTGTTACAATAAATTGTGTTTTTCAAAGATAAGAGTTCAGTTAAATTTATTGACCTCTTCATCCGTACTTAAGGAAGAAAGATAGTGATGGAATGACTAAGATGGCTATTGTTATAATGGTCTGTAGAGTGTGAACAAACGTAACGCTTATTTCAGTCTTCACCTTCTACCTGTCACAAACAATGACCTTAGTGCTTCCAACTTTCTGTTACAAAATGTTTCATTCCAAGGAGAAAAATGTTCAAGGAAGGTAATTATTTCAAACCACAGAATGGACATCACACTGATTTGACCTTCTCTCAGTAATCTTTTAGGTATACTCACATTCTGGCCAAACCACAAACATGCAAAGCATGGGTAATACGCACAAAAAAAGTCTTGAATCCACTTAGTTTCGCAAGACAGGGGTGAAAGCAATTCTGTCACTGGCCATTAATGCTAGAAATGTCAATCAGGTGAGATTAGATCTCTTTAGTTTACAGATCTCATTTCATAAATGAGTGATAGAAGTAATCCAAACTACTACGAAGAACAAAGTACAATTCAGAGAACAGGGTATAAAAATAATACAAGAAAATTGCTACCTAAAAATCTGTCATGGGAATTAATACCTGAAAAAAACCTGTTCTGAAATGTTGTGCTTTAAAACCAAATTACCTCTATTCATAAAGATAACATGTTTATAAGTTGCCAGGCCGATTCTGCCTGCTGATTATTACTTTGAGCTCTTTTCAGGTCTCACTTTAATATGAGGCAGTAAGTAATAAATCATCTATGCCTCCAACATATTTACAGATGAGTGCTGGGTCAGACAAGGCTCAAGGCAAGCTCAGTATGTTTGGCATGTTTGTTGCCTCCTTTGACCTGGCCTACACCCTGCATCGTGACCAGCTCCATGAGGAAGAGGACAGGTTATAGCTGTAGGTGACTCCTTTCTGGGGGGAACAGAGGGTCCGATATGCTGGGCAGACCCTCCTTTTGGGGAAGTCTGCTGCCTCCCTGGGTCCTGGGTCAAGGACATCAGCAGGAAGCTTCCTAGCTTGGTATGGGCCTCAGGCTGTTGCCCATTACTGCTTTTCCATGTGGGTGATGATGAAGTCGCAATACATAGTCCAAGGTCGATCAAAAGAGACTTCAGGGCCTTGGAATAGTTGGTAAGGGAATCTGGTGCAGAGGTTATTTTTTCTTCCAGTTGCGGACAGTCGGGGAGAGGGTCTTTGCTCATGAGCTCATGGAGGTCATTGACAGAGCTTTGAACTAGACTTGAAGAAGGAGGGCGATAATACCAGGCTTGCCTGTGACAGGCTGTGGGATGACACACCAAGGTTAGAGGGGTGGGGTGCTGGTGAGGGCCCTCAGCCTGTTGCTCCAAGATGTGCTGGCTATACTGAAGCACACTTGAAGTCTTATGGAGATGAGCCAGGGGAGCTAATAGGGAAACACCAGTGAAATACCTCAAAGGAATTAAGGAATGTTCCTCTAAGGTGACATGTCTGACAGCCCAGCTGAAGTGCCTCTACACCAATGCATGGACAACAAACAGGAGGAGTTGGAGCCCACTGTGCTGCTGGAACGCTGTGACCTAGTTGCCATTATTGAACCTTGGTGGGATGAATCCCATGCCTGGAGTGTGGCTATCAATGGCTGCGAGCTGTTCAGGAGGGACAGGTAAGGAAGGAGGGGAAGAGGGGTTGCCTTCTACATCAAGAAATAGAGTGTGAAGAGCTGTCTGAAAAATAGCCAGGAGCAGGTTGAAAGCTTATGGGTAAGAATTAGGCTGAGGCAACAAAAAGGGAACCTTGTAGTTGGTGTCTACTACAGGCCACCCGATCAAGGGGAATCTATTGATGAAGCCTTCTTACCCCAGCCACAGGAAGCATTGCGCTCACAGGCTTTTGTCCTGCTGGGGGACTCCAACCGCCCCAACATCTGCTGGAAAAGTATCATGGCAACCTGTAGGCAATCCAGGAGACTCCTAGGATGCATTGAGGATAACTTCTTAAGCCAGGTAATGGACAGCCCTGTCAGAGGGGATGCGATACGGGGCCTGGTAGTCACCAACACGAGTGAGCTAATCGGTTGATCAGCCAAGATCGGAGGCAGTGTGGGCTGCAGTGATCACACACTGGTGGAGTTAGCAGTCCTGAGGGATATGGGTCAGGCAAAGAGTGAAGCCAGGACCCTGAATTTTAGGAAAGCAAACTTCCAGCTGTTCAATGAGTCAATAGGACCCCCTGGGAAACTGCCCTCAGGGACAAGGGAGCCGAACAGAGCTGGCAGATCTTTAAGGACACTTTCCGCAGAGCACAAGAAATCTTGATCCCCAGGTGTAAGAAATCAGGCAAGGAAGGCAAGGGACTGGCATGGATGAGTTGAGACCTGCTGGTCAAACTAAAGGGCAAAAAGAAACACACAAGCAGTGGAAGCAGGGATGGGTATCCTGGGAAGAATATAGGGACACTGCCAGCTTGTGTAGGTATGGGCTTAGGAAGGCCAAGGCATGGATGGAATTGAACTTGGCAAAGGATGCAAAGAATAAGAAGGGCTTCTACAGTCTTTCTTATGTCAGTCAGAAAAGGAAGGTCAAAGAAAGTGTAGTCCCCCGATGAGCAAGACTGGCAAACTGGTAACAATGGACAATGAGAAGGCTGAGGCACTCAACAGGTTTTTTGACTCAGTTTTCACTGGCAACCTCTCTTCCCACACCTCTCAAATGGATGGACTGCAAGATGGGGACTGGGGTAGCAAAGTCCTTCCCACTGCAAGAGATCAGGTTTGTGACCACCTGAGGAACCTGAATACACACAAGTCCATGGGACTGATGAGACGCATCCCAGAGTCCTGAGGGGCCAATGTAGTTGCCAAGCCACGCTCCATATTTGAAAAGTCACAACAGTCAAGTGAAGTCCCTGGTGACTGGAAAAAGGGAAACATTGCACCCATTTTTAAAAAGGGTAGAAAGTTGCATGCTAATGTTATGTTATAAATAGACAATATAGTTGCATACAGTTAGGGTAGAAATAAGTGGGGGAGAAGCAGGATGAGGGGGAAGGCAGCTGAAAGACTATGAGCAATGAGAGCGTGACTGCTCAGATGTCTCCGTGCCTGCAGCTGAAGTGCAGCAATACTTCCCACGTGGTTGGTTGGTTGTTTTTTTTTTTTCTTAATTATTATTATTATAAAAAAGTCAGCTGTCCATTTCTTTTCTGCAAAACGTGCAACTTTAGGACTTGGCACCTTGCTGATGTGGGCCTAGCCGTTTTGGGGAGAGGTCCCAGATTTCAAAGCTAACCTGCAAAATGCTATTCTCAGCGAACCGTGTATAAGGAAAAGGCTGAGGGATGAGTCTCTGCATGTACTGGAGACCTCGTGTGCTGACTGTTCAGTACTGCGCTGCTTCTGGGGAGGCCCGAGAAAGCTTATTTTGGTTTCTTTGCTTGCAAATGTGTTGCACGTCTCTGTCTAAAAAATCTTGAGAACATTTCTTAGCACTGCCCGCACCCACGAATGCTGGATGCTGCTGCAAAATCCTTCAATTTTAAAGTAATAGTTCTGTAAAGAAAATGAAATCTCTTCCTAAGGTAGGAACAAGACTAGAAGAGCAACTGGATTTTAGAAAATGCTACCCACACATGGTAACCACTTGTATATTGAAGAGGTGCCATTTACTGCAGAGTAAATTTGAGAGATGCTGGAATTGCAGGGGATTTTTCAGTTTGTTTTTTACTTTGTTCTTTGGGGTTTTTTTTTAAAGTACGTGGTAATCGTGAGCCAGCCCTGAGTTCTTGGCAATGGTCAGCATGTGCAAGGAGGATGGAAGAGCTGAGAATGTGATGCTCTAAACTGTGTAATCCTACTTAAGCTGTTATAAAAGAATCCAACTTCAACATCTTTATTATTCCATTTTGAGTAGTCTGCCTTCAAGCCCAAGTTCTGGCAGCACATGTATCCTATTTACATTTGGAGGTTGTTACTCTGAAGACAAAGCCTGTGTCCTGAGATGAGTGACTAAAATTGCTCTTTGCAAGGGTTTACAGGAACATCCTATAAACTAAACTTTATTGCATCAAAAATTTACTCCTATCACAGGAAAACATGGTCACTAGCTAATAAGTAGTCTCTAGAACTGAGGTCTCTTTACTGGAATGATATATTGGTCTCTCCAAACTTATTTCAGTTACATTGACTTTCCATTATAAATTCATTAATGTGCAACTGCAGGCTGTATGTAGTTTGAACTTTTTGGTCATGGTAGGGATCTACATCAGGTGCTGTTACTGTATCCGTATAAAAAGACAACCTAAAAATGGGACAGCAACTGAAGGATGGGAAAAAAAATACTAATACTTCTTTTTTTTTAAATGCTTGTTTCCTGCATGGATTATCTGACATGTGAAGCCAAATAACCTTTCTCCTACAATTTTCCATACATCAGAAGAACATTAATTACACATCCCAGGGATGCTGTCACATTTCAAAGAGATGAGAGCTGTACATGAGTACAATACAATGTAGAAAAATTTGGTTATTCAGGAATGCAGAGTAGTGTCTTAAACACATCATTAGGGCTATCAAATGTATGGATTTTCTTCAGTAATTAAATGCTTGGGGAGTGGTTGCCTTCTGCAAAACATACTGTTAAGAAGCATGTTTCAAACCACTTTATTATAATACCAGAACTGGGAAGCAAAAATCTGGGCACTGAGGCTTTTTGGAAGAAACATGCACCAAATGCTGTGAGTCTTGTTTAGAAAAACAGATTCATACAAGCTGACAGCAGGTGGGTGTTTTCAACTTGATCTATTTGCAACAAGTGTGTCACTGAATGTTTCTTGGCGGTCAGCAGGCCACCTTTGGCAAACAGGCCAATGTTCCCACTAGCTTTGCCCCCAAGCTGGTGTTCCACTTGACTACTTGGTCATTGCCTCTAGAAGAAAAAAAACCTTAATTTGCAAATACTTCTCAACAGTGGGAGACACATAGGAAGTGACCTGTTCAGTGTTGCCAATAGCAAGTCAAAAAATACTTTGCTCTGGAAGGTACCAACAGCTAGGGCTAAACAGACAACTTCAAAAATCTATCAAAAAACCCTAGAATAACTGTAAAGATCTCAAAATCAAGTAGTGTAAATGCTGCTCAGCAGAATGGCTTTTGGAGAGCCTAGAGAGGAAACCAAATTCAGTTTATGAGGTATTTAAACAAAAACTTTCCTTGTCAAATTATTTAAAGTGTTTGTGTTTATGCTCATTGCTGAACATAGATCTGCCTCTAAGCTACTTGACATTTGGAATGGTTTTCTGTAGCTCTGCTTGCCAACTTCTTGTGCATGATGTTTATCTTAGCTTTGCCTGTGTACATGTTCTTGCCTGCTAAAAGTATGTAGCATTTGCAAGATGTAGCTTGTCTAACTTTTCACAGAATTGCAGAATGGCTGAGGTTGGAAGGGACCTGTGGAGGTCATCTGGTCAAACCCGCCAGCTCAGGCAGGACCATCTACAGACAGTTGCCCAGGATCATGTCCAGATGACTTTTGAATATCTCCAAGGAGAGAGACATCTCTACCACCTCTCTGGCCAACCTGTGCCAGTGCTCGGTCACTCTTACAGTAAAAAAACATTTCTTTATGTTCAGATGGAGCCTCCTGTGTTTCAGTTTGTGCCCATTGCCTCTGGTCCTGTCACCGAGCACCACTGAAAAGAGCCTGGCTCTGAAATCTTTACACCCTCCCTCCAGGTATTTGTACACATGAACAAGATCCACCTTGAGCCTTCTCTTCTCCAAGCTGAACGTAGAATCATAGAAAAAACAGCCACAGCTCTCTTCAGCCCTTCCTCATAGGAAAGAGCTCATTTTAGTGGCCCTTCACTGGGCTTTCTCCAGTATGTCCATGTCTCTCTTGTACTGGGGAGCCCAGAACTGGACACAAAACCCCAGGTGTGGCCTCACCAGTGCTAAGCAAAGAAGAATCAGCTCCCTCAACCTGCTGGCAACATTCCTAATACAGCCTACAAATCCATTGTCCTTTACTGCAAGTGCATATTGCTGGCTCGTGGTCAGCTTGGTGTCCACCAGGACCCCCAGGTCCTTTACTTCAAAGTTGCTTCCTACGTGGGTAGCCCCCAGCATATATTGGTGCATGGGGTGGTTCCTTAATCTCACTTATCCTTATACTTCTCACTAATCCTCAATCATAAAAATGGGAGGTTTTAATCTCACTCACTTTGTTCAGCCCTGTGCTTCAACAGCTTCTCTGTGATGATTTTCTTACTGAAGTCCAGGTAAATAATGTGTACTGCTCTCCCCTCATCTATCAGACTAGTAATTTCATTGCATAATTTTATCAAGTTGGTCAAGCATTACTTCCCCTGGGTGAAGCCATGCTGACTACTGTTCACTTTCTTGTCTTTCATATGCCTGGAAATGCTTTCCGGGATTAACTGCTCCATCGGCTTCCCAGGGACTGAGGTGAGGCTGACTGGTCTGTAGTTCCCTGAGTCGTCCTTATTGGAGACAGGAGGGATTGTTGCTGTCCTCCAGTCTTTGTGCACTTCTCCCAGTTGCCATGATTGTTCAAAGGTTATTGAAAGTGGCCTTGTAATGACATCTGCCTGCTCCCTCAGCACTTGTGGGTGCATCCCAGCAGGGCCCATGGACTTGTGTAAATCCGCTTTGCCTAAGTATTCCCTGACCTGGTCCTCTTCTACCAAAGCTATGTTTTCCTTGCTCTAGATTTTCCCCTTGGTCTCTGGGACCTGGGGTTCCTGAAGGCTGGACTTGCTAGAAAAGGCTGAGGTGAGGAAAACGTTTGGTACCTCAGCCTTTTCCACGTCCTGTGTCACCAGGGCCCTGTTTCATTCAGCAGTGGGCCCACATTTCTCCCTACGTGCATGTGTAAATCAAGATCCTGAAAATGTTCATAGGCAATGTTCCTAGAGAATTTACCTTTGAAACAATTTACTATATTAACATAAGCGTCTTGCTACAAGCATTTTGTACCAGCAAAACTCTCTCTTCTGCTACTGTATTAACATAAGGGCCTTATTACAAGTGAAACCATCTCTTCTGTTTCACAATCTGTTACATTATAATTATGCTCCACACGCTGTTATTGCTGTTGGGGATAGATCCAGCTGGTACTTATTATCTCAACAGATTCATTGTATAATAGGAACCTTCATGTATTTGTATCAGTTGACTATAACCTCCTTTAAGAACAGAAGAGTGTAGTCTGTTTTAGTGGGGTAGCTATCCACTAAAATAAAAGAATAAACAACGTTTTGAGAAATGAGGTTTGGGGTTTGGTTTTGTTTTGTATTTAATCTGGGATTTTCTCCTCATTGATATTCCTAGAATTTAGTTAGGAATTTCATTATCATACATTTTCTTTGAATTGTGAACTGATCATTGTTTAGACGTATATCCAAGGAACAGATTTGTGGAATAACATCAGCTGAATTCCAAGTGTCTTCAGTCCACATTATATGTCTCTTTGTGTGCACAGCTTGTGATGTATAGATGGAAGCTGAGAATGTATGCAGCTGCAAAACTGTCTCGTGTAGGCTTAAAAAAATCCTGTAGTTCTGTTTCAAAGTAATGTGTATTACCAGATTCATTCACAAGCTTGAGAAATCTTCTGCCTTCAAACAATATCCTTCCTATAGTCATCACCTTCATGTTGGATAGTGTAATAATAAAGTTTCAACCCTCAAATATGAGGTTATTAAATAATTGAAGAGAATTTGGTCTATTTTAAGAAGAAAGGGCTTCTCAGATGACGTTTCACACATCCAAAATAGGGCTTAAAGCAGTGCACCTTTTCTGCAGAGTTATTAGACATTTTAAATGGAAAACATTAGAGTTTGGATTTCTTTTTCATTAGAAAAATTATCTTTCTCTGCTTGTTTCTCTCTGCATCCCTCTTCCTACCCCCCAGTGTGCAGCTTCACAGTGTTATTTAAGCCAAGCCAAGCATCAGCTGTCTTTGAAACGGGCAGCCCCTTCTTTGGCAAGCTGTTCCCACTTCATGTTAGCACAGACATTTGATATGCCAGATAGAGAAACTGATATGGCTGGAAACAACTTCAGGGAAAAAAGATTAGCTGGATCAGTTTCCTATAGCAAGTGGTGACACAGAGGAAGAAAAAGCAACATGTGGCCAGGAAGGGGAGCAGTGCAGAGCAGAATGATTCCATTTTGGCAACCACAGCCTTCACTCATCCTGTAATTCCTCATCATCCCAGCTTCTGTTACCTTAGTATGGTGCTGGCTGATTCCTTGATGTATGGAAACGTGCAAGCACTTCACTGGTCCTGCCACCTTGTGCAGTTATCTGCCCTGTCCCCAGGCCCAGGCAGTCAGTGCGGCCAGATTTGCAGGGGAATGTAGGGTTTCTGTCTGTATTACAGAGTCCGCTTGCTTGCAAGTCTTTTAAAATGCTGCTTTAGATGATGCCACACTTGCACTGCAGCTGAGCTGTTTATTACAATAGCTTTTTCTATAATTAATGTGACGCTGCAAGTGGATCTTCAAAGAAGAGTGAGAGAGGGAGAGGATAGTTTGCTGCTGGAGGCTTTAGAAGGTTAAACATGATGTTTACTTTCTCCATTTAGACATTAAATGCAAATTCAGGTGATGTATAATTACATCAGTCTAGCTGCTTTCCTTGTATTTTAGCTGTGCTTCTTTCCTTGTATTTTAAACTGTCCGTGTGTGCATGTGACAACATATTTGTACTTTGTGTATGTGTTTAGCAAGAAAGCCTCGGTGAGTTTGTGATTCCATCTATGGTGTTTGTTCTAGGCATGAACTGAAGTTACGTTGTTGATACAATGGCGAGTGGCTCAGCTTCCTCTCAGCAGCAAGGAATTTCTGATAATGCTTACATAAGAATCTGAAGAGGGTGAGCAAATGGATCTTGAAAGTGGCTTGCAACTCATTAAAATAAGATATAACCCCAACACAGACCGTGTGACGAAAATAATGCTAAATTTAATTAAACCTCCCCCTCCAAAAACACCCCCCAAAACCAACAGCCTCAAACTCCAGTGATTTCCTGGTCTATCATATAAAAAATAACATAAAATCTTTGTCTAAATACGTTTCTAAATAAGTTTGTGATCTGTGTATTAAAATGATCAGGTTCATTTTTCACAGAGGAAATATGTTCTCCTGTTTCCCTCCTTGATTTAGCGATACTAAAGTGTGCTGACTGGAGAGTTTGAAGATTTCTTTGAATCATTTACAACATAAATCTGTTCTCAGTTTCAGGTAGCTGGTTTCGTAGTTGTCAACTTCACTTTAGTTTCTCTAAAGTTAAGAGCTAAACCCCAGTTTCCAAGGAGGTAGAAGAATGGAGTCAATCATAAAATTTCATATCGTGTCAAAACCCCAAGGTTTTGTCAGTAAACTGGTACAAGAAAATCCAAAGAAATAAAATGTAGTGTAAGGAAATGGGGGTCTGTGAAGAATATGCAGGCTGCCTTTAGTAAAAACCCTCAAATATGAATGAGGACATTGGCATTCAAACTTGTTCACTGCTCTGCATCAGACTTTCTAAACTTCTTGATATTGCAAGAAGTTAACTCAGGTGAAACTACACTTATTGCCAAACTGGGTTTATTAAACTAATTATGTCTGTTCTATCTGTCTTTACAGAGCAGTACAGAGAGGGTCCACCTAGAGTCTGCAGCTCTCAGTACTGTACAACAGCTGTGCCACTTGCTTTTTCTCCCTAACTTGGAAGAGCTGCATTTGGGCAGTTAGCGGGTGATGTTCTGTAGATACCTGGCAACGGGGTCAATGGGGTCTTGGCAGTGCCTGTCTGAAAGTAAATATTTCCTGGGATAGTTGCAAAGGCAAGTTCATACCTCCTGAGAGCATGGGCATTTTGTGTGTGTGTTACGGAAGGTATTAGACGCCTCTGCAAGCAGATTGAATACAAATGCAGTAGTTCTCAGTGCCCATGTAACCCTGCACAGAAAGCTGCAGTGGCAACAGCCATCTATGCGCCTTAAGTCCGAGGTGGAGGATCTGTGTTTCCTTTTGTTGTACCTAAGGAGATTCAGCTGCAGGATGTTGTTGCAGTTATGCTAGAGAGCAGCATGTGATGACTAGATTTAGTAATTTAGAGAGGTTATATGGTGAGAATAGGCTACTTTTCTAACACTTAACACAGTGGTTGTCTGAACTAGGAAAGGTGAAGAATTTAACACTTTTGAGCTAGGTTTGTGTACAGTTGAAATTTATTCTCTTTCATAGGGCCTTTGACTTTTCAAAAGGTGAAGTAGCGATTGCTTTTTTGTGTATGTGTACACATGTATATGCGTACACAGCCATATATAAGTTTCAAGTTTGACCTTAACTAACACATCTCCTTTAATGTTACAGGTAATTCCATTCAGCCCTAAGATGCTTGGGGTTTTTATCTTCATATAAATATATATACTTTTAGGCAGGCTTTTTTTACTGCAACACAAATGAACCACAACACACAAGCTTACTTTTAAGACCAGTTAATATAGTGTTAACAGTTCTTCTTGGAATATGAAGCTTAGTAATGTTTGTAGTATAAACACAGAGCTAGAATTCAAGTCTGAAAATAATTTTCTTTGGAAACAGCTCTGGCCCATTGTTTTCTATTGTTTTTGACTATCCGAAGAGGGGGAGGGTGGCTTTTTGCTTTCAGAATTTGAAGCATAATGACATGTTATAGGAATGTGACGATGATTTAGAAAGCTGGTTTATTTTTGTGGCAGTTTCTCTAAGGCTTTAGTAATTTTCTTTTCTCTAGCTGCTGTTACTGTTAACCAGCTGCTTTGTCTTGAGCATGCTGATGGTTAACAGTCTCCCCACAGCGGTGGCTTGCAGTAACTGCACATGAGCTGCTGACGTGAGGAATCGGGTACACCCGAGAAATTCACATGCAGAGAACACGACAATCCAAGTAGAGTTTAAGGATGCATATTCAAGGAGTGCACTGTTTTATAGATGACTAATTATGCAATTTAAACTTTACCACTTTCTGTAAGCCTTCAAATGCAGAATTAATATAGACAAATCACATACTAAAAAGCTCGCCTGTAAATGGCTCTAGATACCATGGAGCATACGGTACAGTGGCTAGTAGCATCTCTAGCTCCTTTTGCATTTAGTTCAAAACAAATCTCAGACAGTTTTGTATTATTTGTCATCTATATTATCCAATGGGGCAATAATATTACAGGATCACAGGCTCACATCCTACACAGAGATGGTTTCTATGTATTATGCAATTTTACTACAAAATAATGATACAGCTAAACTCTAAATAGTTAGCTAGGGAGATTAGGTTATTCAATATTAACATTATTGTTTACTGAGTAGTTGCATGGGTCTGCTCTCCATTCAGACAGTTTATTCAAGCCCCTGTTCTCTATGATGTAAGCTTAGATGACTAACTTTTAGATAGCTACAGTCAGGATCTCTGCCTGGAAGAGCTCTTGCTCTTGGAGCTCAGTTCAGTTGTGCATGCACCAGTATTTATTTGAGATGCCATAGTGTATGTCATCTGGTCTCCAAAAGCGCACGGATCTATGATAGGTATCTGGCAGTGCAGTGAGCACATGTAGACTATCCTTGGACACAAGGTAGGGACAACTAAACTGGGTTCTAAAAATTTTTCCATCCGAAATAGCAACCTCAAATATAGCAGTTCAGTGACATGAACTTTTTTTCCTTTTTCTATTTTTTCCTGAAATTCTTCCTACCACCCAAGAAACCTCTCGTGACTGATTTTTTATGTCTGTTCTGATATTCTAAATCAAGTTTTGATTTTAGAATACTGAATGCTACATTAGCTGAACTTTGTTGCTATGATATTGTAACACTACAAGTTCCATTTTTTCCACAAGCTTTACTTATTAAACATGTCCAAGGTGAGCTAGAAGCCTCTGATAACTGAGCTAACTAACTGATCGGAACAGTTCAGGCCTTGCTGTATTGGAAGGAATGATTGTCTGCAGGGATTTAGTGTTTCTGTGAGACAGAGGCAGAGTTGACTGCATATGCAGGCTATTAATATAGGGATACATTTTCCTGAGTTATGCAAGCATAACTTTCCATTGGAAAATGTATTTATGATGGAAAATGGCACATGTATCCTTACACTGTCATGAATCAGCATTGACTGGCAGTGATTTAGCTTAGATTTATTTCCCTTTTGAAAAAGGATCTCTAGCATGAAACTGCCAAATGCTTATTATTTAGTATTTATTGCATGGTAGCATCCAGAAGATCCAATTTAGAACAGACTTCTTTGTAGTTTGTATTGTTATAAAAATATATACATAAAAAGACAATGCTTGACTGAAAGGGAATCTAATATTGAAGTTCTAGATTTAAAAGTTAGTGGGCAGAAGCATAAATGCATCTGAGTAGGATGGAGTTCAGTGTTTAAGGGTTAAGCTGACATTAGTGTGTTAGCGCACATCTGGGCGTGCTTTTCAAGTCAGTCTGCTGGCTATCCCCACCTACTGTGCTTTGGTTTGCATCCTGGAGCAGTCTTAAAAGTTAGTGAACTAGGTTCCTCTTCGGTGAAACACTGGCAGCAGCAGTGCCCCAGGAGCCACCTAATGTTCAGCAGCCACAGAAGGGCTTTCTGTTCATGCGGAAAAGATAAGAGCTAGTCCGAAGTGAACAAACAGACAAATCCTAACTACATCTGGTGTGTATGTCAGGATCAAGTAGTTTTAACTACAAAACTGCTGCTGTTTTTCCACGGTGCCTTCTGGTAGCCTACAATGTCATGCTGCCACATGCTGTCATGCTCCATTGGTAGGGTGCGACTCCACGAAATCTTGTCATGGCCGATAGAGAATTACAGCGATGCTTGGCAAGAAGACATGAACTCACCTGAAACTAGTTTTGGGTAAGCAGCCTGAAGCTTGAAGTTGGAGTGCAAGGTAGGGAGGTATAGTGAATGGGAGCTGGGACCCTTTTCAAATACTTTTTTGTAATTCAGCAGTGCCTCCTTGTCCCAAATGAAAGCAGTGTCGTGAGTTCAAAGTAGCGTATACAAGTTGGGCAGAACCTTTCCCTCAGGAGCTCATGTCAGCTAAAAGAAGTTTATAAATAACTGAAATAGAGCCTACAAGAAAAAAGAACTCTTCCTTCTGAGCTAGAAAAATATATTTTCAGGAAAGAAGTGTCTGTAGTTAATCAGCCTCTGGTCTTTCCACAAGCAAATTACACATTGATTTTTTGGGGGAAAGGTCTTATATACATTCAGCATTAAATTAGTGATGTTCCAATCCTAAATGCATTTTCACTGGATTCAAGCAAATTGGTTTGCACATGAGTGATGTTCTGTGACGCAATTAGAATGTATTAATAGTGTCTTCTGTATTACTTGCAAGAATATCATTAGTGTAATAGCAAATTGTAGTTATGACTAAAGGCATACATCCACTATGGTTTTAGTTCTCATATGAAAAATGAATATCCAAGAGATATGTTACACTTCTTTTATTAAAATTTGATTTTGTATCAAAAATAACAGTAATATTACAAGAGACTTCATGGTCTTGCAGTGTAAATTTTCTGTTCACAAGACAATTATTAAAAGGAAGATGCTTATTCTTGATTAATAGTCATTAATGACATAAAATGACAATGGGCACAACAAAAACCAAAAGGACACATGCCTCCACAGTATGGTAACATTTTCTGTAGTATTTCAGTATAGTGTATAATATTTGTTTCCAAAGATGCCTAAAATGAAGGACCAACATGCTGCAATTCTAGGAAAAAAAAAAAAAAAAAATTAGAACAAAAGCTTACAAGAGTGGCAGCTGCCAAATTCTGCTATAACAGTGATAATGGGATCAAATGTTAGATATTTACATTTGCTGTGAAATCCAGCTCTCAGACCTTCAAGAGATGACAGAGAGCAGCAGTACTCTGTTGGTACGTGGGTAGGCATGTCAAAAATTATTCATCGTATGTAAACGCTGCTACTATTCTGTGGTGCCTGGACCTACCTGGAATACATCCAGAGTCATTCTCAACCTTTCAGTGCTTGCAAAGTAAGTAGAGACCAGCCATATGCATCTGGGTTCTCCCACATAATATGAAAATACAGCAATGGCAGGGACTGTTCCCTGTATGTGCCGCTAATGAGGCTGGTGGCGCAGAGCAGTCTATACTTTACAGACACGTCCATAAGGAATTCTTTGAAGTATCCAGTAACATCACCTCAAGCATCTTTAGTCTGTGATTCATGTTCCACCATTAAGTTCCATAATCCACCGCCTCTTCAGTACCTATCCTTGCGGTTGAAGGACATCTCTCCACCACCAGCTGTTGACAGCTAAATTAACCAGCCAGTAACACTGTTCTGTCTGCCTTCACTGAGGAGGAAAAGGCTAATTTGGTGGGTGATTTATGGTGTCTCACTTAAATGCTCTGAACTGCACAAGGAAGGACTACTTTCTCTTGACTACAGAATAACTTTATATCAGCTAAATTAAGTGTTTAGTTTAGGTAATATGAACTATTTTCTGTGCTGATAATACTGCATTCAAATTAATTATTTCACCTATCTACTAATTATTTTCAAATAGTCTTTTATTTTTTTCTCTTTATTTCCAATAGCTCCTCCCTCTACATGGAAAGATTGTTTCTCTAACATTGCCAGAGAAAGCCGATTTCCACTGACTGAGCACTGAGCGACACTGGAACATGTAGAGAAAAACCAAGGAAAGTCAAAGGATGGAAAAACGGGGCAGCTAAAACTGCTGTTGTTGAGATTCACCAGAATCTGGTGTGGGACAACAGAAGGAAGAGTTGTAAGTAGTTGTAGCTATGAAAAAAGAATATTGTTAGATAGCTTTATTTTAACAACATCTGGGTTTAAGCCATTTAGTCTTTCCAACTGTTAACAATCAAATTTAGTTAGAAGCTGCTGTAAATTACAAAGGTCCCAAAGACCTTCTTGTTATGTAAACGGGAAGAAATAAGAAATGTTTTGAAGTGTGAGTGACCTTTACCTCTCCCAAAGCAGAGAAATTATTTTTTCCAGTTGCCAGGACATCCCAGGACGTGATTTGTAAGGGGAACACGAGCCTTAGAGAAAATAGGTGTTTGCAAGGAATTAACAAAAGGCCACTGGAATAAGGTTCAGCACTAGATTATGTACCTATGAATCTGACAAAAAAACCCCAACCAACAACCCCAACCCAAAACCACACAAGGTGACCTGTGATGGTTAAAGCAATACCTGAGGAGTTACATGGAATGATTAGAGAAACACAAAATAAGGTGTGCATTTACAAGTGTGAGTAAAGGAACTGTGTTTTTAGCATCAAACAGTGCTGAATGTAAGTGTCCCTGCTTTGCACGTTTGGCAAGTGGCAGCCATGGATCTGTACAAACCACCCGCCCCTGCCAACAACTGCGTGGTGAATGGTACAGAAAGGTTACTTGAGGATTGCAAAATCTAATTGAAAGGCCAGAATTACATTGTTCAAGTTAATTATGGCATTGCAAAAATTAAGACTTTCACACAAGCCAAAAGTGAAGACTAAATCAAACAATATACCTCATGTTTGGTGCTACAGGAAAAAAAATAATATTGCCAACAATAAGGTAAGCAGAAATTTTTTTTTTTTGGACTGAAGGGAAAAAAGACCGCAAATAACTTACTTGCTGTGATATTGTGTTTATTTCCTTGAGATTAACTCACCAGAAAATGTTACAACTAAATAAGCGATCATGCTTAGTAAATCTTTTTTTTTTTTTCTTACCACATCACCTATTTTTCACATGCAAGAGTCTTTGACGACGGGACAGAGTTTGCTCAGACTGAATGTAGTAAATTGGTGGAAGAGTGGAGGTTTAGACATAAAGTTGCTAGAGCCAATTATCTGCAGTATAACACGGTATTGGGAAATGGTATCAGAATAATTAAGGTCATGCTAGAAAAGACAAGAAAATCACTCTGATCCACATGTAACATTGTTAAACTGGAGTAATGTTAATGAAGCATAAGTTGTTATGTGCTAATAATTTGGTTGCTACTTAGAAGGATGTCTGCTGGGGTTTGCAGGCATATGAAGACCCAGATAAGGAAAAAAATTCCACAAACCACCTACCTTGTAAACCTAACACAGCTTGGCATGATTTAGTGTGCACAGAATTCTCCCTATTTCATTAAAATAATGATGTGAATGAATCTACACTGTGCAATGAAGCACTGTGCAATTGCCAAGGCAGCTGTAGAGAGACAACCTGGCATAATCATGAAAGTTTGCATCCCCAGGTTAGAAATATTTAGTGTTTTTACTGACCCTCCCAGAGAAAGGTAAGAATAAAAGGTTATGAGTCTTCTATTTATCTGAGAAAGGAGCAGTTACTGCAGAGGCTACGTCTGCACCCTGATCCTCTCTGCAGCCAGACTCAATTGGGGAAGACTTAAACTAGCTCTGAGTAAACTGGTGTCTACCTGACTATGCAAAGATGCCCACTTGATTTCTGGAATCATTGTACCCACGTTATGGTGCCTATTCCTGTGCTACTTGGTATCATGACAAAGCTAGTTAGTCTGAGAGCAAGCTGTGAGCAGGTTGCTGCATTGCTTTTGATGCTGGGGCTGGTTCAGGGATGCTGTTTAGCTGATTGACTGGATACCAAGCAAAAATGAATTCCAAATCAAATCTAAGAATAAATGCAGTTTATTATATTGCAATATAATAAAGGAAAATAGCATGCAATGATAAAAGGAAGCAGTACTAGTTATTATGCACAGTATGATAAAAAAGCAATAGGAGCAAAGCATCAAATCATTACTGCAAAGCGTTACAGGGACTAAGAAGAGGATACATCACCAATTACCACCTTAACATCATCCAGGCCCACACTTTGGCTGGGAAGCCCCGTTGCAGCCAGCGCCAGGAGTCTCAGTAACTGGAAACATTCCTATGCGCTGCATCCACCCATAGGTGAGGCTTCTGGCCCAGTCCCAGAGCTTGCCCACCTTTATACTCAGTGAAAAACAAAAAGAGTTTACATACCTAGTGTATGCAAACTTTTCAGTTTAGGCTATGTGCACGCATGCACTCTGTCATGATTCATAAGGTTCACGCATGCCAGGGATATTGGCAGATGCCTGAGCATGGTGGAGTTACCGTCATGACCCAGCTGCACACAGTGGTGTTGCCTGGATGGTCCTGCCCACATCTTGCTTGTTCAGGGGGCTCAGAACAAACACCACCTGCTCATTAAAGTTGTCCTTGAGCTCCCTGAGCTCCCTGTCCAAATCAAATGATTCCTAATTAAAGACAAAGACTTTTTCATAAGCAGTAATCCATTTAATAAATTTTCACCACAGATGTGTGCACTGCTCTATTTTGTGCTGTGTAGACTTGCCTTGTGTGCAGCTGCTGGGAAAGGAAGGTCAGGGCTGTCACAAGAAATAACCTTCAAAGTCATATGACTTTGGCATCCCAAATAGCTACATGCTTTGGAAAAATAAGCAATGATTATTGAACTTGAGATAGGAGGGAGGGAAGTGGGTCAGACTTGGACGTTTTGCCTGAAAGGGCATCACCTTCGTCCAGGCAGTGTTGACAGGAAGAGATTAGAGCTGGTTCAGGTACTGAAGCAGAGAATGCTTCAGCCAAGGTCTGGGGGAGCCACCGCTGCTGTGACAGCCAAGCCTGCTGTACATTTGTATTTCAAGTTGATACATAAAAAACACTCAATCTCTCTCGGCTAACTCAAAAACTCCTGTGTAAGGATTGCTGAATGAAGGGTCACATTCTGCAACCATTAATTTAACCTCAAGCAATGCTATAGCTGTGATGTAGTTTTGGACCAGTGAGGTTTGTCAGCAGAGCTACCTTTTAGATTTGCAGATGTGTTTAGCCTCACAGTTAGTTATCTTTCTTCTAATACTATCTTTGGAATAGCTGCATATATCTGTCTGTGCTTTCATCTGCATATGGACGTGCAATTATCTCAAGCCTATTAATATATTTACTCTGGCTTTCTGGGCCATATATTTAAAGAAGTGTGAAGTGGTACTGAAATGTGAGATAGCATTGTAAAGAGAAAACCCCAAAGTATTACCTGCGATAGATTTGTGTGTCGTATGAAATAACTTTCTCTACAGTTGGAAGACATTACTGTACCTACTACAGTTTTGGGGCAAAACCACAGCTGTAATTTGAAGGTATTTTATTTTCAGCTGAGTGTCACACTTTCTAGAAATGTATTAGAGAAAGGTCATTGAAGCCACCATACAATTTCAAAGAGGTTCTTTTTACAATGCATTTGAGGAGACACTGAAATAAATAATTGCAATCCAACTTTGTAATTCTAAGCACCACTGTATCACTTATCAAAATGCTCAGTTGTGTAAGGCCTCAGTAAGAGCATGTGTTAATGCAAGGCAGTTTATAGAGCAAACAATAGGTAGCGTCAATGAACAGTACTGCACACTAAATCAATGAGAGGTGCTTTTGACTTCAGGTTTGCACAGGTTCGCAAAAGAATTTGTTCACTTCAGTCTCAGCAGTCGGCTGTGAGATGTGTTAGCTTTCCAGTGAATGCATTCTCATTTCTTTGTTCTAGGACCTGTAGGTGCCTTACTGGCAGAGAATGCTATTGATTAAAATAACTGCATCGTTGTTTTTTTTTTCTTTTTCTTCTTTTCAACGATTTTAGGGGTAAATTACTGATCTGGTGACCCCACAGAAAACCTTCAAAAAATTCCAGTCTGCTTTATAGGGAAATACAGTTGGTTCAACATATTACACCCTGTTCCTTTATTAAATGTTTTGTTGTAATGAGAGAGGACACTATTACTGATGACAATCATTGTTTGGTACTGAAAACTTGTAGGACTTTTAGCAGGATGCAGTTAAACTCAGGTTACCTTGGGCAATACCAAATTTGGTATTGATCTTCCAAAAAGTCCCAGCTTCCTATTAAAAACTAATAGTGCAAAATGTGGGAAATAAACCCTTGCAAGATATACAATAAGAAGTATTTAGATAGCAAAGCTTCAAACATTTTGCCTTAGAAGTGCATGAAGAAAATATTCCTAATCCCACCTCAAAGACATTTCAAAAAATATTCTTGTGAGTCTCTCTTGCCTATGAGCTCATACGCAAAGATGACCACAAATTCACCTTGATGTGCCATTTAAACCATGTCTCTACCTGCTGAGCTCCTGCTTGTTCCGCCAGCCCCTTTTCCCAGCAAGTCTGTGCTTTGCACCATCGCGGCTGTACCTGCTGCAGACAGAAGGGCCGCAGCACCCGGGCCCCCTCCCTGCTGGTGGGCACCAGGTGGGTGTTGCTCTGAAGCCATGGCCCTGACGCCGCTTGCTGCAGGGAGCGACTGGCTCTGGTGTTTAGGGAGGCGAGGGACAGACTGATGTATGAGGAGGGAGTTACGCCATGAGCTGCACAAGGAACCGAGAAAGGAATCAGAGGAATTTTGAATTAGCGAGATTTGTCCAGGAGAGCAGTTGCCACCAAACTACCTTGCAGCAGGGCATGCTAAGTGGGTTGTGGTGAAAAAGGGAGCCTGACGCCACCATCTCACCCGCATTTATATTTGTGGAAAAGGAATTAAAATTGTTCACGTTTTTTTCACTCATTATTTTCCTTCCCTGGCAGTCAGTCCCAGGCACCGAGGTGTAGAAACAAATCCACCCAGAGAAACATCAGTCCCTGAGGTGGACGCAGCGGCAGCGATGGGCCGGGAGCCGCCAAGTGACGGGCGAAGACCTGAGGGAAGCAAGGCGCTGCCCCGGCGCCTGCCAGGGCATTCCCCGCCCCAGGGGCGGCTCGCCAGGAGGGCG
>JAVJGI010000001.1:80390001-80407241 GCA_035590275.1 Ibycter americanus
CGCGCCTGGCGCCCCCGCAGCCAGCCGTGGCGGCCGGTTGCTCCCCTGAGGAGCGGGGTGCTTGTGTTTGGATGGATTTTTTTTTTTTTTTTTAAATTAAAAAACCTCCATCATTTGAAGGCTTTGCTGGTGTGCTGTAGATTACGCTGTGCCGTTGCTAGGTGGCAATGTGTCTCCAGGAAAGGCGGCCAGCGGTGGTGCGGGAAGGGGCCTTTGCGGCGGCCTGGCAGGGTCTCAGCAGTGCCCCCCCCACCCCCGGCCGCCCTCAGAGATCTCCGGTGTAACAGCCGCCCCGCTGTCGTGTGCTGGTGGTGGAGACATCTGGATCAAACCACATATATAAAAATATAAATACATATATATATATATAAAATGTGTGTATATATATGATTTTTATATATATATGTATGTATGAATTGCTCAAAACGCTTTATATTATAGAATTGATTGATTTGGGGACACACACAGAACCCAAATCCCTGCTCTGCCTGAAGTTAATTTAACACGAAGGGCACAATGTGGGTGTAGGTGCCAGGAGCAGGGGAGCAGTGGGTGCCCACGTGGCCGGGGTGCTGCAGAGCCACCCCGCTGCTGCCCAGCCTCTCCATGCGGGAGCTGTCGTGTGTCAGGGGCGTTGGGAGCTAGCAGGAAGGGGCTTACTGACAAACTTCAATATAAAACTTTATATGACCTAAAGTGACTATTGACAGGGATAGGCTACTACTTTAGAAGCGGATGGACATTCTTGGATTTTTTTTGTGAGAGTTTTTTTTATTTTTTTGTGATTGAAATAGGAACATGCAGCAAGATGTGAACCAGAGATGTCTCGATATCTGCGTGCAACCTCTGCATGCTCAAGAGTGCATTACCTTCAGAATGCCTTTCCTTCTGGCTCTCCTCTTCTTCGTATGAAGCCCTTGTGTTACTGGGCTGAGTAAATTAAATTACCCTGTGCTAATTGATGTGCCGGAGGTAGCTTTCACTCAAGAGCAAGACACAGTCCTGGGTTCAGAAGCGTTGCTCTGTATAAAAAAATGCCATTTGTTATAGCTGGTGTAATGTGCTCCATTTTTTTTTTTTATTTGTTCTGAGCAAGATGTGCCAAGGACACATCCAGTATTCTTTTATACTGGTAATTGGGGGTGGAAGGGAAAATTCTTTTTACCCATCTGATCCTGGTTGTTATTTACTCAGAAATGACAATGATTTTAAAGAGAATTAATTATGAGCAGTCACAGAACCCTAGCTCAGTGCAGCTGTCTGGTAATGACTGATTCAAAAATGGTAATTATTACAGGTTTGGAAAGAAAGCTGGAATGACCCAGATGGTTAGCCCGATTAAACTGATCCAAAAGTCACCAGAAGTAATGCTAATCATCTATTTCTACTGGGTATGCCAGTGCATAAAAACCTGTGATAACAGGGGACAGGTGCAAGTGAACCAGGTTGAGGCGACTGAGAGCTGTACCATAAAGACATCCTGCTGTAAGTCAGTTGGATAGACTTTTAAAGCACAGAGGCCCCGGTGGTGAAAAGCCAAGAGGTTAAAATGCAGACACTGAATGAAACAGAGCCCTCTGTCAGTCTCTGGCTGAGTGGTCGTTGGCCCATACACAGTAAAGGGGTAAAACAAATGAAGAGAATAATCTGAGGAGGAGAATGAGGGCAAGAGCAGCCCCATTCAGAGTACAAGCTCTCTTGAAAATAATCAGGACAGAGTTTAAGCAGTGTTTTGTTTTCTATCGTCTCTGCAAGCATTATATTCCAACAAAAACCAAGATTGTCTGGCAATAGTTTTATATGTGACTAGTTTTGGAGCACTTAATGTACTCTGGCAGTAATAGCTGTGAAAATGTGTTAGTGGAAGCTGCTTCTCTATGAAAAAAAGAAACACGTGACAGAAATGTTTAAAAGTAATGAGCAAAAAACCATGTTGATGTGAAACTGTATTCATGACTGCTAAATCTGGCAATGTTGGGGGATTAGAACAATAGGTGAAAAAAAATTCAGACAGGACCCTTAAGACTGAAAAAATATGAGTAAAGGATCACAGGTGCTGTATGCCTTCTTCAGCTGAAGAATGATGTTAAGGAAGCTTTTAAAGTTTAGCAAGTTGTTTCCAAATAATTGGACGCCTCATGGGAAAGAGCTGTAGTAATATCAGAGAATGCACCAGTCAGGTGGCTATGAGGTTGCAGTGAAGTACTGGTGTAGCATCTGTAATCCATGAGTTCATACATAATAATTAGGTGGAAAAGAATGTCCAAATACTTGAGTGCCTACTGGAGGGGTATTTATTTTCAGCCTGTGATCTCTTCATAGCTCTGCTAAGTTACATAATGGAGACAGTAAAGTGTAGCTCATCATCTTTGACAGTTTGTTCAAATAGGAATTGAAAACAAAAAATGGCTCCATAATTAAAAAAAAAAAAGTGTCTGGGTCAGCAGGGAATTGCAGATGTACATGGAGGCAACTAAGGCAAATCAAACCAAACGCTGGTGTGCGTTGGGATCCTGGGAACTACCCTTAATCTGTAAAGATGAAGCTAGAAGTACCTGCAATAGAAAATAAAGGCTATAGTGTTTCAAGAGGTGGCCATTGGATTGAGGTTGTCATTCCAGACAGTCCCATATTCTAAAGTTGCAGTTTCTGCCAGTTCCAGAGGAAACAAGATAGAGGATCTGAATCAGCTGGCTTGACCAAGAAATAGGCAACAGACAAAGCAGTTTTAATTTGTAGAATTAATTATCTTCATATCACGTGATAACAATGATGCCCATGTCATGGGGAGATCACAAGAAAATGAAAGGATCCACAAAGACACCTTAAACATTGCTACTAAGTTTACATATATTTGTGTATTTCTAGTAATCTGAATTACATATAAGCTGGTGGTTAATTGTTGTTATATTTGCACGGGAAGATAAGACACAGTGAACTGTCCCCTTAGGAGTTTCTGGAACAAGCTGCTGATTGTTGTATGACTATGTATGTTGGACAACATTGTGTTAGAAGTCTGATACTAACTGAAGTTGATCTCTTCTTGCCTTGGAGTTCTAAATTCTACAGTGTGCACAGGACAGACACATATGCAACTGGTAAAAGTATCATACCTGTCAGTCCTCTTTCAGGAAGAATAATTCCGACATAGTAGTGGCTCCTTATAACAGCTTAATATGATTTAGATGAGGGTGTCCAATAATTTGCAGTATTCTTACTATATTTTAAACAATGAAATTTGACAGTCTTTCTTCAAATAAACTAATCTCATCCTTGTCCTCTACAGTCATTGCTGTAGAGCTTAGAAAATCAGCAATTGCACTGTGCTGTTAATTCCATGTATTTCTCTCTATATTTTACATTATAAATATTTAAAAAGGGTAATGACCTGAAAAGTCAAAGTTAACTGATCTTTGTTGACAGGCTGTAATGACTTAAATTAGCATCTTCTTTGCAGCGCTCCCCTTGAAATGAAAGCGGTTAAAAGTATATTCATGAGTTTGCCTAACCACTGTACAGATATTTTAGAAAATAAGGCCTTTGCTCCAAGAAATATCAGTTAAACAGATACAGAGCCAGCATAGACACCAAATCAAATGGAAGAGATAGGGAAGGCTGTTAAGAGAAAGGATTAAGTTATTCATCTCTGAATGGCGTTTCCATTACTGTGAAACTACTTGGAATGAAATGGGCAAATAGATTTGTCTGAAGAAAAAATAGCTGCAGTGTGGTGGTATCATTCGCTTAGGTTATTATAAGATGACTTTGATTTGGAGGAAGGGTGAAGAAGAGTTGGAAAGGAATTTTAATCAGTGTTAGTAGCAAAAAAGAAAGGACAGAATGTGATTCATGCAGAGGAGCATACCCTGGGCAACAGACACTTACACAGCTGGGCAGATTGTGAGTTAATTTCCTTGAGCATTGCCTTCTTCTTCCTCTTTCCAGCCAAGCTGTGGATATATCCGTCAATGTTTGCATAATGCCACACACAGCCTTCCAAAACCTTCCTCCCTACTGGTTAGTGAGATTGGCAGCACACTGCTCTGTTCTGAACCGAGTGAGCATGGGAGAAAGAAGTGAGTTCATAGAAATGCAAAGGAGGGCAGCGTGAGGCAAGCAACACCATCACAAGATGCCTGCTTTTGATCAGATTGCATTATTACTGGTGACCTAAGCATGGAGCCTGGATTTGCACAGGATAATTCGAAGATTGTAATGAGTGTTATGGGTAGTGGAAGAACCAAGCATCAGTGAAGGGAAGTTGATGAGAGTTGTGCAGGGGATAATAGAGTGATTGGTGCTGTGTTCTTTTCTCTTCCCTGAGCCATTGTAAAAGAAATATGGCTTCAATTACCATAATGAGTTTTTCACAAAAATGAAGCAGGGAATGGCTTTGGAAAGACCTGGAAGCTTCCCAGTCTGAAAAAGGTGCACTCTGCTATCTTCTGCTGTTTCAAGGAAGAACAATACCGTGTGGGGACAAAGGGAGGGATTACTTGGGAATGCCAAATTGCTTTTCAGAAATCCCCATGTTATTCTTGATATTGGGAAAAATGATCTATTCTCACTATTTAGGAAAACTGGGAGGGCTTGTTTTTTGTTTACTTTTTTTGTTTGTGTGGTTGGGTTTTCTTAAGTGGTAGGGATCCAGTTACACAGAGGATGGAAATGTGTTTGATTTCCTTAGTACTTATCACCATTTCCTGGCTTTTGAATTGCTCCTGTACCTTTATCCTATTCAAGTGTGCATACCTGTCAAACAGGTTGAGATAGAAAGATATCAATTTCTCACTGGGAAGCAGGTATCCTGATACCAAATAGGCACAGCAGTTTCAGGATGCCATGGGATGAACTTTGAGAAAGAGGTGCAATTTCTGCTCCCCCCTACCCCACACCCCCAGACGTTAACAGTGTCAGAGGAAACTTAGAAAATTGCTCCATCTGGTTTATTGCTCTTCTGTAGTATTTCCAGCTTGGTTTATTGCTTTTCTGTACTATTTCAAAACGCTTCAATGCGGTGAGGTTCTGTTATGTTCAGAGACACTGATGTCTTGAGCTAAAGACATTTAACTTTTTTAAAGAATAAACGGAGTAAATTGAGTTGAGTCTAACTGTCAAGTAAAGCAGTCAGCAGATCTTGCTGACTCTGTGAACAGGGTGGGAGTGCCAGGCCACAACAGATGTGACAGAGGTGGAGGAGAAGGGTGATAGATGGTTGTTTGCTGCATGAATTGGAGAGGACAGAGAGGGATGGTGAGTTTCAGAAAGAATATTTGGTATTCTCAGCCTGGAAAAAAAACCAAAGGGGGAAAAAGGGATCTAGAACATAGTCTAAATGTGCACACTTACCATCACAGAACATCTATCTACATGACCCCATTCTGCAATTTAGGGAGAGCTTGTAGTAAGCATTGATTGCTTCCATAGGACTTGGACCCAGAGTGGACTTGTAGCTCTCTGTTATACTATAAATTGTTGACATTTGATTTTAATTTTTTTTTTTAATTTAGCTGCTACCTTTCCTTTACACTTTTCTTTATCAGCTGAACAGCCTGTTCTACTAAGTTCAAAATAGTTTCATAACATCTTGTTATTTTGTACATCACTAGTAAACAGAAATAGTGTTTAAAGAAGCACACAATAAAATGGTAAAATGAATGCAGTAATGCACATCCTTGTTTGTAAATTCTATGTGCTACCATAAAGCACTGATGTCAAACAGTATAATGTTTTATCTATGAATATAGACATAAAATTGGTCAAGTTGTCCAAACCCAGCCAAGCAGAAATACAAACTGACTTTCATTCCCGTGGCTATGCTATACTGATAGTCCCTTGGAGTTTTTTTCCAGTCTACAAGTCAGTATAATTTCTTGCATATTCTAAGTATTCTTTTTGTGCAGCCAATATCCTGCTCTGTAATACTATCTTTACTAATGCTAATCCAAAATTGTAATCCAAACATTGGAGCGGGACAGACTCCTATAGCTCAGACATACAAAACTGTTTCAGTACTGTGTTCAGCATTTGCTTAGGGTATTGTTAAGGTGCTTCAGCTGGGTAACCATGTATTGGATCAAATTTTACCACCTAGAGAATAAATGTAATATATATGATGGACAGAAATACCACATTAATAGTCATACTGTTGGGAAGGAACAGAGCACCTCTTTATTTGCTTATTACTAAGCCAACTTTATAACGGGTGTTCAAAACAGGCATCTCAATGTAGTGTGATGAAAGCGAAAGATGTCTTTCTAGTTTATATAGCCTGGTTCACCTTCAGATGGGACAGATAATGATTGTGAATGTTATACTGGTAGACTTGGTTTATGAAATCTAGTTAATGTACGTTAAGTTATTTCAAAGACAATACCAACCTCATCATCTGCAGAAGCACCAAACTGCAGTCATCACAGTGCTAAAAGGCAGCTTGTCAAGGATATAAGTATCTATCTGCACTGCAGGCAAGACTGTGACTAGAAGCAGAGAATGTTGAGCCCCTGCTTGGTTGCTCCAGGACCTTGCTGTTTTCTTTCTTTAAATAGAGCTTCTGTTCCAGATCTTTGTTGCTCTCCAGTGGTTCTTCCAAAATGTGCACTTACTTATCAAGTTGGATACCAGTGTAAAATCTCCAAGCATCAAGGCACTGTAACTTTCATTTCTGTTATTGCTAAAAGAATGAATCACTCCAAATTTTCCATTAAGAATATTTATGTTTAGTACCATCTTGTTGCTCTGCAAGTCCAGTTTAACTAGCTGTTACTAAAGATGCATTAACATTAAAACTGAAACTTTCTCCTTCTTCCTGTTGGTATGCTTGCCTGCTTTGGAAGTTCTTTATCTATACATTGGACTGAGACATCTATGTAATGTTTACTCCCATTTTCAAGCAAATTTAGGACTCCAGCATTTTCAGTTTCCAATATACGTTACTTATATATATATATATGCTGTAAAGCCTTTTCAACTCCTGTGTTCCTGCTGATCTGTAATCAAGTTGCTCTGATTTTTTTTTACTGTGTTGTGACACCATAACAGAATATTAGATTATAGTGGTATAATGTCATACATAAGAACATGAAAACATGTAAAACCTGGAGCCTGACTCAGCCAATATACTCACATCTTTAAATCCAAACATTTCTTTTCAGAAGGTTGCTTCAATGATTAAAACATTTTGAATGTTTCCATAAGAAAATGAAAATAACTTTTTAAAAGCAGATTTTTCAAGTGATTCACGCTTTTATGAATCAGACATTTTGCGCTCTGGAGCAGTATATTAATAGATTAGGGTCTTCCTAGAAATTATGTAATAAGTCAGTATAGTGTCAGACTTGTGTTTGTTTTCCTGTTCTATCTTTTCTCTATTCCAGGTTACAGTGTCCAGAACCACTAAAGCTCAGATATACAGAATAATGTTAGTGAGACATCAGATCTCAAGACTAGGACTAGAGAAGAGCCTGAATGAATCTTGTGTTTGGATAATAGTTTCTTGCCATTCTCACAGGGTGTGCTCTACTAATTAATCGATCTTTGAACTATGGCAAAAGCATAGGCATAAAAATACATGTGTACGTGAAAAAGAAGACTCTGACAATTTTATAGACAGCTTTGTTTGAAAGCTGTCATTTTCAGGTTTAGACAACAGAAAAAGCCCCTATTACCTACCATATATTCAAAATAGGTATTCTTAATCTTTGCAAGTTCTCTTAGACTAGATTTACATTATATGGAGTCCTCTTGCATATTTTAAAAAAATAATCACTGTATCTTCTTTCCAGTTGTCCTGGTTTCTGCTGGGATAAGAGTTGATTTTCTTATCAGTAACTGGTACAGTGCTGTGTTTTGGATTTAGTATGAGAATAATGTGGATAACACACTGGTGTTTTCAGTTGTTGTTAAATAATGCTTACATTAAGCCAAGGACTTTTCAGTTTCTCAGGCCCTGCCAGCAAGAAGGTTGGAGAGTAATCAGAAATTGGGAGGGGACACAGCCAGGTCAGCTGACCTGAACTAGCCAAAGGGATGTTCCATACCATAGAATGACATGCTCAGTATATATACTGGGGGGAGTTGACCAGGAGGCACCAATTTGTGCTTGGGAACTGGCTGGGCATTGGTCAGTGGATGGTGAGAAATTGTATTGTGCATTACTCCCCCCCCCGTCTTTGCATTTTATTCCTCCCTCTCTCTCTTTATCTCCTTTTCATTACAATTGTTTATATTATTTTTACTATTATATTTTATTTCAATTATTAAATTGTTTTTATCTCAACATGTGAGTTTTACCTTTTACCTGATTCTCCTTCCCATCCCACTGGGGGATGGCTGGGGGTGGGCAGTGAGTGAGTGGCTGGGTGTTACTTGCCAGCTGGGATAAACCCATGACATCAGCGTAGGTTTTACCCATTTAGAGCTGTTCTGTGACAGCTGTTACAGGTTCCCAGAGATTAATTCTTGGATTTCTTTTTGTTTTTGCTTTGCTATCAGTAACCATTTAGACTGCCTGCCTTTGACTTTTTTCCAAGCAGTGAGAAATGTTGTTAACTTTGTATGGTCAAAAAAACCTGGCAGATCACTGTAAAGAGTACCCAAAGTGACACTCCCTAAAATACATGTATGTATGTATGTATATATGTATGTAGAATATGCATATTTAAGTGCATGCCCAAATTTTAAAGCTAGGCAATCCTAGCCCCAATGATACATATTTATGATGAGAAAACCTGACATAGAGACTGGAAAGAACGTACTAGGGAAAAACCACAATACAAAATAAAAAGTCCCCACAACAAAAACTGACCTTATTTAACATTGTTGGCTAAGAGAAGAGGTATTGCATTGAGCCCCTGTGGAGCATCAGCCTTCTGAAAAGAGACAAGGGTTTCAGAAGCTGCAGGGGATGGCAAAACAGTGGCAGGCAAGAGTGAAGCAGGACACAGCTGGATGTTAGGTGCAGTAGGCCTCTCAGCACTGAAGGGCATTCAGGCTTTTGCATGTTCCTTGTGTAGGAATGATGTCACTTTCTACATGAATCTTGTGGAAGAGTGCTGTGATAATTAAATGGTCCAGAGAATAAAGCTAGCAGTTTGGGATTGAGACAGCTGATTTTTTGGTTCAGTGACTGAAATGAGAGAAAAAAGTAGGGTAGGTACTGTCTCACAACAGCTTAAAACCAAAATTTTTCCCCTCTGTGAAAATAGGCAAAACCCCCAGAATGTTTCACTTTTAGAAAACAATTCTGACTGTTCTGATTAAATGTAACCAACTTTGAAACGGGAAACGAACATTTTTTTTGCAGTTTTAAAACGATATTAAATATCTCTTGGCTATAAAGGTATACTGAACTTTGCTTAAATTCACAAAGGCAAACAGTTGAAACCCCTCTCAGATTTGTAATAGAAATGCAGAATTATCAAGTTTCAGTTACTGCTTTTCAAGGCAATAACAGCATACCAGATGTCAGCTGAAGAAGCTGGAAGAAATTATTACATCTGAAAAAGACCATTTAAAAACTACCTGTTTGGCCTGACTGCTGCTGCCATGGCAAATCCTCTGTTGCTTCAGTGAACTCCACTTGGATGGCTGTGTGCACTCATGTTGAAATACCCATTAAAATCAAGGGGGAATGTGCAGAGGCTCAGGAGTTTGCAAGTGCAGAAGTAACTGCTGCATTATTGACTGAACTACCCCTCTAAGGCAGGTATGGCTGAAAAGTAGGTCGGTCTCTGAAAGCACCAGATGCAAAAGGTCTCAATTCATGCTTTCACCATATTAAGTAAGGAATGTAATCCAAACTGAGAAACAGCAGAAAAAATGGCGTCAGGATGGAAAGTTAAAATGTTGTGTCATACTTCCTATTAGTGTGACGTAGCTCTTTTTAGAACTTCAGGTTTACTCTTAATTTCAGACGCAACCTTTTTCTGCATTAAACAAGAAGAGATGACAATTCTTTAGTTGACATTGGGATGAAAATGATTGATGATCCTTGATATGAGCAGGATGATTAAAAGGATGAATGTTAATTCTGTAAAAATAATAGCAAAATGTTTGCTCTTCTGACAGGTGAGATGATGATTTCATTCAGCAACACAAAGATGGTGAACAAATGGTTAATGTTAATGGGATGGGAAAGCTATGCATCTAAGTAGAGGTCTGTACAAAATGGCTGCCTGCAGCCTGAACTGTTAATTAGCTCTAATACTGGTTCAGCAACCACAGCCCTGTTTAGTGTGACCTCATTGGTGTGGCATCTGGGCAATTATCTTTGGGATAATGAGCCCCTTCATCCATAGCAGAACAACAACATCTCACTTGGCTTGCGAAAGATCAAAGCCAATCTGCTGCTCATCAGGGTGCCTGCCATCCCCTTTGTATCACACCTTATTTCAAACCTAACCTTTCACATCCTACATTAATTGTTTTTAGATTAAAAATTAATGAATCCATTTTAACAGCATTGGGAGGGGGGGTAATAAGCACAAAGTATCATCCAAGCGGTAATTTAGATCTTAAATATTCCTGTCTGAGTTTTGAAAAGAAAGAGAAACAACATTCCAGATCACTGGTTACAAATGATCATATTCTTTTTCATCTATGAAGAACTGTAATTAACGGAAATTACAGTCCTTCTTCCTCAACAGTAGAGTTTTAGTGAAAATAATTCTTACTAACTATTCACATAATGTACAAAAATTATAGAAACAGCCACCAAAAGGCTGTATCTTTTTTCTTGTCTTTTTATATTCCACACCATGGTGTAGGGCAAAGCTTTTAAAACATTTGACCCTTCACAGAGGTTTTTCTCAAATTTCTGTTCATTCCTAAAGGGTAATGTGAAGACTTGCTTGATTCCACTGAAATAACGGAATATGTCGTGGATAAATTTCTCTAAGACTGCTCTTTGATGTTTATTGGTAAGCTATGAAGCTTTTCCCCTTACTTTGAAGAGTGCTTATAAAGATACGTTGCAATTTCTAGGTGTGGCTACCAGTGCAGGAACACAATATGAATTGCTAATGTCTTTAATTACTTTGTTTCAACAAAGTATAAATAGGAAATACTTACAGAAGCTCAAATTCTGCCTCCATTCCCTAGATTTTGCAGAGTGTAGGTGTTTTCACTTTTTCTCATCCGCTTGTACAGTAGTTAGGCTTCTTCTACAGACTTTGATTAAACCGAAAGAGAGTTATGGTTTAATTTTCCTTAGAAGGCAAGGGTGCTTCTTCCAGCTAAAAGTAGCTATTGAGTTTCCTTGAAATGGCAGCTGGAAAGGTACCCATTGCCTAATATAAAGCAGCAACATCAAAATTTGTTTTGTTGCTCTTCTTTCCTTTATATAGGCTAACACTAATAAACCATCATGTTGTGAGACCTACAGAACATATCTTTGATGGCTCTGAAAATATCTTCCTTGTTTTTATTTGCACGGCTATCTCAAATTTGCTTTTATGTTCATTCAACTATAACTCTCTGCTTATAGTTTTCCATGTCTTTGAACTGTTAGTTTCATAACTCTGGCTTTTCTTTCCTTTGGATCAAGCTAATAAAATACAACTAATTAATTTACATTGTAACCTGCAGACTTTTCATTATCACACTGGGAAGGTGAGAAACTAAGAGATTAACATGTATGGCATGTTTGCTTAAGAAAGTCAGGAGGAGATTTTTATGTCTTTATATATAAAATATATAAAATTCTAAGTTGCCCTGATCTTCTGCATGGCTTAAAAATTACTTTGAATTTCAGCTGTTCAACCTTCATGAATACACCAAGCTGAAAAACCTGTTACAGAGTTTTAATTACACAGGTAATTTAAAGGCAAGGTATTTAGCCTCAAAATTTACCTCTGTTTTGAGTCATTCCACGACTCAACTTTCTGAGTGGTTTGCATAGTGTGTTGTAAGGGATGACAGCAACGTTTTGGGAACAGCATATGTCACATGACTCCCTGTGCCTCGTCAGCTAGCACTGATGCCATCTGATGGCTCTTTCAGAACCCATCTCCTTTTATTTTGGATACCTAGTGAATGCAGCCTCTGTTGCTGGGCTTAAATAGCCATTTCCATCCATTAATTATCATCTGTGTAGTTTCTCTATTGATCCGTTCCCGTGTTGTGTTTGCCCTTTCAAGTGCTCCCACAGCTTTGATGAGGGAAAAATAAAAAAAGTCTATTGTTACCTACAAACACTCTTCCTTTTCAGTGGATAGGCAATTTAGTACATAGGCTCTTTTGCCATTAAAATCCCCCTTATGAATCTTTATGAGACATCGCATAAATGTACAGAGTGCAAATATGGAGCACCGTTCAATCAGCAAAGGTTAATGAAGACAGCCTATTAGCATCCTGCTGGGTTTGTTGCTGAATGCATTGTAGTAATGCTTAGAGGCTTTGCTCTCAAGGGAGCCCCAGTACAGTAAGGCAGGGCATGCACCATATGTGGACAGAGAAATAGAGAATGCTTGTAAGTTCACAGACAAGGCTGACAAAAGACCTGTAATTGAGATGGCTGACTTAAAAATAAAATTTAAACATCATGCGAGGACCATTCACAAGGGTCCCTCTCTCCTTACTTTTCTAGGGTGGCTATGGAAATGTATCAGTTAATAAGCACATGGCTTGAAAAGGGAGGCAGAGGAAATTCTGTGATTCAGTGAAAACGTGGTCCAAAAGAATGCCTCAGACTCTTTTTAACAGTGGTGGGGTACTTCGCACTGTGACTGTCCCAGCCGTATACATAATATTATTCTATCTTTACAGAGGGAGATGTCTAACATAGTATTATTCCAACTTTACAGAGGGAGACTAAAGACAGATGAAATTTCCTCCTGTGAAAGTGAATGGGAGTGACTGGCTAAGGCTTATGCTCAGGGAGTGGCAGAAAATGGATGCCTGAGTTGCAGAATGAATTCCCATCTCCTGCATCACACTCGTGTGTCAAAAGTGTCATCATTCCTTGCATTCTGTGTTATTATAAATCCAAGCACAGTGTCTTACATGAAACAGGAGAATCTTCAGCACAGTTATTTAGCAGTTTTATACTTTTCCTGAATTTTCAAGGCATTATCCATCTGTAATCAAACCCTTTCTTCTGTAAATTCCAGGTAGCTCTTGTGGATTTGGGATTTGAGCCAAATCTTTCAGGGCAGTGACTTGCAGGGGAATGCCCTTCCCCCTCCATGCCCATGGCCTGCCCCATTTCCCTTTCAGTTTTGCTGGGAAAGTGTTTTGTTGCATCATTCCTGGTGTTCTTTGCTCCTTTTATAACCAGTATATTACTGTGTGGGTTTTTCATATTGAACAGAAATGTACTTAGCAATTATTATCTTTTTTCTTCCCTTATTTGCTAGTTCTTAGTCTGTAAAACATAATTTGCTCTTTTTAAAAATCTAGTTAGATTACATTACATGCATGGGTATAAATTGTAAAAGGCGTCTATTAGCCTAGAGCTTCCTATTTATCTCTCACTTTAAACAATCTTGTGCTCCTACGGTATCACAGAAGAAGAAATGATGGCTAATGCTAGCAGGGAGACTTACAGAATGCTGATGCCAGAAATGTGTTCCTAGCTCTGCTGCTTGATTGTTCTGAGACCTCTGTGATGTACTGTCATGCTTCACTGAAGTTTTCCAACCTAGATGCTAAAAATTACTCTTTCTAGTCACCTATGGATGACATGCCAGTGCTGATTTTCAGAGCTGCTGAATACATGTGATTTCCTCATACTTTAAATAATTGCAGGCCTGCACTGCCTCCAGAAAATCAGGTTGTTTCCTCTAACACCAAGCTATGGGTACAGATGCCTCATATTGTATATATATTTGACTTTGCAGGTCATTTATTTAAACTGTCTCACTCTGATGCATTTTTTGCCTGTATTTCTTTTTTTCCCCAGAGGTCATGGTTTTGCCTCAGGTCAGTTATGTTATTATTGATGGTACATCATAGATTGTTAGAGGGAAAAAAAGAATGTTTTAGATGAGTCAGGCTGAAGTACTTCTCTCCTCCTTCTGTGATTATCAGAGGAAGTTGCTCTTGTTTACTGTCAGGCCAAATTCATGAGTTTGGGGTAGGTCAAGTTGTCTGAAGGTAATTAAGGCCCAGGGTCTAGTGGCTTTATGTACCAGTCTGGTAAGGGATGCTAGAGACCACAGCATGGAAGCCAAAGCTGCTCAAAGTATTCCAGTTATTGCGGATGGGCACATTTGAGGATAATAACCTGCTTTTGATTCTAGAGGTTGTTTGTGATCTGGAAGAGGAAGACTGTTTTAGTACTGAAGTTATTTCTGAGGGGTGAGCTAGAGAGTAAGCTGCTTACTGATAGCAAATGACATTCATGTTGTTTGTTGGAGGCTTTCCAGATTCTCTGTCCTGGTTTTGAATGCCAGGGGCAGGTCTGCCTTTTCTCTTTTTGGAGCTGACTGGCAACTGGTGCTATTTTAAAAAAGTCCTTTGTTTCTCTGAGTGCTGACATATGCAGGGTGAAGTATTAGCATTTTATGACATTGCCAGCTCAGGAGCTTCAACCTCACAAGTCAAACACCCGAATTATGAAGTGTAACCATTAAGTTTGTTAAATTTGCATTGTTACTGAAACTTGAAGAGTTCTAGTTTCCAGGTCTCTGTGTTATGACAAGAAGGGCTAGAAAACACACTGCTGGAAACCCCAAAAGAAAGTCAGAGGTTCTTCAGTAGCTGATGTCCTTCAGCTTAAGTGAGAGTAATGAAAATGCCAAATATAGCATGGCCTGTTGACTCTGAAGATATCATATCTTGCTGCAGGAGAGAGCTGTTTGAAGGAAATCTTTTTTTATTATGGTGCCAATATTTTGGAGTCTGAAGATATCCTTCTCATGTTACAGTCATCTTCTGCCAAGCTGTGTGAAATGGACCATTTGTGCCACATGGCTTATATGTGGGGCATTACCAAATGCTGTTGCAGAACAATTGATAGGAAAAAATGCCTCCTCCCTCTTGAGACATTCCTTGAAACAATAGCAGAGCTAAGGGGATCAGTTTGAGAAATGTGTTTAATATAGCAAAAAGTCCTGTAATTTGCTATATCTCTTTCTATGACATAGGATGACAACAGTGATTTCAAATGCCGTGGTTGTGCATGCTTGAACATGAGATTAGTGTTACTTTCTTGTTATGTATTCTAGTTATATCAGGATGTGCTTAAAAAGCATGTTAAAAACAATATAAACCATTCATGTAAATGTTTCTCTTTCCTGTGAATGACTTTAAGCATAGAAAGTTCTGACATGTGAGAGGTAACAAACACATTTATAAAGAAACTACTCAAGTCAATGGTGTGTGAAGGGTGTTAACATAAGTTAATGCCATCTGGAAACCAATGATTAGATGAAGATGGAGAAAATAAAAATTGGTGTCGCATAACTTTATTAGATATTATTTGTTCATGACTAGAAATCTAAGTTGTATCTTGAGTTTCCTCAAAAGTCACCTTTATTTAAATTTCAAATAAGTGAAGACTTACTGAGTATTGAAAATTCAGTAAGGCATTTTCTGCTTAAGAAGTCACATGCAGTTTCATGAGCTTAGCAGGCTTGAAAGTTGCTCTCTTTTGAGGCAGGTTGAACAGTAAATGTAACAATGGCTATAGTTTTTCAGATTCATTCTTTTTGTATCCTTTTCTTCGATCCACAGCGTCAAAAAAGGTTGAATAGCTTTTCACTACTCCCTTTCCCTGCAGTGGAGATCTGCAGTTCTTTAGTTTTTATGACATATCAACATGCAGAAGTTTGTTGAACTTGTCTTTCCCTATCTTGACCACTGAGTAACTCCTGTCCAGATGATGCACTTCAAACAACCGGATTTTTTTTGTCTGTATGGGGTGCTGATCCTTGCTGAATATTATGCTAGTTAGGTCTGATAACATATACAGTATAGTCAAGCTCCAGCAAAGGACCACCAGCTTTTACATATAATTTGTTTGTTTTCACAGACCAGACAGACTCAGGGTTGTGGCTGTGTAATGCACTGCTGGATGTTTCTTGTATGACCTCATGTTCTGTAGTGGAGAATTTCAAATTAATACTTTAAAAACCAACTATAACATATCCACATGGTTCCTATAAATTTAGCAGGGTGTAATACAGAATAATGCATGTGTGCAAAAGCGTGAGTTATGATGCCTATGGGAACCATAACTTTGCATTTCCTCACTTTTGAGTGTTAAAGTGGGTTTTACATTCCTAGTCATACTAGCATTAATATAGTTTAGTGCAACAAATACCTTTCCTGGCCCTTGCCCATTTTTCTTCCAGACCCCACCATCAGTTTGGCTGGGTTTTTTTGGAAATAAAATAAACCCTCTTAGTATATGCTTAGTATCAGGTGATTTTTGCTCTATCTGAGTTAACAAATCCAGGTCACACTTCAGATAAAATAACCCTCAGTATTTTGCTTAGTTTGCACAGCAGGAATAAAGGAGAAGGTGTGGATTCTTGTTAAACAGCTGTGGGTGCTGTTAAACAGTAGGGAATTTAGAAACTTCTAAATAAAACAGATCATGCTTGCAGGCAGAAAACTTGAAAAAAATTAACTAGAGCATTACTGCTTCAATTTAGCACAGAATTTCACAGTGCTGTAACAGCAATTTAGAGGTTAATGCAGACCTTAAAATGACAGGTTGTTTCAAACTTAACATGGTTTTCTCTCTGTGAATATATTGGTGGCAATTCAGAACAGTAATAGTGTTGGCAGTGAGGAAGCTGTGTTATTCTCAAAGGCTCTAC
Source organism: Ibycter americanus (assembly GCA_035590275.1). Taxonomy (NCBI): domain Eukaryota; kingdom Metazoa; phylum Chordata; class Aves; order Falconiformes; family Falconidae; genus Ibycter; species Ibycter americanus. The sequence goes on from JAVJGI010000001.1 coordinate 80,406,768, forward strand.
CTGAAATATATTCAAAATTAAGGTATTTGTTGAGAAGATGGTGGGCCTGGACTAGAATACTGCTTCTAGAAGAGTCTGGAGTTTTGATCTTGGTACTGATGAACATGTTTCCTTGTTTATTCCTTGAGTTACAATGAAAAAAAATGATGTTTGATCCATGTTGATGGGGAACCATATCTTCTGTCTTCACAAAGCCCTTAACAGTCTCTAAACCATTAGTGTAGTGATATAAAAGGGAGACTTAAAGAATGAGCTGTTACTGCCTGACCCATTTCCTTTCTGAAATACTGGCAGAGGCAGCTGTAGAGTTCCTCATTGAAATTATCATCCTGGCACTACATCAAAGAGTGTAAAAACATTCAACATTCTTAATAATTCTAATAGCATTCAAATTTCTGGTTGATTTGTTTGTTAGGGTTTTTTTTGTTTGTTTTTTTTTTTTTTTGTTTTGTTGGTTTTACCTGTGCGAGTGAT
>JAVJGI010000001.1:80412388-80424390 GCA_035590275.1 Ibycter americanus
TAATATACAGTTGTGGGCTTGCTTCTGGGGTGGTGGGTTGGCTGACATGGATAATGTACAGCTGTGGCTTGTTCCTGGTAAGTAGCTAAATAGCACAGAGAGAGAGAGAGAGAGAGAGAGTGGACTGGCCTGAAGAGGACAAAGAAACAGCATGGTCAGTAGATGAACTTTTGGAACCTTGTGCAGGAAAGCCTTGTGGCAGCCGGCTAGTTTTGTAGTGCTGCAACAAGAGAGTGAGATGAAAGCTGAGTATAACTTGGGGTGATTAAAATGATGTCTCAGAGCATGTTCTCTCTTTTAATTGTTGTTGGTTTGTTGGCACACAGCTCTTTTTCCTTGTTGCTGGTGATAGTGTTACTTACTGGTGAAGTGAACACGTTTTTAAAATTTAAAAGAATGTGCTTGAAAACCTCAAAGCACTAGGGAAAGATCTGGACTGTAACCCAGTGAAGTATGTCACGCAGGTTTGTTTGTGTACTCTGACTTTACCTCCTCCTGAGTATATCTGTAATAACTGTCTTTTGTGAAGATCCCCATAAAGTCACAATGAAAGGGGAAGGAGATAGGGTAATATAGCTGACTTCTCTCACCAAGAATTTTACTACTAATTATGGTATGTTCAGTCAGATTTAGAAAACAATAGGCATATTCCTAAGTGAATCATCTACTGCCAAGGTATAAATAAAAACATAAATCAAACGTATTTGTTTAGTAGTTACTGTTCCTATCGGAATACGACCAGAATCCATCACTGCGACCAACATTTGTTTACAGCTGTTGGTATTCTGAATTCAATTTTTTTGCTATCAGAAACTGCTCATTCATGAAGTGAAATTAGTTTATGAAAATATGGGTTACAGCAGTTAAATGCAACATGATAAAATTATGAACTGGTATTAACAGAAGAATGATAAATAAATACTTTGTTAAATTGGTCTAATAGCGTTGACGTATTTTAACCTTATGAATGAAGGAGTTTAAATTAACCCTGGTTTTATACAGTTTTTTTCTAAAATGGTGGAGTGCTGATTTCCGTGAACTCTTACTGAAAGACGCACCCTTAAGCTTCATACAGTTGAATATCAAATCTTTAGTCACTGCATGTGACAAGTCAACCAATACTTCAAAATAATTGAATTTACTTGTGTTTCTTCCCAAAAGATGAATCAAGGATGGTCTGAATTAAGCAACACTGTGAATCTGCCATGTTTGTACAACCATGTCAAGCATGGTATCGATATTTACTGAAATTAAATTTTTGGTTAGCAACCTTAACACATTTTAAATTTGCTCTTCACCTTAGCATGCTGCTTTTACTTTGTGTCTTATCTAGCTTGGTGTGTAGGATCCAGAGAGTTGAAGACTGAGGAAAAAATACCTAGATCTTGCAGTTTACAGCTTATCAGAATTAGTAGCACAGCAATAGGAGAGGGCATAGATAGAAGGGAAAGTACTTAGGCCATAGGAAATAGTCTGGAGAAGGGAAAGATGGAGAAAAGCATTAACACTTGACCTGTGTGGGTCATGTCATATATAAGAACCGTGGAAGCTACTTTTCAAAAGGAAAAAAACCCAAATAATCTAGCCCTAGTGAACAGAATAAAACTTTCCTGGAGTTTGTTGTAGCATGTTGGCAAACTAGTACTAGAGTTCAGGGGTAATTTCAGAGTATTTAATTCAGGTATCAGATTTTATTCACTGAAAATTCTCTGAAAAATTGGGAAGTAAAAATCTTACTTGTTTACTATTATAAATTCTGCTGAAATAAATATTTTCTATTTCTTATTAAGAAATATTAAATTTACAAGATAAAAGTAACAGATTAAGAAGTTATAATAGGAGATGAACATATCAATAACAAAATTTTCAGTTCAACACTCAAACTTTTGAGATGTTTTATAACTAGATTTAGCTCTGAATTTGAATATGAAGTTAATTTGTCTATGTCCTATTGGGACAGTATGTCTTCACCGAAGTGGATGAGGCCAGACGTCCTCTCAGAACTGGGAAAGTTTTCCTGAATGCCTATAGGACTGGACATCTACCCCACAGGGAAAGGAATCTGAACTTTTGAAAATGGCTACTATCATTTTAGGTATGTGAATTAAAACTCTCTGAAGTTTCTTAAATTTAGACATGCTGGTAATCAGTTTTTTCAACTAGACTCTTCCTGGTTAAGTAATCTTTTATGATCACTTGGTAAAATCATATTACACAGGCAAAATTAAAAAAAAAAAACCCAACAACCATCAGAATAAAGTTGAATGCTCTCTTTACCCTAAATATGCCTGTCTGCTTTGCAGTTTCTTAATGCTAATATTAAATGCACAAAGGAAACAACAGAAAAGGCTTTGTTGCAGTCTTCAGCTGTAGTGACATGAAATGCTACTATATGTTCAATGAAAGATTTTAAAGAAAGATCAGTCCTGTGTTTGCAAGGTCATTGTCCTATGCTGTCTAATTACATAAAATCTGGAGTTCTGTATATCTAACAGTTAGACAAATTTAGGATTCAGATCAAAGCTCCTTCTTGTCTAAATTAGTGAAACTGCACCTGTCATTATTTGTACAATTGTCTTGTAAGGATGCAAGAAAAATGGAAGTATTTCAAAGTGTGTTTGGAAATTTATTTAGCAGAAATAGATGGAGATGACAGTAAGGTGGAGTAGTCGTGTCTCTCCCTGATATGTGCTTTAGAAGAGGTTTTACTGAATATTTACAGTAACTTCAAGAAGATTGAAAAAACAATGTAAAAGATTGAAAATAATGAACAATTCTGAAAAAATTGCCTTTTGAGGAAATGTCATGTGAAAGTTGCAGGCTCTTCATACAGAGGGAGAAAAAAATAAAGAAACAATTATTTGGTATGTACTGGAGTAGAGAGCAGATGATCCTGGGGCTTCAGGAATCTGTTGGATTTGCTAACATAAGGGGAGAGAATCTGCAGAATTCTGAAGGGATGTTGAGGGAGAGGCTGACCTCTCGATGAAGGCTGGTAATGAAGAAGAAAGGAGAACTGGGGCAGCAAAGGAGGGAAGATATTGACCAAACTATGTGGAATGGCACTTTAGCTGAAACTAAAGTAATCTCTTAATCTATGCAAAAGGCAACTAGTATTTTTAGGATAATTGGACCATTGAAGCCAGAGCCTAGTTTGATTCAACACTGGGTTTTGCAGTAATACCAGTGGGATGCTGGGAGATGAAGGTAAGAAAGGCAAGTTTCACGTGATGGCTGAATAGCGTTGTTATTTGGTTGTCATAGTCAATGACATAAGAATGGAAAATATACTGTTGAGACAGTTTCCGTGTAATTTTTAATTTTCTTTACGTGTCTTTCAGCTTTATGTTTCTCTTATATTTTTGGTTTTGTGGTTGTGTTTTTTTTGTCTGCATTTATATATTTCAAAGCAACTCCTCCTTCTCATGCCATAGAATCATGAATGAACATACATAATATCATTAGGTTTGGTGTTAACTCAAATACTAGAGGGACAGAAAGGGAGGCATATCATTTACCTGGCTGTTTTTAAACTGCAGGGCATTATTTGCTGGTGTAAATAATATCAAGTAAAAACATAATTCTCTCTGATACATGTTCTACTGGTTTATATCTACCTTATGTTTATAGTACAGCATTTGTCCAGGAATGAGTTTCAGATTCTTTAAAAGAAAAAAAACCACCAAACCAACATACAGCACAGAATCAGATTAAGTCCCACAAGTCTGATAAAGTAATTAGATTAGGTGAATGTTCAGTAATGCTCTTCAAATGTTTATCCTCTTTCAGGAATATTTTCAAAAATGGAAGTGAAAGTTGTTATCTATGTAAGAGTACTGTGGGTCAAGGATCTGTGAAGAGCTGTAGAAAGTGGACTTGAAGAACTGAAGAATAGTGTAGTACAAAGGGAACATCCACCAAAAAAGCCTCTCTCTGACTGTGAGTGAGGTGTGTTATTATTTAAACTTAACTTCAGGTGACTGTCATTTCAGAACAAGGTCTGACACTCTGAAGAGTACAAAATCAGAGGCATGAAAGTAATGGACCACACAAGAACTAATATACCAGGCACAGGAAAATATATATTGCTGCAAAGACAGTATTATTCAGTGTTGGAAAGAAGCCCATACCTCTTGAATGTCCCCAGGATGTAGAAAGGTTGTAGCACGGAGCTGAAATCAGTGGTTTAAGCTCAGTGTCAATCATTACCCTATGGTAATGAATGAAGAAGAAGTCAGAACTGTAGCATGCATTTGACTAGCTTCAAACTTTTTTGTGAATCCTACCAGGATTTGTTTTATTGCTGTGGCTGCTTCCTTGGTGATCAAAGAAGCAGAGTACATCTCTACAGGAATAATAATTTGGTGCAGATTTGGTGTTGTTTATGGATACGTTAATCATTAGTTATTCTACTGCCAGTGGAATACATGTGTGTAACATTAGGACTTGGAAAGGACAGTCCGGGTAACTACTTGCTCCTTGGGACATATTAGAAGTCGACTGTCTTTTCAAGTTATCCTGAGCACTGATGAGCAACTAAATGGGTACATTTTTATTTGCTGGGAGCCAAAATAATGTTGAGCTACAAATACACTTAGGCTCCAGAGACTTTTAACAGGGCTATAAAAAGAGAACTTTTCAAATTTTCAGTCAGAAAGAAGACACGGACTCCTCAAAAATATTAAGTTGTTTAAGAACTAGGCGTCTCTTCAGTGTTTTCATAATTTTATCTGACAGAAATATAGTCTACTTCTCAGTAATCACAGGTGAAAACTAAGCCTTATGGGAGTCAACAACTAATTCTGCCATCAGCATCAAGGGAGCCAGGATTTGCATATTAATTTCTGGATATGTGTGCATTATATTAATGAGTAGCTAGAGTGGAACATTCTGCCTATATCTGTAAATCTGCATTTCCTGCTTCTACATACCAACCAGGTATAAAATTGCATATACTATACTCTGGGGCCTATAGCCTTGGATATGAAAAAATTGGGTCCTAAATATGTCTATTGACAAATGCACAGATTCCCTGAGAAAATCATTAGATGCAGAAATTTACTGCTGGTTATATACAGTATATGTGCATATCAATTTCAATGACACAATAAAGAATGTTATAAATTTTTGGAGGAGCAGTGCGATACCAAGTTTAAAAGGTGCTTGAGGAATATAAACTACCATTGAAACCTGTAGGGGAAAAAAAAGTAAACTGTGTCTGTATGTCTTAGAAGAATGGTGTTAAGAGCGTTAAAACTGATGGAGGTTTTAAATTGCTGCATTAATGTATACACATTACAATGTATATAATACAGTACTATTTTTAGGAGCAATGAATAGCCCACTGAAAATTTCTTAAGTTGTCCTGTAAGGGCATGAATTCAGAGAGAACACGGATCACTAATATTTTTTTTTTTTTTTTTTTTTTTTTTTGGTAAGCAGCAGAGGTGGATGACCATTCATATATTTAAATTATATAATTTTTCTGTGTGTTCCCTTTTTGTTCACTTTCCATGTACATTTATGTGATTGAGTTTTATCGGCATGGCAGTTTGCAAAAAAATGAGTTTCAAAGTTGTGTGCATGATGATGAAAGGAAAATGGATTTTAAATTTACATGCATAAAGTAATCTCACCAGCAGTGTTTGCACATTCATCTATTAGGAAACAGATCTAATGGTGATGTTCATTTGTGTCTACTCACAATGAATGACGTGCACAATAACTTGTGAGTTCTTTAAAATTCCCCTGAGAACTAAGGCATTTCTCAGAAGTTTTTAACAGTGGTGTTGCTGTGTTAGGTTGAGTGATTGCTAAGGTCTTTTCATTTGGTACAAAATCATTGGAAGGCTCCAGTAAACAGATAAGCTAGAGGGCATTTCGTTGTAACTTTAATGTAGATTTTATTTTCACTGACCTTTAAAAAGACTTCTGTTATTTTGTGTCACTTTTCCTCAGCTGCCTTCTCCCAGCTTCCCCCTACAACCCATCCCAAACTCACTTGGTACTATCGGAAAGAATACAATTTCTACGTAAGGGTATAAGAATTAAAAAGCATTCAAGGTTTCTCAGAATAGCCTATATTTTATAAAAGTTATTTTCAAAGACTAATATTGTACTGCAATTCTACAAAGCCTTTGGAACCTATATATAGTGAAGATGATTTGCAGTATTCATATACCTTTCATGTGAATCCGATGAACAGAATTTAATTCCAACATCTATTTAAAGGTCTTGATCAGTTTAGGTTGAGTTGTTTTATTGGATCAGGACCAGACAGAGGGAAGTTCTTATTTTGGATAATCTTGTCTATTTATCTTTCAATGGAACTTCATTTCTTCTTAAGTTGTGCTTTCTGGAGCTTTATCCAGGCTGGTTTTTAAATGATTGAGTGATGGGGCTTCCAGTGGGAACCTACAAGATCTTTTACAAAACCCCTCTACCACTACTGATATATGGGGCAATGGGATATGAATTAATGTACGTCTTAAATTGGAAGTTTTACATGCCAGACAGTAATGAACAGCCTGCAGCCACACAAGTATGTTTCCCCTTATTTAATTATCCCCAAAATTAAATTTTAAAAGTTTTTTTTCTAGCTTTCTCTGTTATTCACAGAAAACCATAAAAAATATACCAGTTCCACTGGGCCAATACACAAAGAGATTTCACTTTCTGTCTTTAATATCACATTTATATTATTTTTCTATATTCCTGTATTACTTTTTCCATTTTATCTGTATAGAGAGTAAATGCTGTAGCACAGATTCATATTGCAGAGAAAAGTCTTTACTATTGAACGTGGATTATTTCTTTTCTCTTTGCCAGAGTTTTATTTCTCTAATGAAAAAGTTGGTTGTTGAATTAGGGAGTTAAAATAGAGCATGTAATTTTAAACTTTGTCCTTTACAGTCTATTAACCTAGCTTCTGTTTCTCCACATTTTTTGTTTTCACTTTCACCTATGGATCCATTATGTTGGGACTAATTGAAAATACAGTCTTAGAATAAAACATTTCATGTTTCTTTGGCTTACAAATTAGCTTTCTTTTTCTTCTTTTTCTTTTTTTTTTTTTTTTTTTTTGAGTCTCTGTCAAACTAGGCGTCCAAATTGTGGAAGACCTGTAGTCTAAAGGATCCTAGTAACACATAACTATGCTCAGCTTGAGCATGGTTGACAGCACAACTACACAGTGCCTATGTCAGTTTAGAAGATAGTGATTCCCAGGAGAAATCCCTTTGTCCTTCAACAGGTGAGCCAACTGATCAAAGGTTTGTACGCACCTAAAATGTAATTGAACTTTACACATACTCTGGCAGAAAAGGCAGCGTGTGGACCTCACTTGCTATTCATTCTGCTGTCATGCTGTATTTTGTCTTCTGCTGACGCAAGTACTTCTGAGTGTGTATTTCAATCCAAGTTATGGAAATAGTAGAGGTCTCAGACTCCTTCAGGGTGTTTTCCCCTAATTAAAGATATTTTAGAATATATAGCTCTAATACTTCATCTAATTTTTGGTGTACAAAGAAGAACCCTGTCTTATACTGTAGGCAGAAAGATGTATAGTAGCTAGACCTCAGGTTACAGGGTCGGGAGAAACTGTATGAAGCCCTTCTTGGCCAAAAGCTTGCTAAATATATGTCGACATTTTTGCATCATTTTGTATTTAAAAGCAGTAAAATAGTGTTTTCTGTAATGATTTCACTTCCTTTGTGTATGTCTTCAGAAAGCTATAACCCATGTGGTGATACTTACCCTCTGTCTGATGGTGGGAGAGGTAGAAGTTGCAGGAAGGGAGAATCTTATTTACATCGAATTTGGGTTCCTACAGTGACTCGCAAAGCAGCTTGTGAGATGCGTGCAATGCCAAAATTCTACTTTCATGTCCATAGTCTGGGTCTTCATAATGTTTCTTTGGGGTTGATAAACCTCCCTTTTTATAGTACAGTATAACCAAACATCAGTATTAAGCACTTCCATTCAGTCTGATGAACAGAACTAATTTGACTTTAATTATGTCCAAAGTGACATAACTAAAAACACTACTGCTAGATGAAAAACATGTAAGCAAACTGCAATCTTTTCTTCCTTCATTCAGACAGTTTTTGTTCTCCTTCAGTAGTTTTTTTCTGTGATGTATTGAAAAGAAACATTTCTGGTATCCAAATAACAGAGTATTTCACTAGACTCACATTTCTTGCATAGAAGGAAGTGACAAGCACAAGAAAACTAAGACACAGCACGTAGTTTAAAGGGACACGCAAGCAAAATGCCTTTTCTTATTGGGTATTTGTTTTTTTCCCCAAGTGTATGTTTCTTCTGCCCTCGTACATGTAATTCAATTTATCATAAGCTCCGATTTTCTCTTTAGTAGTTCTTTTAAAAAAGTAAATCCAAGCTGTTCATGTGTACAGGTGAAATTTCACTGTATTCTGTTCTAGGGGTATCAATATTTACCAACACTATTTATGTAGGATTTTTTTTCTTTACTGATGAGTTACAAATAGGTCAGACATAAAAAAAAATCCACAGGTACTTAAAAATAAAAGCTAAGATATGAAGGGTTTCCTATTACAAGACTTCTCAAGCATGTATTACCTATCTCCAAATATATAATACTGCTTTTTGCAACACCCCTTACCAAGGTTTTTGTGAAGTTCAACCCTTTGGTAAAGCTTATGATTTCTTCAGAAAGTCAGATTTTTCCAGAGCAAGTGGTTGACTCAAGATTGAAATAAAAAGCAGCATGATGAAGAGAAAAATCAAAAGGCAACTCATGCAGTGGTATACAGTAAGTCCCAAATATCTGATTTCATTTATTTAAGATGAGTTATATTTATGGACAAAAAAAGTAGTTATCAGTGTGTTTTTTATGATTGCCCCGAATATGAAATATTGTATTATAAACATCCTATCTAAAAGTAGCAATTCTAACTTCAAGAATGTTTGATTAAAAGATGTTAGTCTGCTAAGAAGGAGGTTAGTTAGTATATAGTCACTGAAAACATGAAGTTTTCAGAATTGCTTTTTCTTGCATGTCTTTTTGTAATCTTGGTTACAAATGCAGGGCCTAGGATAATATCTCATCTAATGAAGCAAGGTCTTAATCATCAAACCACATACATCACTTTTGTTAAGGCACGCAATTCTGTACAGATATAGGAAAATAAATGCAAAAAATTAATAGTTTATAAATCTTTGGTAACTCCAGTTAAAAACAATCAAACAAAAAATCCTGGCTTTCACTGTACTTTCTAATTTGCTGGTTTCTATACTGGGAACCAGACTTCATCACAAGTTAGCATTGTTCTCTGAATATTTTGTTGATTTGCTGATTTAGTATTCCTCATTAGACAAGAAGATGAACTGAGAGACACCCTTTAATGCAAGTGAAGGTGACCACCCTCAGTGGCTGTCACCACCAGCAGTGTATGTTCCTTTCAAAATTAAGGAAGTCAAAACCAGCTCAGGTAAATTGCACTGCTTACTTCAGACTAAAGGAGACCAAATAAACTAAAGAGTTCATACAAATGTAAGAATATATTTTTTTTTCCACATTTTAGTAGTTATTTAGTAAGCTGATATCAAACCATGTCCTTCCAGTAAGCTGTATGATGAGCATCATGGGTATCTGCTTGCTATTACTTGTTCGGTGATGTCTTCCTTCAAATCACCCAATGTATTTGTTCAACCTGGAGAAGAGTAGACAAAGGATATGATCTCATTTCTGTCTTCAGATGCCTAATGGGGGGTTACAGTGAAGAGAAAACCAGACTGTTCTCTGAGGTGAGCCGTGAACGTTGAGAACTGAAGGACAGAAGTTTCAGCACAGGAAGTTCATGTAAGGAAATGAAAGTGGTCAAACACTGAAACGGGTTGTCCTGAGAAGTGGTGGAATCTCCATCCTTAGAGATATTCTGAATTCAGCTGGACAAGGTCCTGAGTAACCTAATCTGACTTTGGAGCCAGCCCCACTTTGTGTGTGTGTTTGTAGGTTGGATTACATGACCTCCAAAAATCCCTTCCAGCTTAAATTATTCTATAACTATATGATATAGCTGAAGTGGGAAGTTTGTAGCAAAATGGTACTGCCAGATGATTTTAAATTTAGATTGCAATAATGAGTATCCATACAGAGTCACCTGAATGCCAGATGTCCTACAGGGTTCCAGTGGGAGAGTTTGCAAAGCAACAGTCATCACATTTTGAATAAGTGTTGCAGAAAGAATGGATATTTACTTTGGATTCTTTCCAGTGGGAGCAAAAAAAGTAAAATTTTATTTCAGAAATCAGGAGACTAGTATAAAGCTTCATTTCTGTGTAACCATGTGCATGTAACCTGAGTGAGCTTGGCCAAACAAAACTAGCATTTTCAAGCTGATACATATTTATGAGGTCTGGAAATAAATAAATCCATTCCAAAATGATGTGAAGTCTGTTTGAGTGCTCTTCTGATAAGCAATCCAATTTTACAAACACCAGTTATCTCTGCTGTGGGAAATCCATGGAAGAGGAAAAATCTTGGATATAAAAGTGAGTCTGAAAGCTTCTTAAAAATTTTTGATTTTTCTTGGAGCTCAAACTGAGGGTACACCTCTGCTAGCTCTATAGAATCTGTGGGGGATTAAAATAAATCTAAATGACTGAATGGTATATATTACCAGACAGAAGAATAGCAATACCTTTTTCTCTCCACTGTACATCTTTCCCTCACTGTTCCCTCCTTTCAACTGCAGAATAATTCCTCTTCCTTACCCACCCCATCAGGCTTTTTCTGTCAGACAGATATGAATTTCGACTCTCATTGTGGAATTATAATCCTTTTTTTTGGTTACAGCAACCATAGCTTTCACCAGAAATGGGAATCGTTTATTGCTTTGCATCTCACTCAACATTATGGCGCTCTGACAGAGTTTTATGTAGCCAAAACATTTTAGCAAGTTTTTACTTGGTGTTCAGCAAGTTTCCTTCAAGGATTTTGCAAAAGTTACTACCAGATTCTATTTTGTAGAAGTACTTGAGAATTTTACATTATTATTATGGGAGCAACAAGCTTAACACCTAAGGAAATTCAAGTGTTATCCTGCATTATCTTTCCAAACATTTCCAAACGTTGCATGTTTGGTTACATATCAAATCAAGAAGGCAGAAAAGTTTTGTAAGCATGTATGTTCAGCAGACTGATGGAAATAGTGAAGCTAAGAAAAAGGCAGATCCTTTAGCTGGTCAACACTTATTTGCAGCCTGATGGTGAAAGCAGAGGGAATGGCATAAAAAGCAATTTTAGAATAAGAATGATTATAGTGTTCAGTTTAGCCAAAGGGCAGGAGGGCAAGTGAATTAGTCTGCCAACCACTATATAAGGGAACCTATGAAAAACCTAATTTTTCAGACAATACCAATGTCTTGGAGTTGTTCTTGGTTGTAGTGTTAATATGTTTGGTACAGATAAGAATTAAACTCTCCCCCCACCACTACCTTTTTGTTTAAAAAAAAAAAAAACCACCAAGGATCAGATTAAATATCAATGACAACAATCCCATTGACCTCTGGGGTGATCTCTGGGTTTGGATTTTTACATACCTTGTCTTCTACAAAGATGCCCTGGAAAAAGCATGAATGAGAAAGCATTCTGAAAATTTAGTGAGTGTGGTTTTGGTGTGAACGAATGTGTTATTGGAGTGAGGTAAGCTAGCAGACTATATATTAAGAAAAAAAAAAAAGTGTAATCAATTCATGTTCATTTATTTGCTTGCTTACAACTTAGATATGAAATGCAATCTGAGAAAAAATTGATATTTCATTTTTGCTTAATAAAATTGAATTGAATTGAAAAAAGTGATGCTCCAGCGGAGTTCTGCATTGTATGTTGATGTCCTAGTTTCAGCTGGGATAGAGTTAATTTTCTTCTTAGTAGTTAGTACGGTGCTGTGTTTTGGCTCTGATGTGAGAACAATGTTGATAGGACACTGATGTTTTTAGTTGTTGCTGGGTGATGTTTA
>JAVJGI010000001.1:80426234-80452960 GCA_035590275.1 Ibycter americanus
AGTTACCCAGCCAGGGCTGGTTAGCAGTCTCTCCATAGTGATTACTCTGAAACAAACAATATAGCTGCAAAGCTAAACCAGACTATATTATATGGTAATATTTCCAGATATAAACAATTGTTATCTCTATCTGGATAGTATTTAAACACATAATTAATCAGATGATAATTTATTCAATAATATTTGTTTTGTATTTGTTTGGTTTTCTTGCTGATCTGACGCTGTCTGAATACAATATTCTCTAAAAATCAATAGAAGGCTGAATTCCCTCTCATGGAACGTTTATAGCCTCCCTCTCTGTAAGTAAAGCCTCACAACAATGAAAAATTACTAATAGTGGTTAAGAATGGCAGAATGGAGACTAAATAGCTAGATTCCTTTCTCAGTGCTGCTCCAGAAATGCTGAATTACTGACTTTCGGATGTGACTGGTTATAATCCAGGAAGTCATATTAATGCAGAGGATATAGATAACAATCACATTTTTTTTTAGAAATATATGTGTCTCTCTTTATTGGCTCAGTTTTTGTATTATGATCTACTGGAGGAGTTAATTTGTTTTCTGGGACAAATGAGTAAACATGTCAGCTGTGCCAGGAGAAGGAATTACTTTGATGAACGTGGCTGTCTAACAGAGATTATTCTGTGCTGCTGGCTGAAGAGTTAGTATGAGTACTCGTGTATCTGTTTCACCTAAAATTATCTGGGTTCATGTACACTTTTAAAATAGTAGATCTTTGATAACTTGGCTCGGCTCAGCTTGTGACTGTGGCCTTTGAGGTGGTGATGGCAGCAGGAACAAATTTGGCTCAAAATGCTGAGGGCTGCCAGTATCATCTGATTGCAGATACACTAGAACTGCAGAGTGTTGGCAGCTAAGGACTGATGCGGTAGGGAGGTCAGAATATGGTAAAGAAGGCATGGAGAGAACTTGAAGCAAAGATAGTCACCACAATGTGGGGAAAAACCTACCCTCCTAGGCACAACAGAAGAGAAAAAATGCTTGATACCTTGTGCCAGAGAGGCAGACAGGGTTGCCAGTGCACATCGATGGTGCAGCATCCTTTTCCCTTTTAATTCAAGAAACCTAAACAGTGTGCTACTTGGTTAACAAAGAACATTCACCATAGCTGCCAGGAAAGATAAATCTCCAGGGTTCCTTTGGAGTTGAATGGAGGGTGATTGCTGGTAAGAAACCGGAATGCTGAAGTTGGTACCACAGGTTTTAGCATTGTGAAGTTCTGTGGCCTAAATTTGTGTTCATAATGTACATTGTACCCACAGCAGATCAAACTCTTATCCAAATTGTATTTAAACTGTTAAAATCTCAAACCTGGAGTCATGCTGACTACGTTTTGAACATGCTGATGCTCCATATCAAGGGCACATCAATATTAAAACAAAAGCTTTTGCCAATGTACTTAAATATCAGCTTGTTTAAGCTTGTTTCATGTGTGCTCCTGAGTCACATCAGGCTGTTTTTTCTGTGAATTTTGTTTGCCTGCTGCAGTGCTTTACCCTTGCACAGTGCCTATTTCTGAACCAGATCTCTGCCATTTTACAGTTTCACATATCACAAAGCACTGATATTCAAACATTAAAAATCCTAAATAATCCCCTTGTCTAATGACCGTGAGCATGAAAGCTGTCCTTTTTCTCTCAAACATATCAGCCCGGCTATGAAAAAGGGAGCAAAGATTACACTCTATGATGATTAACAAAGGATGTCTAAAAAACTTCCCTTCACTCCAACTTCTCACCTCAGTCACTGCTGACTGCAAAATCATTGACCTTTTGTACTCAGCAGTCCCCTAACACAGGAGTCAGCAAAAAAGCAAGGAGACAGAGCTGGGAAACGTTATTTTTCTGCTTCAACAACTCGTTACAAGTTGTGGACTGCATTGGAAATTTGTAAATGATTATCAGTAACCACCATGGTTTTGCTGCCTGGTTTTATTTTCTGTTAAGGAAGATGACCCAAAGTGCAACACAACTCTGTACAGACCCTGTTTTACTTAATACTTCACTTTAACAAAGCTGCCTTCACCAGCTTGCTGTGTACTTTTGAACTAATCACTGTACCTGTACCCTGTGTGATTTTAGCTCACTACATGAAATTTAGGGATAATTTTTCCTTTGTTAAATCTTTTCCAGAATGCGTGAGCAAAATATTATGTGTGAACCAAGTACTAAAGTCTTGAAGTAAAAAGGACACACCTCAGTTGGTGGTAATTTCTCACTCCTGTTCTTCCTAGTTTTTCAACATAGATTTTGTCAACCCACTAAATTGTAGTGGGTCTTTTGCTTCCTTGTTTATTAGTTTGATTAAAAAAAAATGAGGAAGGAACTATAAGAGAAGGCATTTGCAATTTAAATTGTTGAGGTGTTTTTAATATAAGACCTGTAGAAAATGATGTACCTGGTGGTTTTATACTCACTTACTTTCATATATATTCTATATGAAACATAGAAATTCCAAAGCCATAAAGCAGCAAATAGGAGCTTTGGTTTCAGTCTGCTTATTTTGGATGTGACTGCTGTGCTTCAGGTATTTTGAGGTTGAGTGTTGCTCAGTTTTTAAAATGAAAAATGAGGGTCTCTAAACTTAAATGCTGTAACTAGTGGTGTGGTTCTAATGAATTGTGATCCCTGTTACTACAGTGAAATATTTACAATACTTGGAAATTTTGATTAGGTTACAAGGTATTTACTAGATGGATTTCATGAAAAAGTGAACGAAGGATGGGGACTAGGAAGACTTAATTCATTGGAATGGTGCCAGTGATACTCTGGAGATCAGCCATAATTCAGGCGAGCATATTGTCTGCCATCCCAGGGATCTCTGGTTTCTAGGTGCAACTATCATTGCCAAATGTCTGGACTTCTCCAAAACAGGCCTGCATAAAAACCAAAAGAAAACAAAACAAAAAAACCAAACCAACCCCCCAAACATATATATCATCCCAGTTACAGAGATCAACTGAGAATTAAGGTAGTGATGTAAGGCGTGATTTGCAATGTAACAGTGTCAATTACGCTTGTAATGATGGGAAACTATTCTTAAAGCATGCAAGTAGATCATCAGGAGAGGAGAGTTTTCCCTCTAGCATTTCTGCATGTTGTTCGGTGTCTTGTTCCTTTGTCTGCCTTCAGTCACAGACATGTCTGTTTTGTGGAAGATACTAACCAACTGTCAGACAATCCTGCTCCTAGTTGAACAAAGGAGGGGGAAACAGAACAGTTAAAGGAGCAGTTACTGAGGTATATCCTTAATACACTGTGAACAGTTGATAGTGTTATTAGTCATTCACTTATTAATTTTCATGAAATATTGAGCAGAATCAGTCACATAGCAAAAAAAATACTTGAGAACTTGGGACACTTATTCCACTCAATCTATCCTAATACATTGTCTCCACAACTTTGTCAATAAAACTGGTGCAGGAGCCTTATAAAGACCCACCCTTCTAATGACTTTGTAAAAGGACTTAAATAGAATGGAGATTAAAAAGAAAAAAAGCATAGGAAAGAAATATGCAAATAGTTTTAGAATTTTTTGTGTAAGTTTGAGCAGAGAAGTGGTCGTGGGCTGTAGTGATTTAATTTATTGAAGTGCTACTTTTGATCTAGTTTGGATTTATTCATATCTGTGTATGAGCAGAGGCTGATTCTCTCATTTTAACTCTCTCACTGAAAATGTAAAGAGTGTATTGGGTCTGGCTGAGTCCTATAGCAGCCCTCATAGTTCTGTGCTTTGTATTGGTAGGTGGAAAAGTGGTGATAACACACCAGTGTTTTAGCTACTGCTGAGCAGTGCTCACACAGCATCAAGGCTGCCTCTCCAACCTTCCCCCTCCCTCGTCAGTAGGCTGGGGGTGGGCAAGATCTTGGGAGGGGACATAGCCAGGACAAGGAGTAACTGCAGTATGTAATTAGTTAAATTACATTGATGTAAAACTTCTATGAAAAGAAGATTGGTCTTGTGGTTGGGAAGATCTCATACCGAGAGAGTTCGTGGTAAAATTTATCCCTGAATTTGCATGAGCTGTGACATTCCTATGCTTCCATTATTGAGAAAGTACAAGATAATGTAGAACTTACATAACAGATGAAGAGCATTCTATCATTTTTCTGATCGCACCATGCTTATGTATAAAATTGACCATGCTGCCCAAACTGATGAATAGGACAATGAATTAAGGACGATGAAAGAATAAAGAAAAAAAGTTTCTGTTAAGACACTTTTCTTCGTCTGTTGTTAGCTCTCCATCGGCTCTGGTAAAACCTGGACTAGCAAAACTACTAAGGTAGTAACTGTATTTGGGTAATGGCACAGACGGCAGAGACTGTTGAAAAGTGCTGGTGAGTCATGCTTTTTTGTCATAGACCTCAGCTTAAGAGCCTGCCTCATAATGAAGTGAGTTAGCAGCAGAAAAAATTGTATTACTTATTCTAAGCATTCAATATGCATGTGCATGTCACTGTTCATTCCTATGGAACAGTAGGTCAAGTCAAGTTTCAGATGAAACAATTCATACTGTAGATGGGGAAAATACATGAGCAAGACACGTGCAAAGACTTTGTACACTTTGACCTTTGAGCTGTCCACAGGGCTGAAATGCCAGTTAACACAAGAAGTACATCAGTCCTGGTTTCCTTTGTACTTCCTACCTGTACAGGTGATAGAATCAAAAGTGTTTGCCTACTGGGGCTGTTCTGGTAGAGTTTTTTTTCACATCAGTATCACATATTTTGATTAATCGGTTGCAGCATAAATTTTGTCACCAGCCTTCTTCACTCCTGTTATGGAGCACTTATTAAAACTTACTTTGTGGCATTTTTGCCCTTCGGTATATGAAATTCATTAAATTGACATTTAATCACTTCAAGATTTCCACCCTGATTTTTCTAATACTAGTAGACTGACATCAGAGCAAAGGTACACTCTGCAATTTGGCTTACAAAAGAAGTACTGGAAAGTCTGATGAATCAGAGTCCTTAAGCACATACTTAATTTGAGCTGATGCCCTCTTGACTTCAGGAGGAGTACACCCTTTTCTTAAATGTTTGATCAGGTCAATAAAAAACATCAAATGCTGGCCTTTTATGCACTGCTTTCTCATTAGAGCTTTGGAAGGCAGATGACGGATATGTGATTACAGAGTAACCTTCGTGTCATTTTAAAAGGAGCTCCACTACTCCCACTTATGCTTAGAATTGGAAATCTTTAAAGATCACATAAACTATTACAGACAGAGCATGAACATGCTGGAGGAACCAAAGGTACAAAGTCGGGATCTAATCTGTGTGAGGTGTGGGAAATAATCTTTTGCTGATAGGGACCTTAATGGGATGCTGAGAGACGGTGAGAGAGAAAAGGACAGATTTAAGTGTCTGCAAAAAGCAGCTGGAAAAGAAAGGCAGAGAAATATAGAAAATGAGATTTCCAAATACAGTATTTCAGCTTTCCAGCATAGCTGAGAAGTTGCTGTATGGATAATTATTGAAGAATAATATTGCAGCTTACAAATATAGTTGTTACTTACAAATCTGGGAGAAACTGGATGCCTAGAAGATCCCTAGAACAAAATAAAAAGTGGTCTGGTGCACTTCAGAAATTCGTCTGGATCTGTTTGACAAGAATGAGTAGTTGGTGGAAATACCCGAACCAGATTAATATTTAAAAATGTATTAAATAATGCATGTAGGAGTCTACTGTAAAGGAATTTTGTATTCTCTTGAATCTTTTCTCACTTCATTGTCAATTATTCTGCAGTTTATAGAACACCCAATGTAATTATCTCTCAGTAAATAAATCACTTAATTTTTAACACACAGATTTCCTACTCAACAGGTATCATGTTCTTACCTGTAAAGGAAAAAATCCCCATAACTAATTTTTAAGGGGTTTTCCTGCTTTCCACACACAGAAATGTTAGGGCAATTTTGCCATATGCTTTGTTTTTTCTTATCGATAATTGATTCACTTGAGTTTCTTATTGGATACAAAAATCACTGATGATGTCCACTAAGCTCCTGGAGTAAAGGGTGTTGCTTCTTTTCACAGCACTGTGTTAAATTCTTACTCTATTAATCCTTGTGTTAAAAGTGACTTTTTTCCATAAGAAATTTTAAGAATGAAGAAAAAGTTTCAGTATTTGCAGGATTTTTCGCACTGAACTACTAACATTTTTTATTTAATTTCTAGTGGAGACTTAGAGTACTTATGCTTCTTTTGCTGCAAGGCTTGACATCTACGAAATTCCTTTTCTCTGTCACCTTATTTGAAAGAGAGCTGTATAAGCTGTATCCAATACAATGTAGACATGCTTGCTAGGCTTTTACTGAAAGAAGTTTTTTTTATTGTAAGGAGACAATTTGAAATTGTAACTGAGAGATTCTAAAGGTCTTATGATTCACATTCTTCAATGGCTTTGTTCTCTACTGTATGGGTGGAGATCTGGACTATTTTTTAATCAGAGGTAAGCACACAGGCATGCATCACCTTCAACAAATAAATTACCTATTCAATTCCTCTAAGAAAAAATTGTTTTCTTTTTCTTTGTTACTCCCAAGTTATCCTGTTTTCTTGTAGTCATTATTACTGACTAATGAGCAGTGTTCTGGCAAATATCCACAATATGCTTAATCAAACATCTGGCAAAGGTAGACAGTAAGAGTTAAAACTCTTTACTTAGTAAATGAGCATTTCAGCATTCAGTTCAGAAGTGCTTGAACCTTTTATTTGACATTTACTTTCTTTAGTATATTGGACTTTAACCTCTGTCTTTAGATCAGACTGTACCCTGCACAGTTGACTATGAAGTGTATGTCAGTGCAGGAACTGTGTGACAAAACCAAACAATTTTATACTACAAAAATGCATAGACATAATGTTAGTGTTCCTGTGCAGCAAAGCATCCTCTCTGATGGTTAGGAACTCCATCAGAAAGAAAGTCTAAATTGTCGTCTGAGTGGTTAGGAGAAGTTATAGGGAAAGCAGAAGAAAGAAGCCTTTTCTGGCAGACAAGGAAGACAGTCATGTATTCTTACTGCCCAAAATTTTCCTCAATGTAGCTGAAGGACTCCAAAGAGTTAAAGCAAAATGACAGGTGGGCACCTGGAAAACAGTCACTCTTATATTTTATGTGGAATGCACTGACTGACTTTGCATTTATTTTTTTTTTTTTTTTTCCTAAGAGAAAAGAAAAGAAAAAAGTATGCTGGAATACCTGAGTTATAAATGACAGGGTAAGTATATGCCATAGGTGAGATTAAACCAGTTAAAACTGATGGATGCATCAATGGTTCTTCATTGTGAAAAACAGAATAAGAGGAAGTTGTTTATTTGAAGATGTAGTCTCCAAATCTGAGCAACGGCCTACTCAAGGCAACTTGGTCCTTCAAACATTGGAATTGCAGGGTTTGTTTGAGTACAGTTGTCTGTATGAATCAGAGGGCTGGAAAACAGGAGAACCGGGGAGAAGTAACATTTGCTAGAGTTATAGCAGAACCTTTAGAAAAAGTCTGGAGGTGAGGGAGTATGGTGTAGAGATTTCCAATAGGTTGTTACATATGTTTCCCTGAGTTCAAAGAAATACTCTCAGCCAGCTGAAACAAAGTATCAAGCAAAGAAAATAATGTGTTACCCGAGGGGATCTACTTTTAACAGGGTGTTCCCAAAGTGTTGAAGCATGGGATGTGAAGGAGACGGGAGGGAAGCGGCGCTGCCTGATGGGCGTTATCTCACCTTCGCTGTACTGACAGGCAGCGCCTTGGGTCCAGGGGAGGCTTGGGGGGTGCTCGCTGCAGTCTGGCCTCTGCTCTGAACACTGGAATAGCACAGCATCTCCCCAGCTTTGTTATTACAAGGGGACCGTGGCACTACCTATGTGCAGAGAGGTGGCAGCAGCACAGTGGAATTCTGCACTTTGCTCTGCAGGGAAGGACGGTAACGCTCCCAAGTGGATCGTGCTCTGTGCCGGCATCCCTTGGCTTTGCTGTGCAGCAAGGTCAGTGATTGCTGAGGCAACGCTGAGGGGCTTGGAAGCAGAAGGTGGAGAACATACAGTGCTGTTGGTCTGAGGAACTGAACAGGAAAGGGGTTAGAGAGGGTTGTGGGATGGCAGGAGAGCATAAAGAACGTTGATCATGAAATCTGCGTAAGAGGGCACCAGAAATAAATAATAATAAACTGTGTAAACTCCACAAATGGCAACTTAAAATGGCAAAAGATCCAGTTTATGTAATTCACTATCTTTTTTCCTCTGTTGCCTTTCCTAAAGGCAATAATAGGAATTAAGGCAGCTTTTACCCGTTCATTGCCAGACAATTTTCAATTAATTCAAATATCAACAATATTTCTTCTCAAATTCCAGATAATTTTTTCCTCTGCCAGTTCCCTTCTTTTGCCCTAATTTGTTGTGGAATATATATGCATGTATATATAAATTGCTTCAGCTTGTATCTAGATATGAAATCAGGTGTGATCTGGACACTTGTTGCTTTTGAGCTTCTGTCGTCAGCTGTGTGCAACCATGCAGACAGGCAGTTCAGTGAGATTTGAAAATATCTGCTAACATGCTATTGTGTGCCACTTGTAATGAAATGTTTCCCATTATCATATAACATTAAGGTTTGTAGTACAAGGGCGAAGGCACAAATGTAATGAGTCTCAGAAAGACAATGCAAATGCTCACTGGTGTCCCATCGCCGGCACTAATATTGTATTAGTTAAATGAAACTTCGATCTGAATTTAGTCTATGCTGCATGCTGTGGTGGTGAACATGAAAAAACAACCCAAAAACCCAAACAGTGAATGCTGCAGATCTACCACAAGGAAAGGATTTCTTCTTTCTGACAGTCTGGTGATGATTACCAGTCCTCTTGGATACGTGATTTGGGTAAGTCCCACATGTGTATGTAACTTCTTAGACATATGTAGCCATGTAGGAAAGCTTGTAAGAGGAATAAGAATTCTTATCACAAGGAACTCTTTCATCTAGTTATACAATTTCATATATAAACGTTTTAGTCTTCATCTTGAAATAATAGAATTTTCTTGCTGCTTTCATTACTCTATCTGGAAGCCTTTCCCTGAACTTGTTGTAAAGATGTATTCATAGCTGATTTATTACTGTTTGATCTTCTGCTGATAATATTGCTCCATTTAGTTCTCTCTAATAATTCTAATCATCTTTCTTAGCAGTTATTACAATTAATCTTCACTGAAACTGGTTGACCAGAACTGTACAAAATATTCCTAATTAGGCCTTTTGTTTCCTCTCACAACAAATGTATTTCCTCATGCATTTGTGAATTCATTAGCCCTTTCACAGCTTCAGCAATCGTTGTTCATAGCCATCTTCCAATAGACTACTTCCAGCAGACTACATCTTCCAATATACTTACTTTTTTATTTTTTTTGGTTTTTCAACCTATATGATCACCCATAATTAATGAGCCAGGAGTTCTTAACAGATGTTCCCAAGTGCATGACTCTGCTCTTTCTACTATTAAATTATACCTCATTCTATCAGTCAAATCAAAACAGTAATTTAATACTTCTATAAGATGGTTTCGTCTTTGTAATAATGACAATACTGCACAACTTTATATTGTTTGCTAATTTCATGTGTAGTATTTTTTAAAATTCTTTAAATAACTTATTAAACTGTACTGGTAAGATGCCTAGTAAACTCTCATCATTCCATGGCTACCTAGTCAGTATAAGCTGCTGTTGATCCCTCTAGCCACATCTTTAGCTGCTTTAAATACCTTGTATTAACACCTGTCTTCTCTACATTTAGCAGACCTTTTCTGGAGGGATATTACATCAAAAGCCTGATTTAAATCTCTGATAAATAATATTCTTCTCTCTAATAGCGCAGATAACTTTTGAACAGAAATATTAGCATAGTTTGAGATGATCTGCTGTTGATAAAGCCACATTATCATTTATACTGCTTTCCATTTATCTCTCTTCCCTTAATTCTTCCTTCAAATGCTATTCTAAGTCTTTTTTTTTTTTTTCATTAAGTCAGTTTAATAAGCCTAGCGGTTCCAGAACTGGTCTTTATTCCCAGTCTTTTGAATATGGTTTCTATGTTTACTGTTCTACAGTCATAATATACGGCATCCAAAAAGCAGCTGGACTTGCAATTCCATTTGACAGTTTCATATTTCTATATTCCAACATGGAAATTATCCAGCTTGTCTTATTTTTGCTTTATGAGGTATTAAGAATGTTCACATTTATTTCTTTCTCATGTGTCATAATCTCTGACGTTTTACCTTCATTTTTACTCCTTACTCTAAAGTCCTCGCCATTAACTTTATCGAAAATGGAGGCAAAATATGCATTAAATATGTGGATCAGACCTAGATTAATGTTAATTCAATTAAATAAAATCTCTAGCAAATAATAAATTCTGTATTTACAGCACTGCAGCCATTTTTGTTCCTCATGCTTCTTTATTGTTTGTGAAGAATTTTTGCTGATTGTTTCAATGGTAAGTGTAAAGTCTACCTCAGGAAATCTCAGAACTTTTCCTTCTTTCTACATCCTCTGACTTCTGAGGAACAGTGCACTCTCTTTGTTCTTGGTAGATTTGCATGTGTACAAAAGCAGCTGATGCACTGAAGGAAGCCCATAAGCCTTTTCTATTAGCTTTTTCCCCCTTGCTTGCAATGTGAACTCTAAACAGTGTCTGCCCTTTGATTTGAATTAATTCCTTACTTTCTGTGTTTTAAAAGCTCTGCATTCCTGAATTCACTCTGTATGGTTTATTTAGTTCCTTTCTAAAATCTCAAACATTAGTCATAGGCAGACCTGTTGTCTGTCTTGCAGTTTGATAAAGACTGATTCAGCTCATGGTCGCTCGATCCAAGATTATTTTCTATGAAAGGCTGTTCTGTAAGACCTTGTTTCTTGCTAAACCTATGTCCAAAGCAGCATTAATTTTCATTGCTTCAGTGGGTATTTATTAAAGAGATCTGTCTTATAGCAAGTTCAAGACTAGCTAAGCTGTCAGCTCTTAGTGATGGCGTTTATATTGCATCCAAGTTTGAGAGGTTAGTCTCCCACGTTTGCACAATCACTACTTTTTATTTCTTATAATCCTATAGAGATTTCTCTTCATATTCTCTCCCAAGCTTAGTGATTCTGTAACAGTACTCCAAAGCTCTCTCTTCTGGGGCTTTTCAACTTTTATCATAAAAAGATTGTGTTTTTTCACTACAGGATTAGTTTTCAACCTACGGTCCACAGGCCCAGGGAATTCCAGTGCCTACTTCTTTAGGGTGAGTAGAAGATCATTAAGAAAGGCAAGTTTAGTGTCAATAGCCTAAATACCTGTATTCTCTCTAGATAGCTTCATGCCTCCCCTATTAATTGCCATGCATTTCTATAACATGCAGAGCTGCCCAGTCACCTCCCGTGTTATTTCTGTCATTCTTGAATAACTGAAAGCTTTAGCAATTTTACTCAAATTGTAAATAATTTTTCTGCCTGTTTCCATTCCTGCAGTACCCGGTTACATTTTATGCTTGTTGTTAGGCTTGCTAGAACTAGTTGAACATGTTTTACTCAAAAAGTAATTCAGTGGAGAATGGACACTTTTTTTTTTTTTTTTAAATCAAATAGGAAATGTTTGGGGCTTTTTGGTAAGTTTTCAGCATTTTGTCCAATCCTCCAAAATACAGGTTAGAACAAACATAATGTAATAATAGTATAAAATGAAAACTTGAGTGTTTTCTAATTTTTGTTTTCTCTTCAGAAGCATAAAATATTCTATTTAAAATGAAAGTCTTTCTATTGTAATTATTTTTGTGTTGGGCAATACATTTCTGAAGTAGCTCCTGACCAAACTCTTCTTCAGAAGTTGTGCTTTGCTTCATTACCTGAACACTAACTAGTAAACCAATATTAAATGCTTCTGACATTAATGTAAGCTAGTCCTTGGTGAGGAGAAGAAACTAAACAGAAATACAAAAGACTGCAAAGCATCAAAGTCTTCTCTGTAACAGCTGTGCTTTTAAAGTTTAGGAAACAATAGCAGAACTAGATGAGGTTAAAAAATTACAATAATTAACAGAAAATAAAAAAAAAAGCAACAATCCTTCAAGCAGCCAGAACTAATTAGTGACGACATTTAAAAATCCTGTTATTGAAGAGGCTGATTTCAAATAAATATCACTTCCTTTCCCTGCAAGAAGAGAGAAAATTTCACCTGCTGTACTTTATTAGGATTATCAGGAGTATATTGCTGCTGAGCCTTCAGGCAGGACAGCAATAACTCTCAGTACACTGGTCAGCAATTACGCCAGCATCCAAGTATGAAAAGCTGAGTAGAGAGAACTGCCTGTTTCACTGAATATTTTCTTTCCATATGATCTGCTACCCTAGGTGCTACAAAACACCTTGTTCTCAGAATTTCCCATGGTGTTCCAAAGACACCTTGTGGCTCTCCCCGAGGACAAACAATTTCACCCCCAAATAAACGAATGAATGGAACTGGGTGGAAAAGGCAGTTTTCTACTGTCTGATGCAATCTACAAGTAGATTCCTAGACATAAAAGAATCAACAGGATTCTCAAGAAATAGAATATTTTTTAGAAGTCAATGTCTACAATAATATTTTAGTATTATGATATTAATATTTACAAATACTCCTATTGAGCAACTGACTTCACGAGTGTTTTTTTTAAAGCTAATATTAAATACACTACTATTCTAGAACCATGGATTAACTACTTGTGATCTAGCACTTGCTTTCTGTTGTACGATCCAGGTGTTTCACTTTCAGATTTTCTTGACTGATACTAACTTTCTGTATTTTTTTTTTTCTGTCTGGAACCGTAATCGACTTACGTGTTCTTTGCAAGCAATTTGTCAAGAAATGAAAGATTAATGGCCATGAGCCCAAGTGAGTCATTCCACCTTTTTTTCCTTAGGATTTTAATCTTGATATAAAGAATAACTTGAATATTAGTCTTAGGTGCCTGATCAGCAGAAATACTAATGTACAGAGCTAATACTTTGGCTTTATGAGTTCTTTCTAGTCTAGAGAGCCAAAGTTTGAAAGAGATCTCTTTATTTAGTCTTTTGTAAAACTGAAAATAGCATTCCTTGTTTACAGGTGAGAAAATGATGTGCAAAAATTTATAAATTTTCAAACAATACATTTGAGTCCTACCTAAAAATACAATGTCCTATCATGTTTTTATGAACAAGAGACAGTATTTGTCCTGACTAGCAATTTTGGGGTGTCATTTTTATAAAAGCTAGTGTAAGAGCTGTAAAAAGTATATGTTCTTTGCACAAGGAATTTGTGAGTTGATATCAGTGTGAAATAGAATAATATAAAAAAAGCTATACAGGACCATATGTAAAAGCTTTCTTTAAAAATAAAAGTGAATATCTGACTTCAAAGCAATATTTATGGTATCTGGGTGAAATTTTTAAAAGTGCAATATGATTGTTCACATTGAAAATAACATTAGCTATTTGCAGTTGCAGTATTACTTATTAGTGTTAGCTATTAGCTACCAGACGTTCATCAATATGAAAGCTTTATTCTGAAACTGCTTACCTATTTTATGGGATCTCATCTGTTGTGATTTGACAGTTGAATCGCTCTGCAATTCAAACAAAATGGAGCCAAAGACTGAAAACTGAGCTGGTTCACAGTAGAAATAGTTTATGAGAAAATAGTTGCGGATTTTGAGGTGAGAGGAAGGTTGGCATCTTGACATTATGACAGACGAAATACTTTAACATGGCTGTCTTGCTGGCAGAAAACTTTCTGAGTTTTCATTGGTATCAGTTGGTTTAATCAAGAGCAGCAGGAGACCTCTTGCTGATAACTTCACTGCTTGTAGGTGTTTACCTCTGGGGTTTTTTTTTCCACATCGAAGATTATGTGCTGATGTGCATGGCTTATTGCTGTAGCAACTGTATCTAGTATGAGAAACACCGTCCAGTAACTTGTCTTCTAAGAAGTGGCATTCAGATCAGATTTCAATTCAAGTCTCAAAAGTGGTCAGAAATAGAACCATCACTCCAGATCCTAATAACTATCTTAGCACAGTGTCAGGAGGGGTATTGCATATACGTGGGATTTTATAGGCACTTAAATGAGACTGAAAAATGTTAATGAGAGCGCTTTTGTTTTTCTTCAATTTGTTTTTGGGAGGAGGAGCGAACGAGGCTTTTCCAACATTTTGTATATAATCTAGTTTTTCTTTTAGCAACTGCTCTCTCTCCCTACATATCTCATGATAAGAGATTTATGCCCATGCATGTTAAAAGAGATTAAATATCTCCAGCACAGTTATGGGCAAATTATGTCCTTCAGAGTCATTTATAATTAAGGCTGGGGTAAATAGTGTGAAGTGTTTTGAACTGCTAAATGAATTTGTTTCAAACAAGCTTTCTCCTTTTCACCTCTCCTTGCTCTCTAGATAGTCTGACAATCCCAAACGTTCACAGAATGCAAACCTCAAGGTTTCATGTGGGAAAGAGCTGCATTTTACTTCCAGTTGCACAACAGTCATTCAATATGTCTGTAAACTCATCCACCTGGGAGAGTATGCAAACATCCTGCAACATAGCTGACCAACTGCAGCTGAACACAGCTCGCATTTTGACGGTTTCAGTTGAACAACAAGATCAATATTTTATTAGATACGAATCAAATCTGAGTATTAAATTCAAACAAATGATAGCCTGCTGGCAGTTTGCCCTGAGCACCCACTCTGTCAGTACCGCTGAATAAACTGTTCTGTGAGAATTACACAGCGAGCTCTTTGTGAAGTGCAGGAATGTTCAAAGCTTACCTGCTCTTGACTGCTAGAAGACAGCCTGGATTTCTGGCTTCATATGATACTGCTCCACAGTTAGTGTGATGCAGATGATGGCAGATACCAGACATCATAACCACATAACACAGTTCTGAAGTTATTGTACGCTCATATTGCAACACATGTATTTTGGAGGCTTCAGGCCAAAGAAGAATTTGTGAAACTTTTGAAGCAGTATTTTTGTAATTCACAATTGGATCCTACTGAGGTATGATTTTTTTTTGTGATTTTGTGATTTGAGGTGACAGCCTCAAAGTAACATTTGCAGTGCCAAGAACTGCTTGGTTTTTGGTTCAGCTGGAGATTCTCCAGAATGTCTACTACCTCTACGGCATCTGGGAACTACACTTGGAAAATCTTCAGCAAACTGCAGATTGTTGTTTTCTTCTGCCAAAACAAATCAAGATCTGTTGAAGCCCTGAGAGTTGTACCTTGTCATGGAGAAAATACTTTGAAGAAAAAAAAAAAGACCATTAATCTTGATAGTACGTTACTGTCTAATGACTAGTGACATTTTATACACCAGATCTTAACTGCCTAGATATTGCTATCATACCTAAGCAACCACCAGGAGTGCATTTCTCTCTGCAAATCAGTCTTGAAGTTCGTATCTTGTCTTTTACTTTTAGTCCAGAATTACCATTGGATATTATAGGAATCTAAGAGGAATTTGTCTGAATAAGAACAACAGCATGAGGATCATTCTGAAAATAATATTGGACCTGAAATAACTAGGAAATGATTGATAGCAAATGACTGATTGACTATGACAAAAAGGACCTTGCAATGTGTAGCAGTTGTATTTCAATGTCACTGTTAGCTTTCACACATTCATATTGTGTCTGAGAGCAAATAATTTCATTAATATTTGGAATTACTATTACTAAATACTGTTCTTTTATGGAAAAGTTTATTGGGAAATTTTCCTTCAATATAATAGCTTCATGGCGTGTAAGTTAGCTTGATTGATTTTTATGCAGCTATGGAAATTGAACCAATTTCATGACACATAGATAACAAACTGAATTCATGTTATCTTCCTGCTTCTCTGAAGTACGCTGAGTCACAGAAGAAGTCTTACTCTGAAATACTGGCATGTCTTTTGAGTGAATGCCAGAAATATGAGCAGAAACTTTCTTGCCAAGTAACTATTTGATTGTCAGATATGCAAGGTTGAGGTAAGTGGACACTACTGCCATTTCTTCTGGATTAGGAAAAGCAGTTGTAGGAAAAGGGTCATGTGAGCCCTATAGATCTAGGGTTTAGATCTAGCAAAGATCAACCTTGTCGTACTTGAAAGTTAATTTTCCATTCTCTTCCTTTGATCCTGCCTTCTTTTTTTTCACTTATTCTTGGCTCTGCAGTTCTGCCCTTACCTTATGCCAGCTATGGTGTCTGTCAGACATTTATGGGAGCCAACTGGGTTTCATAAACCAACAGAAAACACCCAATCCCTCTTTTTTTTTTCTTTGGAG
Source organism: Ibycter americanus (assembly GCA_035590275.1). Taxonomy (NCBI): domain Eukaryota; kingdom Metazoa; phylum Chordata; class Aves; order Falconiformes; family Falconidae; genus Ibycter; species Ibycter americanus. The sequence goes on from JAVJGI010000001.1 coordinate 80,442,572, forward strand.
CTAGTTTTCTGCTATATTAATTCTTGGAATTCTCTTAGATGGAAAGCCCAAGAAATGCCAGGGCTTGTTCAAGGCTAAGTACAGAGCAGTTGGGGTGGTGCAGAGAGAGGAAGCAGTGGCATCAGTGCCAGGTGGAGACAGTGAGCTGCTGGATGTTAGTACCAACCAGTTCTATGGGTTTCTTTGAGAATCAGGAGTGAGAAACAGACTCCTTAAGTGCTTCCAGTAGCCCAAGAACAGCTAAACACTTCTAATGGCTGGCAGCAGCTCTGTTCCTCCAAAGTCAGGGAGTAAGTATACTTTAAAACAGGATTTTTGGCTTGATGTCACTCCTCAGCTCTAGAGGCACTGAACTGTTGCCAATTCAGGATGCTACTCAATGAAGCTGAGAAATGCCCTTATAAAATAGAATAACTTTTCAAACGACTGTTTAAGTAGCTGATACTACAGCTGAAACAGTTCCAGTTGAGTTCAGTCCTTAAAATAATGTATAATATAGTGGTGTGCAATTAGGTCTGCTAACTTTGATGTAGAAGGTAAACCCCAGGAGGAAAAGTCAATGATAATGCCTAGTATGAAGATGCATTGCTAAACAGATAATCCTGCAATTGAAATTCCCCTTCATGATACCCATGCTGTCTATGTCAGAGAATATAATGACCTCATACTTTTGACCCAAACGGTCAGTTTTAGGGAGGCTTACAAGTTCTTCCCAAGAGGGGAATAAACTGATAATGGAATCATATTTCTTTCACATAATCCTGATTATTTCAAAGAAAGAAAACTCTGTTGCCCTGAACACACAGTGAACCAAACAGTGAAAAATTATTTCCCTTTTCACAGTTCAGAGCATCTTTCCAGCTGGTGTTTTACCCAATTTTTTTCTTAGGTGTTTGGTATTTGAATGTTATGGCTTTTTTTGTTGCTTTTTTTCTCTGTAGATATCTGGTCTGTCTTCTGTGTCTCATGTTTTAAGAGGTCCCAGAGAGTACTCCTTTGTTTTCTAGACTGCTCATTCAGAAAGTTATGGTCAGCTGAATTGTTTCTGCAGACAGAAAGTGAAACTGGCAAGAAACTTTCAGCTCAGTCGCTGAAAAAACACTTGGTAAGTGCAGTCACAGTTTGTTTTTGGGGAGGTAAGGAGGTGAGCAAAGCCTTGATCTCAGTCTTATTGGTAGCTTAGGCATCTATGAATTGGAAGTATCTGGTAAGGAAAGCAGAGATTCAAAGTCCTCAGCAGCCTGCCTGAAGACACTAAGTGTATGTGAATATAGTTCTGACAGCAGTGAGGTGTCTGTCATTTCAAGTTCCCAGTGAAAAAACGACAGTTTCTCAGGTATTTTTAATGCTGTGAAAAACACACATTTCATGAGGAGGATATTTTTTATCAGAATATCATGCAGATTGGGTATTCCAAGCGAGCAATAAAGTTGGATAGCATTCAAGAATACTATCACAAAGTGGCTGCAGTTCGATCGCACCCACCATTCCTGCCTTGTGCTTAGTCTTCCTATGGAGGCTTCCCTCCCACCGTTCAGTCTGCTTTGTATTTCTTCTTCTCCCTAGGACAGAATTTGAGCAGAGTTACATCCATGTCTTCCATTTCTTGTGGGTGCTAAAAAGGGACAAATTGTGTGGCTAACTAAATAAGCTTAATCTTACATGCAGGATGGATGTGGCTTCTGTGTAATAACAGCACTGAGCTCTCTTGTACTTGTCCCAGTATAATGATTGTCGTTGAAAAAACAAGTTGGTCTCTGAAAATTGCTGGAAGTTCTTGCCTGTTCCCAAGGATGAAAATATTGAAGAGAACTCTGTTGGTTGTCTTGAGACTTTATAAGCAGTGAAAAGAGATTGGGGGTGAATGGAATAACCGAGACATTTCAGAATGGCCTTCCTAGAAATTCTACTCTTGATTGGATTCCAGTAGTAACCTCTGTGACAGTTTTAGGGAAAATCTTGCATAAATTGATTGGAGCATGCCTAATGAGAATGGTGTATCAGTGCAGTCCTTTGTCTCTTCGGTTTGTAGGAGCTTTGAGGATCACGCTTATTCTAGACAGACTCTTTAGAGAACTTTACTAAACTCTGAAAATCTCTGCTGGACATATGCAAATGACAGGCTTTTTCATGGCTGTAGAACCTGGCCAAATACGGATGAACTCAAGCCTTTCAAGAGGTAGATAGTGGTGAATGGTGACTCCCTAGCAAATCTGAAGCTCCACCTTGAAGTTTAAGAAGCACTAGAATTTTTTAGTGCAACAGCCAAATGAATACTTTTTCAGGTAGACCTCCCCCCCTATCCCTCAAGCTTTCTCAAGGGTTTATGAAACAATTTGTTTAGCTACATCTAAACAGTATTGTTGAATATTGAAAATAAAACTCCCCCAAATCCACCAGTCTGTGCAGACACCCATGTCAATTTTCAGTATGTAAAATTTCAGTCCAAGTGATAATGCCAATCAAAGTTATGAAAATAAATGAAGACAGGGAATTTTACTGTCCTAGTGACTCCTGTGCCACCTGTGAAGAGCTTCATGTTGCAGGAAGCAGTACAAATTGGAACTGATGCATACAGATGGTGGAAGGAGCTGCTTTCAGTCTGGTCCCTTCTACTGTCACAGCTCTCAGCAAGCTTTGTTACCCTTATACTGCCAAGTAATTTCTTTTGATACACACACTAAAGAAAAGGAGCTAAACCCCAAGCACTCTAGAGACTGAATATTGTTCTTTCCGAATGCGTGCAACTTTCAGATAGTTTCAAGACTACAGTATTTATTACAGGGACCTTTTATACCAGATGGCAGAGAACTGAGGGAAGATTTTGATCCAGATTTTCCTTCCTGTTGAAATAATTCAGTCTTCTCTCCCTTGCTTCTGGCTGCCATTAAATAAACTTGATTATAAGATCCAGCTCTCTAACCCAGGAGATCCCAAGCTCTGCCTGTTTGCTCAAGCACCAAAAGAAGTGGCAGCATCATCTGTGGGGATTTTGGCAGCATTGGCAGCTCTGTACCAGGCCAAGAGTATGAGACTACTAGAGTCCATTCCTTTTCTTCCTTCTCTGGGTCTAAAAGCAGGTTTCTAAACCTTCCTTCTCCCTGATTACCAACTACATGCTATCCTCAAACTGAAAACCTCAATCTCAAATCCTTTGTGCCACAAAACCTGTCATCCCTACTGGCATCCCTTTAACCCTTCTGTCTATTCTGCTTGGCTTGACTGTAGGGTAAACCCTACTCACAGGTGGCTCCAGATGTGCAGAGGCATCACCTATGTGGTGAATCACCTCACGGGGTCATTAGGCACTGCAACCATGAAGCACTTGGAAGGGCTTTGCGTTAGTGGTATGCATATACAGTTTGGGAATCTGTACTGTAAGCAGAACTCTCAATAGCAATTATTTTACACTGATGTAAACCAAATTCAACTTAACTTGTATAAAATTTCATAGGCAAAGATGGGAAATATTTGTTGCATGCAGAATGAATGATAATAACAATAAATATTAAACATGTCTAGAGTTGCTTCATAGCTTGTGTGTTTCAGTTGTTTTCTCAATGCAACATTTCAACACTCAGAAAGCTAGCAAGCATTTAATTAGAGCAATAGTGAAAAAAAAAATAATTCCAGAGACCTAGTTGAAATGTTTTGTGTTCCTACTTTAATGACTAAAACCAAAAATGAGAACTGTGTATATATTGCTTTTGTACTGTCCAACCGTACATTGTAGATGTAGTTTTACTGATGCTTTTTTATCAAGTTTTTTACACTTCTGTACTAAAATATAAGTACTTAATTTACCACAGATTTTTTTTGCCTTTGAAAGTGATGTCTGTATTGCAGGAAGTCACAGCCTTTGGGCTTAGTTACAATGTTCTCAGTGGTACAAGGACCTGGATATTTACCTGTCAAGTCATATCCATTTCCCATAAAGTGTTGATTTACTTTGTTGTCTCCTTAACACACTTGAGATTAATCTACTTTTAAAAAACCTCAGTGCAGGGTGTCTGCATTTTGAGCAGGTGAACTAGGAAAGGTTTCATACGAGGTTAAGAAAGGGAATATCTGAATTGCCTCTGGGTGGCAGTGAGTCATTATTTCTTGACATCCGCTATGGCTGTTTTCCGTGTCCTCGCAAAGAGGCTTTCTTAGTTGCAGTCTGAGATTTATTCAGTTTTCAAACCATTTTGGATACATCTTGAAATCCTAAACACTATATTCTTATAGTGTGTACACGGTTGCAAACCAGTCAGTCCTGGAAATATAGACAAATGTACTAGGTGGCATGTGTGCTGTGAATCAGCGGGTCTCTGATACGCGCTTTGGTGTGACCAGGGGAAGCCCAGCCAGCCCAGCCTGTGCCCAGTGACTGTTGCATGTACACACACCCCCCGAGCTGAAGGGCTGTGTAGCATACACATGGTAAGTTTAAACACTCTGAAAGTACAATGTGATGGACTGCACATTTGTGTGAACTGTGATGACAGGTGACATTGGTGGCTCCACAGTATATCTTTCTTTTCCCAGCAACCAATGACTTCAGACTGTATTTTCTTTACACTTCTGCTTCTTTTGTGTGCCGATGTGACTGCATACTAACACGATACCAGCACAAAATACTTTCAAGGTGTTTGTATAGTTGTTTGGGCTCGGTGCAATGATGGTATGTCTGATACTCTGTTCAGTTCAATGACTGCTGCTATCACTTGAGCATGAGCAGTGGACCACACTAAATGCTGCTAATAAAGAGATTACAGGCCTTCTAGTAAGTCCTTGCTGGCTGACAGTATTAATTGTAATGCTGAGGAGATGGAAATTGGCTCTGCAATTGTAATTCAGGCTCTGAGTTAACAATGTGTTTAAATCCGTTACTCTTAGCAAGTGCTTGTGTTGACTGCATTTTAGCAGTGTAGTCGCTAACTTTTGTACATCTCATCTGGAAAATGTTTTCACTTTTATGAACGTCCTTAATTCCAACCTAGGAAAGTACCTTTTGTGCATACAGAAAGGAAAGCATGTTCTTAGATGCGTTACAAATTGGGATATCTATCACCAGCTCTGATACTGTGAGTTAAAAGCAAGAAGCACAATTCTGAACTATATGGGTTCCACAAGGCTCACCAGAAAAATGTTTAAAAAAAATCTTCTTGTCATGAGCAAAGTGTGTGTCCTGAATATCATCAGATTCCAATTCTGGATAACAATGCAAATTAGGTGTTTTTATCTTTTTTAAACATGTGACAGCTTTTAACTCAATGTTCTGCATGGCTAGGACTAACAAATACCCCTAATAACTCATCAGTAAAAGGACAGTGTTAAAATCATGGTGGGTCTCAATAGCCTGAGAGTTGAATGTGTCAGTAAGAACATTTTGTGGATTGTGCCAAACAAAGGAAAATGTGGAATGAGTAAACAATTTTAAACTTACTGAGAAGCAAATGATATATTTGGTAGAGGTTTCCAATACAATATATTTTGGCATTAAAATTTAAAATGACTCTGAATACATCTCTTTTAGAAAACACTGTTCTGATCAAAGACTTAACAGCTTGATGGATGTGAATGAATAAATCTCATAAATTGAGATACTGCAGCTGGGATTGCTGCATTAATAAGAATGAGATTATCATACTGTTAAATCATACAGCTATACATTTAAAAGTATGTAGTGGGAATAAATGCATATTATATGATGTCTTTGTCTTCTGCTCTCAGCCCAGCACTATCACACTACATCACAAATATGAGCATTGGTAGATTTTGACAGTCTCACACAAGATGCAGTTTTCAGAGACAGGTTTAATAAATGATTACATAATTGCCATTACTTTCGTGAACTACCATGATTCTTGCTTCCATTACTAATGCAAAAGAATAGGAGCTGGCACAGAATTTTGTTACCAAAGATGATGTACAAAATAGTATTAATGAAAGGTTTTTGATATAAGTTAGTGTTTCACTGAAACTTCACTTTGAAAAGAATTTTATCCATCTTTGAGGTAATTACCATTCTCAGTATATGCTCTAATTTCATATTCACACTCTGATTTCATAAGGTTGTCTCTGGCTAGACAGAATTTTCCTAGGACTGAGCAAAGACTATGAAAGATCTATCCCAAATGCTGCTTTCCCTAAATGTAAAATTTGTAAACTAAGCCCTCTGAAATTAGTAAAGAAACAAGTATAGCTGTCTCCTTTACCTTTTTCTCACATACTTATGCAGAGGAATGAGAAAATACGCAGGTACAGATAGACCATCACTTTGAAGCATGTACAAAGACAATAATTTCAGAAAAGCTCAGTTTGTAAACTGGGTTCCATTTTTAACCTACAGTGCTTTGAAGATGTTCCACATTTTGCTATGAAGGGCATTGCACTGATGTATATATGATTCTATAATGAAATTCCTAAGTTCTTCAAGAAATTTCTGTAAAACCTGCTTGTTTTGATTAGTATTAGATTAATTTGCACCATTCTGAATAGGTTACATATCTGTCTCAAAGTATGAGGTATGATGCTCATTTTGGGAGATTTTCAGAGGATGACAGTGGCTTTGTGAATTTCCCAGGGAATGTTTGTACACACTGCCAGCTGGTGCTCCTGTGATAGAGTCCTGCAAGTTTCCCTACAGGGACCTCAGTTACAAGCTGAAGTCAAAGTTTCCTTACGGAAATACATCTGACAAGAGTCTAATGCCACCTAAAACTCACAACCATGGGTGTTTTCTTAACGTGACTTTATCCTAGAGTTGGCTGTGTCTGTGCCCAACCTACTCAATAGCATGTGTGCTCATAAACTTGGACCTTCTTAACATTGTCCCTCAATAAGTAGTAACACTTACTACAGGAAATGTTACAGAATTTTTATGCTTCTTTAAGGATAGCTGAACTGATTTAAAAGAAGAAAAAAATCCCCTGTACATTTAAGCTGAGGCTTGTGAGAAGGATTTAAATGAGAACCTTCTCAGAAATCCCTTTCCACTCAATGGGATTGTCAACCAAAGTTGATGAAATGCTTGTCAATGCTGCTTTCATTTAAGCGTGCACTGATCTCCTTAGTTAATTTGATCTTTCCTTGTATGGTCTTATATGCACATCAACAGGTAGATAGTAGTGAATAATATCAAGATATTGGAGTACTGGTTGAAAAGTTTGTAATTACATGTATTGTCTGCAAAATATACTGTTTCAAGGGTATGGGTTAATTCTGATGTCATTTGAGTATTTCTGAGATTTCAGAGTTCTTTTGTTACTTTTGACCAGACAAAATGAAAGAATGGAAGGAAAAAAACCCCTAAACAAAACCAAAACAGCCCCCAAATCTGAATTCTGTTTGAACTATGGACCCTGGTGCATATTGCAATAATATTTGAAAGGCTTTGGTTTTATCCCCAAAAAGGACAAACATATTTCAAAACTTAAGCTGACATTTAATGCAATTGTCTACTTAAAACTAGCTTTAGATTTTTTTACTTAAATCTGAGTCTGCATTTTGATGTTATTCCCTTCAGTGTCAGTAACTGGGTGCTTAATCCTTGCATCAAGAGGTACTGGTTTTTTTTCTTTCTTCTCTGAGAATTCAGCAAAACTGATGACTGATGATCAGTACTTTCCTACCTTGATGGGTAGGAAGTTAGTTCAGTGATGAACTACTCAAATGGTTCTACTGGAAGTCTGTGTTCCTGACCCTTCATCCCTTCATTACTTGTTGCTCCTTACTTATTATCAAGGCCCAGGTGCATCAGCAAAATCAACTGCTTTGTGTTACTTCTATTTTTTTTCTTTGGTACTTCTCAGACTGCCAAGTGTGAATGTTCTTTTTCTAAGAAAATAAAGGACATAGTTCTGAATTGGATAAATTTAAAATCCTTTTGGCTTTTGAGGATGAGCAATATGGCATTAGATTTGTATTTTTCCAGACAAAACGTATTCTTATTTTCTTTCCAGCTAGAAAGAGCCTGCATTCAACTTTCCTTGAAGGGATGTTCATTTTTCCAAAGTAATCCAAGTGGAGCAGATCTTATGAGATCAGATGAAGTTGTAATATTTTGACACCTATTTAATCTAAACTAGGATCTCAGGTATGGCTTCAAGTCCTAATGTGTTGTTCAAAATCAATGCTGTTATACAAACAGTCTTTCCGTCTTTATTCTGTTTATTGTATACTGAATATATTACGGATGAAATTACATAATTATATACACATCCCCCACTTCATCACCTTAATATGAGAAGAAAAAAGGTATTTCATAATGTGTGATAAGCAAATAATTGTAGCGCTCCCAAGTTTGTTCACCTGTATTGTGTCTGTATTACGTGAGCTTACTGGTGGCCAGTCACTACAGCACACCCAGATGGCCGACCGATTTGCACTGGATTATTGCCTTGTTGTATGTATCCCGCTTTGTGTTACAGCAGAGGCACAAACGGGTCCCTTCTGGATTTGTGAAATTGTCGTGGTTTAACCCCAGCTGACAACTAAGAGTGAGCAAGTCCTGCTGATCACTCCTTGGCTCTCCAGTTGATGAATCAGCTTAGGAATGAGGATCAGGGAGTCTCAGCTGGTGCGGTATTGCTGCTGCTGAGCCGTTGTGGTAGCAGTTGGCACCTGCAGTTCTTCAGCGCTCGGTAGGTAGACAGCTGCTTAATTTCCTCCATCTCCAAGGCAGCTATACCGATAGCCCACCAGTACCCTTTTGGGTCCTTAAAATACCCTCTGCTGAGATAGCCTATGCCAAGAGTGCATGGAGCCTCTGGGCCAGTCACAACGGGGTGCCTTTGCCACTCATTCCCAGTCAGGCTTACTTCAGCTTCCAACACAGCTAGCTGGTGGGATCCCCTTGTCACTCCAGAAATACAAATGGTTTCTGCCTCTTCTTAGCTTGATGGCATTAAGGTACATTGTGCACGTTGTGCACTGGTATCTACTAGAGCCTTACACTCCTGTGGGTCTGATGTGCCAGACCATCAGACCCATGCAGTCCAGTAAACCCAGTCGTCCCTCTCCTCCACCTGGCTGCAGGCAGGGCCCTTCTGTAAATGGTCATAAGTTTCTCCACTTACTTCTTGTAAAAACAGATCAGAATTCCTTTCCATAAGGTCAGGAGTAACACCAGCCCTTCCACTCCGTCTGGGGAACTGCCCACTGGAGACTGGAGCAGTAGTTTTCCTGGAAGAACACCCTTTTCTGATTTTTTTCACTTGCAATTCATGTACCCATGCCTCTAGGGTTGAGGTAGATTTTCCATCCCACTTCCTTAAGCCCTCTTCGTGGTCCCGCAGGTAAAACTGCGGGGTATGCTGTGATGTGTCCCCTCTATATCCTCTCTCTCTAGCAAAAGGATGCTTACTGTTAATAGCTGAGATACTGGTCTGTACACGTGAGGAGTAGGACCTATCCTCTTTCTGTTGCTGGAACTCCTGGGGTGTTTTTTCCCAGTTTTTGGATAGTTTTTCCACAGCCGAGGCACAAGTCCATAGGGAGGAAGAGACATTGTCTTCATATTGCTGGAGTTGGCGAGCCACTTCACCATGGGTGCCTCTTTGTCTCCCCAGCCCATTACTGCCAATGAGTTGGCATATGCTGATGGTGCGCTCCATACAAATTTCTGCCACACAGGCCGTGTGCATCGGACTTCATCTGGATCTGTGGGTAACTGTGTGTTGTTCGGGTCATAACAAATCATCTAGCATGGCTAATTCCTTCAGGTACTGGATACCTCTCTCCGTGGTGGTCCACTTGCCTGGGTGACATATCACACAATCACAGAATGGTTGGAGTTGGAAGGTACCTCTGGAGATTGTCTAGTCCAACCCCCTGCTAAAGCAGGTTCACCCAGAGCAGGTTGCACAGGATTGCATCCAGGCGGGTTTTAAATATCTCCAGAGAAGGAGACTCCACAGCCTCTCTGGGCAGCCTGTGCCGGTGCTCTGTCACTCTCAAGGTAAAGAAGTTTTTTCTCATATTCAGATGGAACTGCCTGTGCTGCAGTTTGTGCCCATTGCCCCTTGTCCTGTCGCTGGGCACAGCTGAAAGGAGCCTGGCCCCATCCTCTTAACACTCGCCCTTAAGATACTTATATGCACTGATAAGATCCCCTCTCAGTCTTCTGTTCTCCACGCTGAACAGGCCCAGCTCTCAGCCTTTCCCCATAAGGGGGATGCTCCAGTCACCTCATCATCTTTGTAGCCCTCCGCTGGAGGAGGCTCCCGTGTTTTCTGTCTCTTGAACTGGGGAGCCTGGAACTGGACCCAGTACTCCAGGTGTGGCCTCACCAGGGCGAGGTAGAGAGGGAGGACAACCTCCTGTAACCTGCTGGCCATGCTCCTCCTAATGCACCCCAGGATCCCATTGGCCTTCTTGGCCACCAGGGCACACTGCTGGCTC
>JAVJGI010000001.1:80464687-80484034 GCA_035590275.1 Ibycter americanus
CCTACTATTTTAGTGCATTTTCCATAATAAAACATGCATTCTAATTAGAAACAAGCTGCAATGAAAATGTTTGAAAAGGAAATATTTTATTCCTTCCTCTTTTGGAGAATTTTTTTCTGACCATCATTAAAAGAAATTGCACTCATGATACAGGATTTAGTTTACGTATCTGCAAGCAGAATTTGAAATCAGCTGGCTGGCTGGGGTAAGGACCTCACATGTGAATTCCACGTGAACTGTTGCTTATTAGAGCTTTCCCGAATTCTAGTGTAGCTTCTCCAGTGTTAGCTGGTGCCAGCATACAGCTGGAGAAATGTTGATTAATGCAAACTTTATGGATTAATCAGTATGAGAATCAGTACCTCAGAGACTCAGAAATGTGTGCAAACTCTGCTGTTCCAGTGCCCACAAATCTCAGACAGGTATCTCGGTTGAAATTGCTGTGTTTTTTTCCTCTGAACCACCAAGTAGTAAGTGAAAGACTGTTGCAGAAATAAAAGCGGTTTATTTTCGGTGACAAAGAAAGTGGGGAAGGAGGCCACAGGGACTGTTCTAATCTCTCCTCCATGGTTATAGTGAATATGTCTCTCTCTCTCTCCCCCCGCTCCTCCGCCTCCATCAGAAAAAAACAAGTGCTGTATCTCTTGTCCTGTAGTTTCCTGAATTAAGTGTGTCTCTTGTGGACCTCTTAGACACAGATTTCAATTAAAAAAAATAAAAAAATCTCCTATTGGGAATCACCTTGTTTTCACTTGGTCTTGATTTTTAAGTGAAGGTTATTACGCTAATCAATACAAAATAAGGAAAACGTTAACATGTGATGTAACTGATAATATGCAGGTGGATCAGATTAGTCTGAAATGTATTTTGTTGTCTGTTTTCTGCTGTTCAAGAGCTGTACAAAACACACATCATAACCCTGCAGTTAAGCTGTGTTTGCTTTTTTTTTGTCATCAGAGAAAGGTGAGGATGCTGGAATGTATAAAGGGTTTCCTTTGCTTCACCTTCTCTCTTGTACATTTCCCAGCACACTTGTGCACCCCCTGTGGCCCTTTGCTTCCTACCATCTCTGAGAATAGATTTGATAAAAAGAATTGCTTAAGCAAGAAATATTTATGATTGATGATTCTTTTTGCTGTCCTTCTTCAAAACTGAAAGCTTTGTTCTCAGTAGACAGAAGGAGGAATACAAGTATCTCCTTAGAAGAAATTTGCAAAGTGTTGGCCCTTTTTCAGCATGGACATTACTTCATATCAGTCTCAGTGGGAAGGAACAGGACAGTAGCTATCCTACCCCAAGATAATGAGGAGTAGGAAACAGAGACTGTAAAATATCTTTGGTAAGTATTCCCTGAGACTGACGGGAGAAAAAAGCACTTGTGTAAAATCATGGTAAATAAAAATGTAAGTGGTTCAAATTATTTTAGTGAATCTTAACTAGAAAGATCTTAGCTGTGATGGAAATTGTATTGTATTGAAATCATATTAATCAGTATTAGAAACAAATTTTCAGTATTTTCCGGTTCCAACCGTTGTATCTATTTACTCATTATACATATTCACATGTATCTATGTACTTATTTACTGAAGAGCTGCCCAAATTCTGACTTCCGAGAACTTGCATTTTCTGTAATTTTAGCTTTTGTACACTGAAAATTAAAGTGCAAGTAGCTTGTAACCACTATGATTGTTGAGATGGTCATATGACTTAAATATCTCAGTGATTTTTAAACTAATTTTCTTTTCTTAGGTTGTCAGAAGACTGCCTATTTAAATGCCAATCTACTCCACTGGAACTGGGTTTGATACATGCCAGGGAGAACTGAAATCTTTGCATTTGGATAATTTAAGGTAAATACAAATTATGTAAGAGATTTGTTAAGGTCTTAAAGGAACCATTTCCAAACAAATTTTATTTCTAGGTAACATTTACTTTGTATTCTCAGAATATCCATTTTATATTCAGTTACTCAGTAGAAATGCTTTAAAACTAGATAAAAGAATGCCTTGATGCATTGCAAAGGTCTGGAACTGCTGTTTTAAGCACAAAACTCACTTTACCCCTTATAGTGGAGCCAGAAACAAAGCTCCATAAAACATGAAATTGTACTGTGAAACAAGAAATGCACTCTTGGTGTGGTGGGGGTGTGTTGCATGGCCCTTGTTTACACTTAAGAGTTGTGTTATGATCCAAGAGCACATGGGAGCCATCTGTCCTCTTTGTGCCAGGCATAGTACAAGCCTGTAAGAAAAGGGACAGTCCCTGCTTGTCAGGTGTGCTAGGCTTTGCATTTGCGCTACTGGGACCTAAAAATCTCTTAAGCTCTATGTTCATTTCACCTGTGTTATCTGATAACTTGCAGAAGAGTCATCAAGTGAGCTGTTTATAATCTTGCAGACAAACTTTTGCATTATCACAGTGGTAGCACCTGCAATACTACTGAAATACAAATAGTATCTGGGGAAGCTTGCTTGCTATCTGACTGCCCCATGAATGCTGCTGAAGGCAGATGCTCTCTGGATCTTAGATCCTCATTCATATTTGTGTTTTGTCTTCAGACCCTCTCAAAATTTTTTTCTTAAGGGGCACACCCAGCACTATGTCATATAATCTACTCAAAGTATGGCTGTAAATAGGACCATACATCTCTATCGTCTCGTTGGGAAATGTTCTTGTATGATCTTAGTTCTCTTAATTAAAAAAAAAAAGAAGCTACAAATATCTTTGATAATGATGCTTAATGGTTTCATACTGTATAAGAGAAAAAAAATGAGGCCACCTCAGGAACCACAGCATTAGCAGTGAACTACAGCTTCTGTAGTTTCCACTTTCTTTGTATTTATGAGGTGCCTTTGGTGATAATCTTTAAAAATTCATCTTCAGTTCTGTTTGCTTCAGCCATATGTTGCTAGGGACTGCAAACTAAAGGTTGGGATAATCATTGCTATCCTATACTTCTCTACTGATCAACCCTTTCAAGTAAGGGAGTTTTTTCATACAGTGATAAAAAGTCTTGGGGTTGATACAGTTTTTGATTATCATGATAGCACTTTCATTCTTTTGCCTGGTATAATTTTATGTTTTTTACTTCACCTTAAAGTTTAGCTTAATAGGACTTAATATGGCTTACATGTGACACATACTTGTGTTGTCAAGACTTTTCTCTTACGGTCAGGCTGAGATGAATGCCTGAAACAGCTATTCATTCAAATTGCCTGGGAATAGAGTGCAGACAGAATATCAGATCTACAAAAAGTTGAGACACTAGTCAGATTTTGATCTCAATGAAAACATGTGTGTTTGAAACTGATGTCAGCGGCACTTACTTCAGATTTATATCTATGTAATTGAGAACAGTATCTGATCCTCTCCGGCTGGTCTGTCCCCTGAGATATCTTTACTTATGCATTACAGACATTGGCCCTGTTGTCTTTTATATAACCTGTTAGATACATGTGCCTTTTTGATCGTTATGTATGCCAGTTTTGTATCAGTCTTTACTGGGCCTACCTGGTTCGTTATTGTAACTTAAAACATTTTGAATGGGTGGCAGTCATAGCAAGTGAGAAATATCAGGGTATTTTCATCTGACCCATTCAGATACAAGTACCTATATTCATCACATGGCAATTACTTATGCATGGGTTGAATAGTTGTTGTTGTTACCATTTCCATGTTCAAAAATATACTGAAGAGATGTCAGAAGCCTTTGCAAAGCAGGGTGGTATGTGAGAGGAGTTCCTTAATGTTGAGTGCCCTGGATTAACGTTGGTTTGGTGTCTGAAGGATAGGCAAGCTGCAAGGATGAGGCTGCTCAGCAGTCCAGTTCTGGCTGCAACAGCCTTTTGCTCTGTGTGCTTTAGTGAATAATTCAAGGTTTTCAAAAGATGTATAAATGACCACTTTCTACGATGCTTTTGTAAAGTCCATCTTTGGAGGTGGGGTGGGCTAGGATATGTCTTGAAAGATGCTAGACCATATTTTCCTGTTCTGCCGTACGCTCTGGTATGCCATCATAGGCTTTGATTCATCCACTATGATCTTAAACACTTAACCTAAGGACCCTAGTAACCATAAGTTACTGCTAAAATCAGCAAAGGGTGATAATTGTTCCAGAATACGGCTCAGTTAACTGAAGATGTGAACTGTCTTCTGGACTGGCCATTTTATCTCTATTTTAAACGGGGAGCACAGGCTGGCTTGGTTCCTAATCTGAAATGTGCTGAATTCTAGACCTCGTGTCTCAGTGCTTTGCAGGAAAAAGAGGCTAATACGGTATTTCTTCCTCACATACAAAATGAAGAAAATACCTTAAAAGTTGTGGAGACATACGTGTATCTAGGATTGATAGGGCTATTTTCTTCAATTTTAAGTCAAGTGCTGCAGGTATGTACTTTCTAACTGCACAGGATTTTGTGAAGATTAATGCTTGTAGAATACTTAAAGATGTAAAACACTGAATAAACGATACTTTCTATTAGGTTATTTTTGTTACTTTTGTTTTGTGGGGAAAAAAAAAAAAAGAATTCGCTATACTGTGAACTGGGTGAAATAATATGAGAGGTCTCCAGTACAGAGATTGTGCTTTGTGATGAAGGAAGTGCCAAATGGTTCAGTGCTCCTAGGTGTACATGAGTCACACTTCTGTTCATCTCATTTTGAGGTGAAATGCTCTGGAAATTGAGTATATGAGCAGTGCTAGATAGTCAGGAAGATACTGGTAGAATAAAGTAAGTTGCTTGAAATTAATTATTTGGGAAGCACTTTGCAAAGCAGAACTGTAAAGGAAGTAAAATTTTCAGCTGGCTCATTAAAGCGTGAGCACGTTATATTTGTCAGTGAATTAGTGATTAACGTCCCATTTTATTTTCATGTAAAGTACAATATCTGAAAACTAATGTACACTTATCTCCAAGATACATGATCTTCAAGTGGTTTGTCTGTGAACGTGTAGTTTGGTTACTCATTTATGATTAATTTCATCTGGTTTTGTACTTCGAACATTGATTTCACTGTTTTGAGCTGCCTGGTATTCTGGAAGTTGTGTGTCTTGCAGCTAAACTTAGATCTGAATCCCACAGACTTGTTTTCTCTGTTTGATGATTCTTTCTCAACTGGATTTGTACAGAAGAATTTTCAGATTTTGGTTAATGTGTTCCTTCTGTCACTTTTCTAGATATCTGAGTCCAAAGCATAAGTGCACAGGGGTAAGATGTCGAATAGCACTGAAGTGCCTGAACATTTGGGAGGTTCCTAGTGTGTTGTTTTAAAGAGAACTGAGTCACCTGGCTCCCTTAGTGATTTCAGGCACTGAATATCAAAACACAAAACCAAACCCCTTACACCAGTGTCCTCATGGTATAGGCATGAAATCCCATTTTAGAAAGTGATTTGGCCTCAAAGTCATTGGCATTTGTTGTACTCCAAATGCCTACACAACTTCTGCGTTTGATGTGTATTAAATGCATATGCATTATACATAGTACATACATTTTTTGTGAAGGCTTTCGTCTGGAAGGAGGCTCAAGTATGTTAGCCAGGATGGAGCTGTGGTGTGCTCCCACAAGATTCCCACAGGAATCTCAGTATGGATGTTAAAGAAAACAGGCCCATGGGCTGCACTGAGTGTGTTTATCCTGCTCTGTTGAAACTCACAGTCATTGTGAGCTGGACACTGAATAAATCTGGCTCCGTAAAAACCATAGTGTTTCTAGGCATTAAGCAAAATCTCCAGGGCTAAGCAAGCAGCCAAAGGGGGCGGTTCTCAGCACTACAGTTTTGAATTTAAACACTTTGCATTTGGCCTTTGCTGCCAACCATTTGGTACCCCAACCCTCAGCCTGTACTTGGGTGCTAGGGCAAGCGTTCCTACGGCAAGCTCTGCCGTATTTGTAACTTGCACATGGAAAGGCATCGCATGTTGCGGTACCAAGCAGTTTGGGTGTGCCAGCAGCTGGCGATGCTGAAGGCATTACCCCAGGAAGCGCAGCAGCAGAGATGCCATGCTGCCAGGGATCATGCCGGTGTGCTGCGCTGTGTGCTCTGCCCTCAGAACTCCGCAGTCCATTTACTATAAATAGTGCCCTTTGTGGTAAATTGTGCGGTGCAGTGTGGAGCAGTTATCTTTGTGAGAAATCGTTTTACTCTGAGTCAAAGTAAAGCTTCAGCGTTAGTGGCTACAGGGGAAACTGTGAGTTCGATCAATAACCTCCCTGTCCCCCCATTTCCATACCGACAATGATTCATTGTGTACCCAGATTCTCTGTTTCTCAATTAAGCAGCAATGAACTGAAAACTGGCATCGATGTTTCAGAATACTGCAAGGGCTAGATCCCCTTGGGTTTCCATCCCTCCTGCAACTGAACACTTCAGCCTTCAAAAATTTGTTTTGGCTTCTGAAGTAGGGATGTCATATCATTTTACAGTAGTGAGTGTTTCTTGCCACTTGTGGCAATGCAGAAATCACCACAGGGACCGAGATTGTTCAAGTGTTCAGCAAGAAAAGCTATATCCCGTTCATAAATCTCTAAGTCAAATCTGAAATAAAAGTCATGCAGCAAACCAGAAAATGAATTTTATTTTAAATTGAAACAGGGATCAGCAGATATAGCCTGGGATTTGGAAATGATTAAGTGTAAGATTCAGTTAAGAAGTTTCACCTCTCACGAAAATATAAAGCAAACATTCTCATTCCTGACCTATAGATCTTTACTGTGTTCAGAATAATAAAATGACTGATCCAATCACATATTGTTGCAGAAGAACTTGGGGCATTTTTACTGAGACATGAGTCAATAATAGATTTCGTAGTTTGGGCTTTTCTTTTCTGGTAAAATCGTGGTTTAGCTTCAGCTCCTCTCCCCCTGAATTGTAAGTCCTACTGGTAGTTGTTGAAATGTGCTGAAGGCTGTGTTTCATCTTAGCTTTGCTTACATTAACAGGAATCTTAGTGTAAATTGATATTGCAGTCCTGAAGGTCCAAGCGTGCTCACTTTATTTCTTGTCCTGTAGAGTCATGTTTAGTGAAGAAATTGAGATTCAGAAGGAAATGTATTGAGTAAAGTATGTAAATCCAATGTCCTAAGTGGATAAAATTAGAAAACTAAATTAATGGTGTGTCTAATTGATTCAATGAGTGCTGGTAGTTTTCAGCTTTGAATCCTAGAAAGATTTTCAAAGCCTGCTTAATCCTGTCTTGCAGGACTCCTCCCTGCACCAACTATTAACCAGACTTTCCTTTCACTTGTCTTGTCTCTCTGTACTTGTTTTTTGGTGCTTGGATCTTCCTTTCCTCTACTGCAGCTCAGATGGCTTCTTATAGATCTTACTTCTCTAAATTTAAAAGCCACGCTGCTGGTAATGTTGTATCTTGACTAGTTGTACAGATAATTCTGTCACATTTGGCTCCTGTTTCTCTTTACTTATTTTATTGGGCTAAGGAAGCTACTGATATTATGATTTAGCATAGTCTGTGTGGTATGTTGACATGGTAAGAAAGGTATTCAGAGGTCTAACATAAAACCCTAAAATAACCCTATATTTACTGAGCATAAATTCTGCATCACCATAAATTCCAGTGGGCAATTTGAATCTCGAAAAATACATGACAGAGAGGGACTTTGGCCGTTTCCAGGACAGCATGTTCGTACTTTTGATTTGAATAATTGCTTCTTTTACTCCATAGAGGAATCTGGTAGATTGGAGAACTCCTCTTAGTCTGCTGCCAAAGATAGGAATATAGGATTCAAAAGATAGGAATATAGGATTCAACTCCCAGTCTTCAGCTGTCACTGGGGCTGTTCTCTAGCTAGCCCCTTCTCCGAAACAAAATCATAAGGAGCTGAGGTTAGATCTGTAGACATACCCACACGGATTGCATGGGGAAGCTTTTTCTGTGGTGAGACAGTTTTCTGGGAGTGGAGTCAAGGTCAGGCATTTTGACCTTTATGAATAGGAGAAAAAAGTCCCTTCTGTGCATAGGATTCCTATGCTTTTCCAAAATTTGTCCATGCTCTGTCTCCTGCCTTTACTTTTCCTCTTGTGATGAATTTCCATGACTGGAAGATACATTCTATCAGTTGCTGTGCCCCACTGAAGGGAAGTAAGGGAGAGTTTTTGGCTCCTACTTCATCTAGATGCTTGGTGGGCAAAATTCTCCTTTCTTTGACATTTCCCTGTGAAATGGAGCAAGGGATGTTACTTTTGATTTGGTATTATTTCCATCAAGCTTTGTCAGATTTAAGACAGAATCACTGGAGCAGTGATCTCTGACCGAAGAAAATCTGTTCAAATCAGAAGTCTCCCTGAGAACATGATATACAGATTGGCAGATCTGTCAAAATGGGCTTCAATCCATCACCAGTCTTCCTAAAATTCACTTGTGTGTTATTTACCTTTCTTTGGCCTATTATATGTGCATGTCCACTGAACAGTTATACCAGAATCTAAAATTCAGGAAATTATTTCAGTCTTCTGGAGCCTCTACTTGACATCGTGGCAATGTAGCAGAGTGAAAACTGCTGCTAGTATTTGTAAGATCTAATGCTTTGTCTAGCTGTGTTGAAATAATTTACTTAAAAAATCAATGCATGTGTTTTTTTTAAAATAAAGAGCTAATGTAAAGTAGTATTGTAGATGAGAAAAGGAAGGTAAACAGAGATACTTGTTTTAGCTTAATCTGAACAGTAATAATACTAAAACATGTTGCTGCATCAATTCTGTAGTAAAGAGACTTAAGCATCTGGAAATGAAGATGTGCTAGTAGTGCTAAGCTTTTTTAAATGGAATTGGGACCCTAGAGCTGGGAGGATGTGAAAAAATATGCTTAGCTTAGCATCATGATGAACGAAGCATTTATTAATTAATGCTGGGGAAGATAATGGTGTAGTAATGGCTTGCAAAGATCAAAGGTCATAAATCTTCCAGGTTTCAATTCACATAAAATTTATACACACACTGAACTTTAACTGGAGAAGTAATGCCCTGGAACTTGGTACTAAGGTTGGATAGGGAATTCCAAAAGTAATTCTGGCGATAATATTTCAAGATAAACTACTGTTTGGATTAAAAAGAAATATGACTATTATGTTAATCTTTGTTTGCAATGCCCTTCATCAAGTTATCAAATTATTGCTTTTGCTGCAGGCTTTCTTTTTTCATCTATGCCCAGACACCTCAGGAAGAACTCTGCTGAAATTGGATTGAGCAACCTGGTCTGAAATAAATTTTGACTCTGCGCTCTGAATGGCAGGTTGCACGAGAGGATCTCCTGAGATCTCTTCCAGTGTGAATTATTTTACTATTCTGTGTTATACTGATGAGAGACCAGAACAGGGCCCAAGTTACAGGGCATGTATTTGACATTTCAGGTACGCTGGAAATGCGGGCAGCTGCCACAATACAGATGGAAGTATAATCGTACCTTTTAGCATTAACTGACTTGAATGAAAATCTCCTGCTTTTCTAAGATAGCAAAAGAGGACAGATGAGAGTGAGTTAGGAAGGGAAAAATATGTTGGTGAGATGCTATAATCTATTGAATTATGTGGTCCTGAAAATGTTGTAGTAGAAGTTCAGGGACTTTATTTTAGAAAGCATTAGGGTACGAACAGGTGTTTTGTCATGGGCAAGGTTACGCTGGCCTGGAGAATGGCAGCAGGGCAGTCAGCAGCGAGGAGCTCTGGGGTGTTGTGTCAGTGATTCTGCACACCACAGCCTACGCCGGCCCTGCTGAAATGTGCTCTTGCACCTAGCAGTTAGGCTGCTCCCTCTAGGATGCAGGCGAATTCCAGCTGCAGTTTCACCTCTCATCCTTCTCTTTTCTTCTCTTTCTTTCCTCTTGGCTGGTATTGATGCCATTGCTTTTTAAAAGGTAATTCCAATACTTTCTTTGCTCAGCCTGACCGACTCAGTCGGTAGTCATCAGCACCTGTGTTTTGTGCACTGAACTGAATGACCTTTTCTACCTACTCAGGACAAATCTTTTTTTCCCTCAGCAGAAACAGGCACTTTCTTCATCAACAGTGAACATGTCAATTTAAAGCTAAGTGGGAAAGCTGAACTCTGGCATACTAGTTCTAGCAGGCAGCCTTAATTCATATGCCAGCAAGTCGCATGGATTTACAACACACTTTTATTCAGGACAAAAATGAATAGTTGCCATAGTTACCAAAAAATCACGAGATGCTGTACAAAACTGGCACAAGATACTATACAAAACTGGGAAATAAAAGCATTATCGTTAAAGGACACATTTGCCAATGAATAAGAGCAGCCCTTTCCTTTTGGTAATGTTTTAACCAATAGAATGGTGACATCATGCCAGTTGCTATTATATGTGATGCTAAATCTGACATAATAGTGAACCCTTTATGGAGTGACTACATAAACATATTGCTAGTGCATTTCCACATATGCCTCAGATGTATCCCTGCAATCTTTCTAGAAAGAGTTATCTGGAAAGAAACTGGTGCCTTTACTCTTTTTCATACAAGAAAATGTTTTCTTTCCATGGGAAAAATGTATCTGCTTTACATTACTTATTTTTAAAGCATGAAAAAGAAAGGTTTTCAAAATTCTCATAGACACATTTTGGTTTTTTAACCGCTCTTGATACTCTACATAAATGGTTTGACTTTGCTGAGAGTTACACTGCTGCTGAAATAAGTGAATCCTGAATATACCAAAACTTTGGCAACCTAGTTAAAGCAATTGGCATTCTTCTGCTAGCTTGTGTTAGTAGGAATCAGATATCTATACATGGCCATCTACACCAGTATGGTTTCTTGCCACAGAGCATAAGTAACCTGGATTTGGGTGGGTTGGACTCACTGGAGAGTTTACTGCAGTTTTTTTCAAGACTGGGGAGTTCGCTGGAGGAAATGGAAGATGTTGACAAAGCTGCTCAAAGGTTTAGGAGTACAGGAAATTTCATAGACTACAGAGAAGGGGAAGTAGGCTGCCAGAGTCTGTCCAAATGTATAGCTAGCTTTGAGAAAGGTCAAGCTGAATAAACACAATTTAATATTGCTTAACTCCTTCCTTTCCTGGAGCTTATTTGACATTCCAGAGAGTCCCCCTTTGTTAGGAAATGGAAGGACCAAGTTCATTTTTATGTATTTATTTAACCTGCATATGTAACTGGGCAGTGGTTTTTCCTGCTTTGAAATGACTGTCGTTTTTCGGAGCAGTCAGGTCTTTCTCCAGAATTTAGTTACATAGATATCCTTGACAAAATTGTCAGTATCTTTTTGAGAGACATTATAAAACAGAGGCCAAGATTCTAGGTTAGTAGCATTTGGGTGTATTTCCTATAGAAATATTATTGAAGTTGCTTTATTATTTAGAAAGGTGGCTAGGCTATTTGTGACACACGATTATGCTGTTGGATATGATCTTAATTACAGTAGAAGAAAAAAACCCTAGCAAAATCAGACGATTATTGTCAAGACTCACTCAGGACTTTATATTCCGTGGATGTTTCTTTGTAGTGTAAGTATTTCTATTTATACTCCAAAAACCTTTATTTTCTATGACAATTAAGGTAAGAAACATTTTCCTCACAGTGCTAAAAATAATTTGCACAAAAAAGCTCAACTGTCAAAGTGTGAACGGCATTTATAAGATAGATGAAGCACTTTTGGTGTGTGCAAAGCATGCATGAACTGCCAATAATAAACAAATTTCCATCCTGGGTATGTATCACAGCTTTATTTTTAAGTAGTGTATATATTCCTGGAGCAAGTGCAAAGATCCAGGATGTGCATGCTCATCTTTTTGTCAATGTGCAGGTGATACTTGGAGCTCTTTCAGCCAGTCCAGTGGAAATACTAAAGTAAAAAAAAATGATACTATTGAATAAAGCCTAGTAAAATAGATCACATTTAACTATTATTCTTTTGACCCTCTTGACAAATCTGATGACTTCCATTTTGAAAGTTGTTGCATGCAGGTATTCCCCAGTGACTGACTAGGTTTGAGGGGGTGTCTGTCTTTGATATATTTTTACTGCTTCTCTATTGATTCTACTGTAGCATCCCAAAGGAATGATCAGGAATCGCAGTGGGCCCTACAAGAAAGCTATGGCAGCTCCAAAGAAATGCCATCTTCAACTCTGCAGACTTTGCCAACAAATTGGTAAATAGTATCAGTGTCTTGCAATTATTGTATGCAAATATTTTTAAATTATTCCTTCTATGTCTGTATAACTTCCAATTCACAGAAATTATGTAGAGAAACTGCATACCCAGCTTTCTAGCTCCTCCTCCTCTCTGTGAGGCTACTTAGAATAATCTGTACCTTGGCAAGTTCTTTTCCCATGACTGGATAGGAGGAAAGACTAGACAGAGATACGAAAATATTTCTGTAGGCAGAAACAAAGAAAAAGCTTAGGGATGCTCCTTATGGTGATTATCTGAGATGACGACAATCACTACAAAGAGGATGCAATCCTTATTCTACAGGACTGGTCAGGAAGATGATTTCATATAGCGTGGCTTATCATAAACCCTCACATTTATTATCATTATGATCACTGTCAAGGACTCCATAAGTGGTTGTGCTTGACAACCATGAAATAGGATAAATAGGAATAAAATAAATACAAATGTAAGTAAGATAAATAGGAAAAAGTAAATATCATAAATTCTGTCAGCTTAAATGTAAAATATTATTTAGCAAGCCACAGAGGAGTGAGAAAAAATAGCTAAAGGAACAAAACTAGAACAAAATCTCTTTTTCCAGCATATTTGGAAAAGAAGCCTACCAGAGGGTCTGTACCATGACAGCCAGATTATAAAAGGAGCACTCAGAGAGCATGAGGTCATTTCAGGGAAGGTAAATGAATTTTATGCATTGATGTTCATTGGTGAAGGAATGAAGAGGTTTGCGCCTTGTAAGGCTCTAACAGAGAAGGAAAGGGCTCAGCACAGGATCTGTTTGAAAACACACTGACTGCAGAAGAAACTGGTACAACTAGGTGGAAGGAACCCCCCAAAAATCACCAGAATTGGACAATAATCACATACAAGTTCAAAGACAGCTTAAGCATGAAGCAGCTGATATACTGACACTAGTGCACACCCTTTGGAACAGGGCTGGTATCCAAAGACAGGAGAATGGCAACTCTTAACATCTTTAAAAAAAAAAACCGAAAAGTTTTGGTAGGACCAACGTGGGGAAGTGCAGGCTGGACATTCTGACTCTGGTACGGGGCAGATCAGCAGAAGCTCTGGTGAAGGGCAGAGTTTGACAGACTCCGTGGTGGCAGAGTTCAGCACAGCTCTGTTGGCAGGGCTCACGTCTTTGTAAGGCTTCTTGGAGTCCTTTCAAGGTGGCAACAAACATATTAATGAGATGATCGAGTCTGCTGAAACAATGAACTAAAGTTTCCAAATGGCAAACCCTCTCCAAGGGCTTTTAAGACATTGGTGGGAAAAAAGGAAAAATTGTAGCATGGATTAGTAGTTGGCTTAAAGATCAACACATGAATGTCTTTGTTAGAGAGAGTGAGAAAGTGTGCAGATGATAGCGTGTTATTCAAGGTAGTAAGGGGGCCAGCGCAGGCAGCGTAGACTCATAGAAGGACTCTACAAGACCCAGGTAACAATGAAATGGTAGGCAAAATTTAATATAGGTAAATGTAAAGTGACCCATTGGGAAAAACAGCCTGAACTTCGCATTAACATGGGCTCTGAACCAGCCATCTCACAATGTTTTGTGTTGTGATTATCTCAGGTTTGGCAGACTTAAGTGGGATCCATACATGTTTGTAATGGAGAATGGAAAGTAAATCACTTTCTATATGTGCATTTCAGGAAAAAGAGATCCTTTTCTCAAAGTCAGTCCACAGTGATTTCTGAATGAGAGAGGAAGGTCTTGAATTATACTGTAACCCGTTCCATTAGCTGAGTAGCACAGCAGTTTCCATTTTTAGATCACTTCATAGTGTGTGGCAAGGGAGCAATTTCATTGCCTTCCCAATACAATCTGGGCTTGACTGTGTGTATGGGCTTTTTAATTAGTTTCCCCCCCTCCACATGCACACATATTTACGCAGGGGAATTTATTCAAGAAAATGTATTTTTGGGCATATATCCAAGTTTTATGAGTAAAATAGCGCTGGATGTGAAAGAAAGCAGAACCATTTCGAATGATTATGTCAGCCAGACAGGGAAAGAAAACAATGTGGTGCAGAAAAACAAATGATTGAATATTCATGAGAATAAAACCTATTTAAACTGAAGTTGTTACAGTCAGCCATTTATAAGCAATCCACAGGTTGAAATTTGTGTGCCGTATATATTTGAGAAACAACTGGAAATTGTAAACAATGAAATAAAAGTCAGCCAAGTAGCAGACAATCTAACAGTAGCGAAAAGGACAATATTTAACAGCTTTTTTTATTTTTTTGAAAATTGAAATTGTCTGTGCTGTCTGTAATATATCATGTGGTTAGAATATCACCTGCAACAGAGCCTTGTGTAATGAATATGGGATCCGGTTCTCTAATCCAGATTTCTGATGCCCCTGGGAGTTGGTGGTGTTGGCAGGTAGCTGTATCACTGATTATTATAGCGCAGAATAGTCCTGCCTCATGGCTGATACCAGGAGCTGGGGACACACATGACTCATTTGGAGACACAGTCCAGCACAGTAAACACCTCAGATGAATTCCTTGCTTGGCACTGCGGTTATGTCTGAGTGAATTTTGTTGCTTATCCAGTAAATCATTAAGGAATCTTCTCTTTTTTCTACAGCAAAAAAACAGTGACACAGCTAGAAAACCAATATACATAGAAGCTGTGATTGCCCAAGCTCATGTAACAGAATCAAGACTAGAACAGAAATTGCCTGCTAAATTTGTGAAGTATACTCTTCTGTCTAGCTCTTACCCTCTTGTAAACAGCTTATGCCTTTTCATACGGCCTAGGAGCTTGTGTGGTTGATCATCATCCCTCACATTTCCAGCACAGTAACTACCTACGTGCCTGTGGCATCAGTACGTTAGAATACTACCTACAAAATAGCGGCAAATTTGTAATGGGGATAATAATGGTAATACCAGAAAATGGTGGCAATAGGAAGATGGATGTAATGGCAGTAAATGGCAGATACTCTCAGAAACTGGACATTCTTCTTATTCTGAATTCTTTGACTGGAACCATAACTATAATTCCATGTCACCTTAGGCTTGCTTAGAAAAGTCAGTCTTTAACAGAAGGCTGTAAATAATATAGGCTCAATAGCCAGATGCTGCTTTAAGCTGTCCTCCTTACACATATAATGATTTCTACTCAGCCAGGGAACAGAGACAATGCAACGTAACTGCTCATGTACCCAGGAGCCCAAAGTAAGGGAAGGTGAATGCTTAGAATGGTTAGCTGCTTAAACCCAAGCCATACTGGAAAAAAATCGTTGTTGAGTTAAAAGTACATGTGAAGGTATAAGGTTTTTTGAAACAATATTTTGAAGATACAAGAGACAAATTTGTCAAATCACACCTTATCTGAAAACATACTACATTCAGATCTTTACCCAAGCATGTAATATTGTTGCAAAGTGGTTGGATAGTATTATGTTCATTAGCTGGCAAGCCACTATAGCCACCTAACTGCGAAGTTTCTTAAATTAAGAACATTGTGTACCCAAAATGTTCAAAAGTAAACTTCTGCATATAGTGTTTTCAGTTACAGTATATTTTCCAAAACTGTTGACTAGACAAGATTATCTTTGATATGAGGACTAACTGTAAATGCCAAACTAATATTTATTATTGCAATCTTGTACCATTTTCAGAGCTCAGCAGGAACAGCTCCCAGCTGTTACCCACACAGAGCATCTTGGAGTCAACAGCTGAAGAAATTAAGTAGTAAACTTATTGCCTACACCTGAAATTCATTACTTTTCCTTAATAAGGTATTTATTCTTATAACTGTTTCTATCTTTAAGGATAGCAGTGAACTTCCTAAAGGCAGAAAGGTGCTCTGTATTCATGTGTAGAAACTCTGCGTTTTATCAGTCTAAGGAAAAGAAAAAAACTCAGGCTCGTTGGATCTTGAGATTGCCTTAGGAAGAAGGAAAAAATGGACTTGGTGCAGATATTTCAAAACACAGATAAAGAGGTGGGTTTATATCAGAAGAAAGTTAGAAGCCATCCTGATGTTCCAGAGTATGCACTTGCTGATTGATGAATGTATGTTGATATACTGAGAAGAACTGTAGAACAACAAATGCACTTTAAAAGTACATTTTATTGCAGTTTTTTTTAGGATATACCTCACACTAAAATAAGAACTGGTATCTCTGTAAATTTAATGGAGTTTTTAGTGTCTTGTCACCTGTGTGAGTGAACTGTCAAATAAATGTTCTTTATCTAGCTGTAGAACTGTATTTACACCTGAGATTTTTTATTTTTATGTTGTGTAATTCTAAAGAAATTCCTTGATGAGAGATGTGCAATTTCTGATAATGCTTCCTCTCTTCCTTCATCAACCTCCTAACTGCTGTTTTGTTTGTTGAGATGTTCTGCTTTTGAAAAGTTATCAGATATTTCCTTTCCTTTGGACTGAGAAGTCTTGATTAGGGACATACAAATGATGTTTATTTTAGGAATAACTATGCTTATGAATAATTAGTATTAATACAAATAATTCCATTTAATGGAATGTAGTAGACAGTAGCAGGCACCGGTGATTTTTTTTAAATACCTGGTTTTATTCTTTTGAAGTCCATTAATGTTTTTGTACATGATATAAATAACACATTCTTCAGTATTTTGCTTTTACTTTTTGCTAAGTGTCTCTTCTCACTTACAGTTATGTTAACTATCTGCTTTGATAACAACCTTATTTTTGCATGTAGAGTTTCTTGTTCATAGATAAAGATCTTGTTCACAGACAAAATACGTCAACAATGGGCTATTTTCTTCAAGAAATCTGGACAAATGCTTTCAGATTGTGCCCATCTTTGAAAGCTGTATTCATCATTCATTTGTGGGGCTTTTTTCTACAGTGAGACATCCAGTTGTGTCTTGTCTTTGTCTCCCTTCTATTCCTTTCACATTTCCATAGTAAGAGTTGCATTCAAATAATTGTATCTTCTCTTACAGTTAAGTAAGGACAGACACAAGGAAACACTTGTTTTCTGAGTTTCAAACTATGAATGTTTACTGTATGCAAAAATAGAGAATATATAGGAAATTGCCCTTTATATCTGGGCAGCCTGATGTCACAGTGTATCTGAAAATGTCAGTGAAAATTTGAGAGGCTTGATAAAAGCTTTAATTAAGGCTTCTAAAGTTAGGTGAACTTTTATGCCTATATAGCTAACAGGTGTGTATAAAATCCTGTGTATGTGGTGATTTGGAGGACAGAGTATGTCTGCTTCACATAACACTGCACTGATGCTGCAAGCTTCAGAAGATTAGAAATCTTAATGCTTTGACAAACTCAATGTATACTTGCAGTTTGCAAGTTGTGCTGATGGTGTCTTGTTCATGATGTTTTGACATGAAATACCCCATCTATAAATTCCATCTTCATTACACAAAGTATCTGAAGAAAGGAGCTTTAAGCACTGACTCTAGTAATGTATTAGAGTAGAATCTGAGTAATGCTATGAAGAAAAATGTACTGGCCAGTATTCACTTCTAAGAAGCTCAGCAATGGAAAGTCTTTACAAAGACACTTGCACGGCTTATTCTTCAGCTGGGTTTTTGTTTTATGGCAAAAATCTGTTAATCCAATTTCGGTATTATGTAGTACCATTCTGAAGGTCAAAATATGGCAAAGTTGCTGTCAAGCTAACACAGCTGGTCACTGGAAAAGTACAGGCAGAAAAAAATCCAGTGGATGACCCCTTCTGCCTGCTTGCTGGTGTGGGAATCTCTTAGGTACCTTGGAAATTTACTTCTACTTGGTGAAATGAATGCAAAATTTTTTTCTTGGCTACCAAACAGCTTCAAATTCAGTAAGTTTACCCTTAACAGTTAATTGCTCTTACATTTAGGTGCACCAGTAAATCCATCAATATAAAGATATTAGGCTCTGCCTTCTTCAATGGACTTCTCTTTTGTCTCAATTAAAATGCAATCAATATAGTCTCAATTTCACTAGCTTGTATGCAAGTTATCAGCCAATTGTGGGCATACCTATTCACCATTGTGCTCTAGTAGAATAATTTTTTTCATGATTTTTCAACTTTAAACCTTTAAAATTCTTGCTGAAGTTTCATAGCAAAGCATCCTTTATGCAAGCAAACAAACAGAAGAATTAAAGGCTTCACTGAGACTAAACCCTGAATAGCTTCCTTTGTGGCTATGGTTGGTGAGATAGAAAAGCGTCAATGATATTTTGGAAACTCAGAGCTACAGGCACCAAGTACTACTAAACCTGCCCATGTGACTTATGCACATGGATTTGACTGGTGTGCAGGCTAGCAAAATAATTCATTTCACTACTGATGATTGTGAGTGTAGGTATGGAAGAATACAGATTTCAACTGTATGCATAATTAAAATGCTTAGTTCATGATCAAGACACTATTCTCACTCCCTTCACTGAGGACTCCTTCCCCAGGTATTATTGATTCTTTGTTCAGGCTTTGACTGCTTTGCACTGCTCTGTTGCTCTAATATCTAGTGAGCAAGGGCTGCCTTTGCATGGGAGTACATTTCCAGGAAGCATCTTGCCTCAGGTGGAAAGGTGCCACACCAACGGCAACACCTGTGTTGCTATTATAGTGCCCATAGACACCTGCATGGTCTTCGATACCTCAGTGAAAATAGTATGGTTCTGCACTTTGACCTATGCAGAGTGATGATATAAAAACAATGTAATAATCCATCTAAGATGAAAACAAGTGAGGAAGAAGAACACAGGTCTGAGCATCAGTCAGGTTTTGGTTTTTTGCACATTGATGTATATATTTTTGTGAGGGGTAAAGTCACAAAGAAGAAGTAGTTTTTGTCTGAAAAGGGCCATGGAAACAGATTGTGGAGGTGTGAAGGACTAGAGAATGAAGAAAGAGGGAGGAATTCAAAAGTGCAGTGAAATAGATCTAATGTAAATGAAGCAGTAGATTGTGGAACAATAAAATGTGAGAAATCAGACTTTGCATGTGTGTACAGCAACTAAAATTGGTGGTGGGATGTTCAGTCAGAATTAGATGCTCAACTGTAGTTAATATTGTGCTTTAGGGAATGAGGAATGATTGCTGCAGTGCGGCAAATGAAAGGATGGGACGCAGCTTGATGCAAGCAAAATGTCCAACTTTATTAGTAACAAACATATCCTTATATACATTTCACTACAAGCGTGTTACATACTGATTGGTTAGTTTCTACCACGT
>JAVJGI010000001.1:80484134-80500263 GCA_035590275.1 Ibycter americanus
CCCTACAAGCTTCAACACGTCTTCATTTTCTAACTGATCAATGTTCAGACTTTTATCCCCAAGACCTCGATCCACACTGCAGTAAGTCTAGGGGGCCTGTGGATGACCGTTCTACAATGGTGAGATGAATTAACAGAGCTGCTGGTCATAGCCCTGGGGAGTTCGGAGACTGCTGGGGGACCACTGTGCTCGGCCGTTTTGCAGGAGCTGACATTGCTTTGGAGGATCAAGAGTCTGCCTGTTGACAACCTAAAGGCATTTTGTTGCCTTTAGGCAAATAATATAATAAAGGGTTTTTTTTTCTAGGATAAGGCTAGATTAATTCCAGAAGCACAAAACTGAAAAAGTGAACAAATTATTTTGGCAAGGGTTAGAAAGGAAACACCAGTCTTCTGAAACAAACCAGGAATACTAAATTACAATTAGTAAAATGAATGCAGGTGTGACTTATCTTGCTGACTGATAAGTATCTACTTTCTTAGTGGCTTTCTGCAGGCCTGTTTGAGGGCTGTCTTGCTGCTGCACTGTTTTAATTCCTTTGTGGCAACGTTTCAATTCCTTTCTCTCATTTTAATGTCACCTTGCTGCATGACTGACCAAAAAGCAGCTGTCCGGTGAGAATGAGGATATGAGAACCTGGGCCTTCGTAATATATTTTGTACACAGTGTAACTTTGAAAAGGATGATTTATAAAATATAAGATTATATTTTTGTCTATGATTCGTGGGATATTTCAAAGTAGAAAAACACGGGAGAGACATTTTTTTTGAATACTGACAGCATTATTGACTACTGTACAGCAAACATCTGGTGGTCTGTGATTTCCTCTGCGGCACTTGCTGCCAGCTTGCCAGAAGCTGCATCACAAGTTTTGAAATATGCATTTTCTTCTTATAAAGCAGATTTCTCAGAAATGCATTCACTGTTTTTTAAACTCTTTAATAGCAGATATAGCTAGTCAAGGATAAAAAAAAAAATCTTATTGATGTGGTGGCCTGTTTTATTCATTCATGATAATATCTTACAAGGTACAACATGTATTCCAGGGATTTTGCAGATATTTTGTCTGCTGACACTATTCCTTTAAATCAAGACATTTGGAATTAAGTAGAGTCATTTTTCAATTCATTGTATTTCTGAAAGTATTTTAAAAACCTAGTTATGACTAATGTGCTTGAACATATTTTGTAAATGTTTCATGAATTTCTTTTCTGAAATGATTGTGAAGTACATAATTAAATGTAATATATACCAACAGGCAAGCTGTAACTGCTGAATGTTAAATAACTTCTCATTTTTAGTTACACTTTTGACATTTAATTGGCCTTTCAAAAAAGAAACGGTGCGCGCATAAATGTACTTAGTCTACTTCTTGAAGTAACGATTTTTCTCAGCCTTGATTGAATTTAGAAATGCACAGTTAGCAAACTTTTGTTTCCTTTTATGTTTGGGCTATTTTTTGGTTTGTTTGTACTTCATTTATTCATTATGTAAAAGATAGGAGAATGACTTGTAAGAGAAGCCAGGGGCCACTGTTGTAAGCTGTTCCCATTGCTGGGTTGTGCCTGGGCCTTTTGCTGAGCTCTGGGCAGGCACATGGTTTGTGGAATTCACATTTATTCAAAACAAATCAGGTCTGGATTAATACAATAATCCTCTCTTCCAGAAATCAGGTACAGTAGCTGGGATTTGGAGAGAAAACATATTGATATCAATAGGTGAGCTATTCAAGAGCATTTTGCACATCAGTACAACTGAGACTGCCTATCTACAGGTTTGTAGTGGGGCTGTATTGTCGAAGGCATTTTTGGAAGTTTTCTTATCCAAATTAGTGATCTGAATCTTTAATCTGTCTCTTTGTATGCTTTATGTGTTTATATTCTTAACTGTCCTGCAAAGTTTTTGTCTTTCTAGAGGCACTGAATAATGCAGCATCTGAGAGTATTGTGTCTAATCCTTACATGCTGCATGGGAATAATTCATCTCCATTCAGTGGATTTTACATCGTATCACAGTTACGTAGGAAAATGTTTTCTAGCCATGGATTTCAATAAACACCTTCTGGTTCTTAATCTAGTTTGTACTCTTGAACCTTGCCTCTCTTACAGTATTTCTTTGATCCATCTTCAGGATTGTCATTCCAGAGAGGTTTATAATTCTGTGTAAATTACAGTTTTAAAATTAGTTCAGACAGTTCTTTACTGGTCAGTGATTTTCTTCTGTTTTTCTTCTTGTTGCTCACTGTCATTGTGTACCTGCAAGCATAAACCTGATTTGAAATCTAAACTAATGAAGCTAGAAAACAGTCAGGTGAGTTGTGTTAATTTGATTGGCATAAAATGAGTAGAAAAACAGACATCTTGAACTTTTCTGTTGTTGAAGAAAACAGAGCATGAGAAGATGGGAATGATCCTGTGGAATTGTTTTTGTTTGTATTAGTTCCATTATTACAATTGCCAGGTAATTCTCTGCTGATACCCAGCAGGACAAAGGAGAAAGTATCTGGAACTGCGGAAATATTTCAGTAAAAAATCTCAAGAACTTTTCATGGAGAACTTTTCTGTTGCATATTGAAACTTTTCAGGCAATTCACATACAAACATATATAATCTAAATATGCGTACCTTTGTTTTCATCTTGTTTTAGTTTTGTGCTATATTTATCTTGGGACATGAGTAGAAATATAGTCTTTCCTTTTTCTTTTTTAATTGTGAGCATTTTACAGCCAGTTTTATTTTGGAGGTTTTATGTTAACAAGTTTTTTAAATACTGTTTGTTTCTTTCTTTCTTTCTTTTTTTTTTTTAAACATTGCCCCAGGTTACTAGGTTGTTCAATCAAAACGACTTGATGAAATTTTTACAGTATGTTTAAAAAAAAAAAAGTGATCTCTTCAATAAAAGTGAAGGAACCTGATCCTAATGCTCTGTGGTTGGGATACTTATGTGAAAATGGTGGAAGAGCTGGCTTATTGTTCTTGACCAGAGCAAAGTTTATCTAATGATGTCATTTTTTTCTAATGTACACTGCAGAAAAATTTCCTGGAGGAGCCCCAGTTTCTCACAATCTGCATGCGTTAAACAGAGGACTAGTCCAATGCCCCTGTCTGGCTGAATCAACCTTCCATTCTTCTATGCAAAATGCAAACCGTTTAACAGGAATTACTGCTCCAGACAGTCTTCTTAGTAGTCTATAGTCTCATCTTTCACTTGGACCACCAGTTTTAGTCTCATGATCTGAAAATAACCTGAGTATTAGTATTACATTATAGTGTGTTACTCCTCTTTCCTATCCTAGTTGGGACAAGAATGTCTAGGAGCCAAGGTGTGTTTTTTCTGGCACAAGATTTTGTGTTCTTATGAAGAGTTTCTGTTTTCAAGAATTGCCATTTTGCTTTGAACCTGGCCAGGTCTAATCTTACATAATTTAAAAATTCTAGAACTGCAAAACAAGGGAGCTAGACAGTTATATCTGGATATAAAGATTTAAACTTGCCATCAGTATGTAGTGGATGATTCATTCTAAAAGCTTCATGTCTTTTATTTCCTTCAACATACATTTCATTCCTGCTCACGCGAAACTGATATTTCAGAGGAAATTGGCCACTGGAAACATGAGGCTATCTAGAAACAAAGGCTACTTCAGCTAAGGAAAGATAATCACCCAAAGTACTCTATTTTACACCAGTTGTGGAGAAGGTGACCTCTGGCTTAAACAGCTCAGAACCTCTCATTTCTCATGACTATGAGAAAGAGGAAGATGGGGGCTCTGTGGGCTAAAAATGTTTTATACAGGAAAGTAAAATAGATGTGGCCACCCTTACCACATATACCCATTTTCACTGATCTAACATTCTGACACTAGTAACACTTACATGTTGTCTTGGTTTGTTTTTCTATGTGAAGTTTAGAGGGGGTTTTCCAAGTGGTTTGTTTTTAAAATGTGTTTTATGTGTGAAGCTTAACTGCATTTTCACTGCTATAAATTACACCCTAAGCCTGTAGCGCATACTGCTGTGTGAAACAACTATTATTTTACTGTGCGGTCATTTATGCAGATCCTGTTTTGGTGTTACTGATGTATACTTGAAAATTACACTGACTTGCTTAAAAAGATATCAATCTGCTTATTTGACTGTAATCATTATTGATCTTTGTCTTTTTTTTGGAGACTAATGCAAGACCAAACCCATCACTTTCACTATCATATGGCAAAGTACAGGGATGCTCCAGTGAAGCATCTGCTTTTCTAGATAGATTCTATGGCAGGGAAAAATCTGTCTGAATGTGAAGTTTTGTTACATAGGAAATTGAGATTCTCTAGGATGTTATAGAAGTAATTCTAAGTGTGACTAAGACTGTTTATAATATCAAAAAGTATAATCAAACCAGGAAGTTGCTTGCCTTGCTTTACACACACAATGGCTATTTTAAAGCTTCCATTCTGACAATAGCTGAGATTGTAATTCTAATGTGTCTAAATGAAAACCGAAGTATTATTTTTCTTAACATTCTTGTCATATCTTTGTTCATCTTCAGTGATGTAATGTGAATATGGTTTTGTAGGCACAGCTACACTTTAAACAGAGTTATAGATGGATTCTTAATGCCTGTACAAGTGTCTTAAAACTAGTTTTGTGTTTTGTTTGATTTTATTTTTTTTTTAATTGATAAGGAACATTTTAGGGCATGAAATTGTGTTTCATACAGTTACAGGGGCAGTTACAATGATTTTGATCTGTCTCTCAGATAATTAGAAAGTCATTGTACTCCTCTTAGAGAAAGAAAAATACAGCCTCTCTGAGCTGGAAAGTGACAAATGTGGAAGAAACTACCCGGAAGGTTTCTGGAGCAAATGATAACAGTGAGATCAGCTATTCTTACAAACCCCCCTGGTATTATTCTTTATGTACTTTATTGGCTCACACAAGGCCATATTTCCTGAGCTCTTTTTGACATTAAAACCAAACCAAAAACCAAAAAGAAAGTCAAGCCAAATTCTGGATGCTGTGCAATTCAGCCGCTTTCAATTTCTATCAAGGGAGAAAACCCCTCCCCTTTCAAATCCACTTCTTGTTTATCTTAAATCTCCATTTAGGAAGTTTTTTTAATAAGTATCACATATTCCATTTTACAGTCAAGTGAGCTTCAGCATGCAAGAGAAGAACAACCTTCATGCAGCAACTGAAAAATTCTCTCAGCCTGTTATTCTGGTGTTCTCTGTACTGAAGCTATGCTTTCATGCTCCTGTGGGCTAGACATTAAGAAAATCTTTTTAAAAACCCTGAAGTTCTATGTCTGTATTAGCCTTATCAGTGAACTATTTCAGGGACAACGCTCAGACTACCTCCCTTAATCAAAAGCACAGGGGGAAACAGCTCCCTTAAAAATCCACCTTTGGGCTCCAAGCAGATAGCAAGAAGCAATCAAAGCATGAGAGGACAAGCTTGGTCATCGCTGCCCAGTTCTTCAGTGGTTTCCATATGGTCTTCATCTACTGTAACTGAACTTGGAGCCCCTAGGAACTACTCTGATTAACTTTTGGTCGTGTGGACCCTGGGTTAACCACCCCGTTGCCCTTTGGCAGCCACAGCTGTCCAGCAAAGACATGTAATAAGCCATGGCAATGGGGAGATGCATGCCCAGGGCTCCCAATGGGTACATCAGCTCACATAGCTAGCAGGCTCTCGTTTGGGTTACTGGTACCCAGTCACAGCTTAAAATTGCCTTTTCTAAGCAAAGCACTTTGATTTAGTATGTGACAACACACCCTCATACACAAGCAGAAGTAAACAAACTTGTCACACATAAGCTATAACAACACCATGGAATATGCCTGCTCTTTTGTCTTAGTATGAAATGCAGATTGCCAGTGTCCTTCCCCCAAAGACAGAGTAACTGGTCAGTCAGCCTGCAAACTTTAACACAGCTTATAGAAATTCACACGTTTTCTTAATTTCTCTGCATGCCAGCTGTCCAGTTTGCTGAAATTAGATCAAATTTAGGACAAATATTTTCCTAGGTGTTTATTTTTCTACGGTTTGTTTTATTTAAGTAATATTAGGGAGATATGGGAGATATACAGCAGAATTATGCAGGCAGTTGTGTGAAAAATTTATATGCTTAATTTATGAGGGTTTTTTTATTTTTTGTTCCCCAGATGCACATCCATTTTGCTTTGTGTGCATTCAGACATTCAAAGTTTTCTTTATTCATATAAATACAACTCAGAATAGCATAGCAATTAATTTATATTGTGGGTAAGCTGATTTGACACAAAGTTGCCAAATGATAAAGAAAACATACATCCTATATAAAAGCTATGCAGCAAAGTGAAAGCATTCAGTTGTTCAGCACAATTACTGTCCTGAAGTCTCAGAATACTGCTCTGCTTATAGATCATAGCTGGTATAAAAACCCTTGTCCTCTCTAGGTCCAAGGTACTTACATTTTGTCTCATGAAATCCTGTATCTTACCCGTTTGCATTCCCACTCCACACATGATAAAAAATTTGTATCTTCTTTATGACAAGTCTTTGTCTGAGTCTACATCTTTATTTTTTATTGGGGTTTTGCTGTTTCTATGTGAGCAAAGCTCAAAGCTGACTCCTCAGGAAATTGTACCCTTGCTTGTAATTTGATACAAAAGTAATCTAAAACTTATTTTATTCACTAATTGTATGTAGCTGCCTGGTGGCTGGTTGGGATGAGATTAAGTTACTAGGCAAGTGTCCCATCAGTGTGAGTGATGGCAGTATACTGGGGGTTGTCATTGCGTGTATCTTTTTAGCCTTAATGAATACCAGGATGAACTTTAAAGTCAGGTTCTAATAAAGTAATAGCCACAAGATAAGCGAGCAAGACAACAAAAAAGGAGAAGAAAGAAAAACAAAGCTTTCATTAACACTATTCAAGAATGTCAAAGGTGTTTTTCATTTGAAATGACAGGCTGGTAATCTGTAGCACACTGCTGACAAGCAGAATTGCAAGTGTTTTAAAATTGAGCAGGTTTTGAAATTGTTGATTTTGTCTAAAACTCAGTCTGTTTGTCTGTAGCACTGAATAAATTCATTATTTACTGTTAAAAACTATGCAGACTGACAGCTATTCTTATCCAAGAAAACTACATCTGAGAAAGTGAGTGTTACCATTACCATCTGGCTTTTTACATACTGAAGAGAAAAGAAAGTTAGAGCTACAGTAAGTGCCCTGCAGGCAGAATGTGGGAGTTTTTTAATGGCTCAGGGGATGGTAGGTGTAAGCTGAACCGTAGTGCGTAGTACGAGAGAAGAATTGAAGGCTGAAGGTTAGCAATGGTGTTATGTGACAGTGCCTGTCTGACAGACGCTTAGGGCAAAAGAATAAGGTCACTGATCTAAAGGTCAGTTGAAATAGGAATGCCTGTACTTTCCTACCACTTGCTTGTGCGAGACTTGGTATTTTAACTCTCTTCTAATCTAGCCTCCTAGCAGAAATTAATACTGAACATTTAATATTTTTTAAATATATATCAAATAGATATATTTAGAAATATATGTTTGAATAAATATTAATTTAAATATAAAATCAACTGTTAATTCAAATATAGATTTACATAGGATATGTAATACATATCTCTGATGGTTTTATTATTCAAAGGACAAACATATGTTCTTTCATTTGTTTTGATTAATTAGCAGACAATGAAAATTGCCACATGGGTTCCTTTGATAAAGGATATGTATTAATTTATTGTTGTTACACTAATATTTGTGATAACATATTGGCTTCAGTGTTTTTGGTACAATGATGACGTAAAGATTTTTATCTCTGTCTCCCACTGTGATCTTAGATGAGAAGAAATAGGAAAATGAACCATACATGAAAGTTAGCTTGTGGGACAAGTTCCAATAAAATTGGAATTATGTTATTTGTTGGTAAAAGCTGACAGAAGGATGGACACTATTTGTGATCTTTTGTTTTGTAACCTGAGGGCTGAAAAGAATGGTTTCATTTAGAAAAAGATTCTATAAAAAGTAAAAATCTGTAAAAAGAAGATAAAATGAAATGTTTTAAATTTTGATATTGAACTATTATATTTAGAAACTTGCCTCAAAATAATTGACACGGATTTTAAAATCTCTGAAGCAAAATAAAAACTGGAGGAACATCTTCTTTCTGGCTCAAAATCCATGTATTTATTTTGATTTGTATTTTTTTCCTTTTTGGTTTTGTTAACTCATTTCACAGCAATAACTGGTATGCAGTCAGCTTACTGTTCAGCCTGTGGATGGCTGAGAGCCTGCTACTACCTTCTTTCAGGCTTTGTAGTTAGCTCTCACCTCTTCAGTAGTTGCATCTTCCCTGGGGCAACTCTTGAATTATATGAAAGCTGCAGAACTTCTAAGGTCCAAAACTTTATGGATTTTCTGTTTTGTGTTTTCTCTGTCTACCTCCTCTAGTAATATTCTGGGAGGGACAAAGACTAATGACTTGTTTCCATACTGAATTTACATTTTTCTTCTCAGGAATACAACTTCCTGGAAGGTAGAAATTTTCAAGAAGAAATTTTCTACCCAGGAAACAAAAATTTGCAAAAGGTTTTTGTTAGGGTTTTGGGTTTTGTGTGGTGTTTTTTTGTTGGTGGTTGGGGGTTTTTTTTTTTTTTCTGTTTTTTTTGTTAACTGTGTTTCAGAAAGTCTTAAGTAGATGCAGCATTACCATTTGGGAGAAAAACTGTGCCATCATTGATGTAGGAAAGTAAATAACATATTATCTTAGTAAGAATAAAGCTTGTAGGATCATCCCTATTCTTCACTTACCCTATTGACATTTATGATCTTTTAAATTCATACTGCTCTGAGTATGTTTAAATATTTGGATGCTGAATCTGAGACCACACCCCTATTTAAAATTCTTTTAAAATTGGTTAACAGATTAAATAATTATTTTGAGGTGAGCTAAGTGCTGTCCATGCATGCAGAGATAAGAGACACATGTGCCCATGGAGTGGTTGATTGCAGAAACCTTTTTTCCCTAGGATATCATACTAAAAATGAATCATGTTCATAAATATATTGTGAGTGACTATTGTTGAGCTCTCCACATACAGCAGTGTTTTATCCCGTAAACAACCACAGCAAGTCAGGTACTGAAGAGGTCTTCAGAAAATGCTCCATTGAACGAATGCACCAAATTTCAATATTCCAATGCATCAGCAAAAAGCTGATCTTTTGAACTGATTTTTCTCTAAGAAAGGGATCCCACTGTTGTAGGAACTCCTCTTCAGTATTGCGCTACGGGATAATAAATAGTGACAAGTGCAGGTGACCCTGACTGCTGGGACAAAGACTCCATTTACCAACTCTTGTCATGTCGGGGGCAGCCTCTCTGTGACTTCTTCCTTCCCTGGCTGGGCAGCTGCTGCGCTGCCTGGTGGAGCGTGGTTCCCAGAGCCCTGCCGCCGGGGATTCAGTAGCAGCCTAGGCTCACTTTCCTTGAAGTGTTGGCTTCACCGCTCATACTCACCTTGTTTCTTGGTTTGGCAAATGAGCACTCCGGTGCGATTGTTCTACCAACGCCATACCCAGGATCTGACTTCAAATGCAGATCGATGTGAGGATTGATGGAACTTTATTTCATTTTTTTCTTGTTACTCATTCCAGTACTTTTATTACGAGAAACAAACTTTTAATCGGGAATGCGACCTGATGATCCCAACGGACCCAATTGGTTCTGGTGGTTAAAGCAGCAGCTGCCTATTTTTCGATGTTGTGCACATTTCATAGAGATTGAATGTGCAGCCTGCTGCTTGGACCTGCAGGTGTTCCTGAGTCAAGGTTCTGCTTGTGCTTTAATTTCCCTGCAGCAGAGGTAAATATTGTCTCCTGAAAATGGTGGTGAGTTGGCAGCAGAAATAGGTGGCCCTGTTATCTGCTAGTCAGGATTTGTGGCAGTGAAAGGCCGGTGTTTCCTGATTGCCCATTGCCATCCCAGCTCCTGGGAAAAAGACAGCTTTATAATCTCAGCTGCTGAGATTGTTGCTGGGTAGTGTCAGCCCTGCACATCAGCTGAAGTTGGCTGAACAACTGAAGTGCCTTTGCTTACACAGAAGAGAACTGGTGTAATCTGTTTAGTCGCCTCTGACCAGTTCAATCTTTTGCTCGGAATAGGTAAGCAGCAGTTCTCAGTATGGTGTTTAATGAGAGCAGTTTCCCCCTCTTTACCCTTATCTTTGTCCTCAAATCATCTTCAGACCTTTTGTTTACCTCCTCTCCCAATGACTTCAGCTGACATCTAGGCCTGAGCGTTTAGCTGAAGGTGTGGCTTTCCATCCTTTTCACTGCAGGGCTTTAGAGCAAGCCTTGACCTTCAGTAAGGTCTTTTTGCAGCCAAAGAAATGTGTCAGGCCAACAGACAAATACATGCTTATGTGGAGTGATTGCTCTGAGGAGAGAGGGAATAAAAAAATTACCCATTGACTTGGAAAAGGTAGCTTTCTTCCCAAGAAGGTTTAACATTTTGCTTTTTTCCCCCTAAGTAAATGAGAGGACTGAAATTTTTGTGGAGAAACATGAACTGTGGAAGGTAAGGAGCTTAAATTAGGCTCTGGAACTTAGAAAAATTAATTATTTTATTTTAAAAAGTTAGTGCCTTTCTGCAAACAGTGCAATTTAGCATTTGGAGACAAATAGTAGAGATGTACCTCTAGAAGAGAAAGTAGATTTACTATGTAAGGGCAGTTGATTGCCTCTTTGCACTTCTGAATCACTTCAACCATTCTATCACATTTTAATGAATAAACTTATTTTTTAGGAATATTGCTGTCAAACACAACATGAAATAAAACTTTTCAGTTAAGTTCCCTTTATAGTTGAGTTAAAAAATTAGAAAATTAATACACTAATAAATTTAGGCAATCTTGTCTGTATTAGTCTCATACATAGTCTAAATCCACAC
Source organism: Ibycter americanus (assembly GCA_035590275.1). Classification (NCBI taxonomy): domain Eukaryota; kingdom Metazoa; phylum Chordata; class Aves; order Falconiformes; family Falconidae; genus Ibycter; species Ibycter americanus. The sequence goes on from JAVJGI010000001.1 coordinate 80,495,070, forward strand.
AGAAATACACATATCTTTGTGTTTACTTGTGCAATCACGAACGATTTTACCGAAGCCCCTGAGGTGTAAGTCTTTATGCCACTGATGGGAAATCTTGTTCTGAGAAATCATTATTAATGATTTGTTTCACTCATGAAGAAAAGGGCAATAGAAGTAAATAGGACTCAAAGTATAAAAAGCTTTCTGGCATCATTTGGACGTTATATTCACTACAAAGAAAAACCTGCTAAAAGACTTATCTAACAGGATGGCAGTAAATAATCTAGATTGTTGTTATCTGTATCGTATTTTAGTCAGTGAGCCAGACCCTACAGAAGAGATGAACAAAGTCAACAAGTTATGGATCCCAGCCCAACCATATAATTTAAAAATCTTGTGAACCAAAAAGTACCCATCTTGATTATGTGAATGAGAGTAACTCACTGAAGTCAGTGGAATTACAACAGTGGAATTCGTAAATTTATGGTAGAAGGATGACGCTTCCCATACCTAACTATACGATACAGGAATATTCAATATTATTAAAAAATATTACTCTACTGTGTAACTAGATCTGTCAGCTCCAAGTGCCAATCTACTCCCAACTAGCCAAACCACCACCTCCCCAAAACCCCAGCTATCTCCACACTAATCTATACCTTTTGGTTGTGATGCTGCCATGAATATCCTGAGGTTTAAGGTAAATACAAACCTGGCCATTTTTATGTCATAAAAAATTCTGGTTTTCTATTTTCAGGATTTAACCTATTAAAAAAAAAAGTCTGTTAGTCTTACTAAATCAAATGATTTCAGAAACATATATTTTAAGAATTTGTGATGAGATAACACAAGCAGAGAAAAATGGTAGTAATAGTGATGCAGCTTTACCAATAGACTAGAAATGTAACATCGGTTCTAAAACAGTGATGAACAGTGACGTTTTATAAACAACATTTTAGTGGCAATCTGTAAAGAATTAACAGGCCGCTGATGAGTGGTGTTTTTAAAAGCATGTTTGGTGGAGTACCCTGGCTCTGTGGGTGTGTTGTCTGGAACAGATTCAAGGTATAAATGATACGAAATGTAGCAGAGGTGCTGCAAGTACTTGCAAGAAGTAATACTAAGTTGAAAGTACATAAATGTGTTTGTAACTCAAGAAAATAGGCCCTCTTCTACCAAAAGATTTTGGGCTTTATCTGTTCTATGAAAGATGAATACTGCCTTTGCATATTTGTGGTTCTTTAAATCCAAGTTATGGAAATGAAAGTGCTAACAGAGTTAGCTATTCTGCAAAACCCTTTTGGAATTCAAGTTATACTGAGATATCTGTTGTTGTAGGGAATAGTTACAGCAACAAAAGAACTGACATGTTTCTTTTGAGAGGTTTGCAAATGTTAACATTTCTGTTTCTCAAGTTATTGCATGAATAATTGTACATTGAATTAAACTAGCTCTATAGAGTGATCAAAATTAATTGAGTGATGGTTAAATTATGTCTTTATAGTCTTTGCAAGGAATGCTTTTAGAATTACGTATTACTGAAAATAGCAACAAACAAACAAAGGAGAAAAGTGAAAGCTGGCAATACTAATGAAATTTGGTAGTTGATTGTTTTGCACAATGGTAAAAACAGAAGAGAAATCACACTTTGTCTGCAGTGAACACAGCTATCTATTGCCTATTATTATAAATACTAATATATATTTTGCAGTCAGAATGTTTCTGCAGGCTATAAACAACTTCTTTCTCATTAACACATGCTTCCTCGCTACTGTAAGAAATGTAGCAACATTTTCCTCTGAAGTCATGTACCTAATGTAAACATATTTGAATGTGTTCTTATAAAACTAGAATGCAGAATCCTGCAAATAACAGCATAGGAATCACTCGTCATGTTTCAGACATTCTTATTTAGCTACACACGTCCCAGGATATAAACTACTTTTTAACTAGAAAAGCTCTCTCACCTTTGTGTGCTGGTTTGTGTGTGTGTGGTGGTTTTTTATTTTGTTTCCCCTGACTCCCTCCTTCACCCCTCCCTGCCCCAAAATGAGATTTTGCTGCAATGAATGTTCTGGAAGGAAGGTATTCAATTAAAAAAAAAATGGATCAAACCCCAGTTTTTAATCTGATTGATTATTATTCTACTAGCTTAAATCTGTGGTTAAAAGTGTAAAATCCTGCATTTTCTGTGTTCCTTCCTTATATGTTTACAGGAATGATTAATAATAAACTACTTTTACTCTGGTGTTACTGTAGCAACAGCAGGGAGTGTACTGATAGCGTTATTACTTTTTTTTTTTTTAAGACCTTAAACAAACTAATTACACTGGCACTATTTCTATGCTAATTTGCCAATACTACAGGCATGAAATTGTTCAACTAGCTATCTTAGGATTGTCTCTAATAAATTTGGGAGCAGTGTTATAGACTAATTTTAAGAAACTGCTAGTAGATTGTACTAGATATTTATTGAATGTTATAGACATTGCAAGGTCAGCAATATTTCTTACTGATTGCATTAGCTTGTCTCTGGAAAAGACTGTGCAATAAGATTATCTCTGTTTTCAATGCCTCTAGTAAGTATGCCATGCATTTGGTGTTATTTCTGTAGCTTCATCTGCTGATAGTTACAATTAAAATTGCATTTTGTATTAGAATTTCTTATCTGATAGCATATTATGATTTAACATGGATATTTTTCTCATACAGGCTCACTAATTGGACAGACAATATTATTCTTACTTAGCATTAAACAGTGGCTGCTTGGTAACTTTTTCAGTGATGCTTCGTACTTTTTCTGAGACATATTTTTATGTGTATTTCTGCCAGATTAAATAACAATAAGAATTTTTTGACCAAGAAAACTTTCTGTTCAGAGTAGGTTCATTCCTTTTCACATATCTGAACGTAATAAGAGTCCTATTTGAGGAAGGAAAGATAATATTAAAAAGAAATAGTGGTAATGAATAAATGAACAGTGAAAATAAAAATAATGCATTTATTATTACATTATACACCAATTTTTTCTGAGATTATGACATTAAATGAGCGTATTTTACCTTAAATCATAGTTTTGAATAGCACAGAGTTCAAAATTTTTGGAAGTTGTTTTTTTTTTTTTTAAAATTAATAGTCTGCCTTTAAGACATGAAGGTATCCCACAAAGGAAGGAGGACTGGTTTGTTTGTTGTTTTTTTTCCCCGTTGCTTTATTAGAGATAAATCTGAAAGACAAACACTTCCAATCTAGTGTACTTAGGTGAGTTTTGTATGGTACTCAGCATATCCATTTCCATTCTGAAACAATGCATTAGAGTTTTACAGTAGGGCATAAGAATGGGCACTGGATATACAACTAAATGAAAGATCTTGGGTTCAAGATAGGAATACTAAAAAATAATCTTTCAGATTATATTAAAATACATCCAAGGAGTAAGTGATTTAATTTTCAAAGAGAATACTATAGAATACACACAATATTTTAGACTGGGTGTGGGGTGGGTCAGGGCAGCTATTTTTTATTTTGTTAATATGTTTTATAAGTGTGAAGAGAAGCTGTTACCTCATTTTAGTTTCTTCTCTCCTTTTTTATCTTGCGGTGATTTCAGAGGAAGTTCTATGTTAAGATGTCAGATAGTCTCATCATTTCTATGCATCACAACTAAATGGAAATGATGATATTTTATTTTAACTATTTGGGATGCTTGGCTGCATAGAGTCAATCTTACTTTGATTAAATTTATGGGTAGAAAATTGTCCAAGTCAGTCGTAGGAACTAATTCATGACACCATAAAAGCCTCAGTAGATACAGGAAAAAATATATTAGTAGCTCAGCATTTTTTCTTTTTCTGTGACATCAGTGGTCACACCACTCTTTAGTCCAAAAACAGCAGGACTCCATCTGTCCCTGTGAGCCCAGAACTTTGGCAAAAATTATGGAACAAGTCTGTTCTGCCTTTAATTTATAATGACACACAGTATGGCAATTTGCTCTGCTTCAGTCAGATGTTTTAGGGTCTGTGGCTCTATTCTGTGCAAAGCTTCCAGTGTTCTCTGTGGGTGTGGGACAGATAACACATTGTTGTAGGCATCGGTCAAGTGCTGCAGTATTTGAACATAGAAGTAGATCCTTTGATCCAGTTAGGAACGGCAATCTTGTGCACTGGTGAGATTCAAAGCTTGCTTGCTTGTTTGTTTTGGTGAAAGCTTAGGAGACTGAAGCCACCCTGGGGCTGTTAACCACCGAGCAACTCCTAAACAGCAGAACTTGGCAGAGGAGGTGGTGGAGAACTGGGTGCTCTTTGGGGCAGGCTGCCAGGCTGCTGGGTGTACTATGGGTGACGTGTGAGTTGTGTTAACACTCTCCTTCCTTCTGTGGATTTCTAACCAAAATTAGAGAAAACCATCTTGATGAAGGTGTACTTCCAACATTGTATCTTAATTTTTTTCTGCTTACTGCCATGTTTCCACCACAAATGCGGCTGCTACACTTAGCTGTGCCTTTTTAATGTGATAAATTCCAAGAATTTGTGAAAATAGAAAGAAAATGCTCCACTCTACTACTGAAATACTGAAACCATTACAAAACCAAAAGTCACCATTTACCTTTGACTTGTAATGCTTTGTTGAATTCTAGTCATCTAGAGGAAGCCTAGAGAATGACTGCTGGAGTAATCAGAAAAGCAGGGAGCTCATTTTACCGGAGTGCTGAAAGAGCCTGCCTTTTTTTGTCTAGCTCTCAGGTTGTACAATTGCTTGCTAGATATTTATTAAAAGGAAAAACAATGCTCGTCAAAGAGCAAATGCACAAGACAAAGAATCAAGGACAGTGAAATACAGCAAACATGAAGATAGTAGGGAGCTGGTAACCGTAAGAATGAATTTTTCAAGTAGCCTTTCTTTAGGTCTGCTTTGACTATGCCATTTAACCAATTTGATGAGAGCATGCTTATGAAACAGACTGGGCTGTAGAGTACAGGTTGTCTCAGGTAACAAGGAGTTAGACATGACAATGGAAGCTGTTTTCGGAGTTTTGTTCCTCAAATAGTATCTTAAGCACTTTGTACCATGTCTGGGTACTATTATTTACAGGTGGCTGCTCTGATTCTCTCTCAGCTCAGATGTATGGCATGGCTTATGTGCTGGTTTAAAAGTAAACCAGCAGGAGAAATGAACCCAACTCAAAAGAGTTTAGAAGTCAGAACTACAATTT
>JAVJGI010000001.1:80527637-80580236 GCA_035590275.1 Ibycter americanus
CCCCCCCCCCCCCCCCCCCCCCCAAAAAAAAAAAACCAAAAAAACAAGCCTAACACACATCACATACTGTATTTTCATTGTTTTGCTGTTTGAGAAATGAGTTCGGGAGTGGATTCACTTTTTGTATATGTAATAAAGTAACTGTCATAGACTTTCAAAGTTTTAACAGCATTTGGCATTTCATCCTTTATTGGAGTAAAGGCTGACATTGACTTTGGATTGCCTACTTTTCTATACAAGCCAAAGTTGTTATTTTGAGGTTTAAATTTAATTGCTGCTTTACTTTAGCTGTGAAATTTCCTTGACAACCTTGAGCTCTCCTGTCTTTCAGAGCAGTCACATGAAAGTGGATAGAAACTATGACCACTGGAACAAAGTAACAAATGACAGAGAAACAGTGGGTGAGACTTGTATTGGAGCACAAAAAAATAACATGTCATCCTTTGAGATGCAAGGTATTCTCTACTGCTGGTAAATTTAGTAAAGGTAGAGGACTGTGAGCAGTTTGCCAGATTTGGACCATTAACAGCCTCTCCCGCTTCCAACTGTGCTATTAAAGTTGTTACATTTCAGTTATTTTTAAAATGTATTGAATTACTTTACATTATACTGACAAACAGAAGATAGCTCTTTCCTAGGTTAATACGCATCCAATACCTAAATATTTGAGTTAACATATGCTTTTGAGATTTAGGTTGTACTAAATAGTTTTACTGATGTTCTGCAGAAATGCCAAACTTAATCCTCAATTGCCCAATTCAAAGGAGACAACCTTTCTTCAAATAGTTAACATCCTCATTATATAAGACTTCTCTTATTCACAGCGTCATATCAAATATTAGAGTGCATACTTCAAAAAGTAAACTAATGAGGACTAAATATGTAATTTATCTCATAGTACAGTAAGTGGCAAATGTGACTTATTTTGCTTCCTCACATCTTTAAAACTGAGAAAGTCAAGTATTTTGCTAATTTCTTTATGGGCTCAGTCTTGAAGGTCTTGAAAGAACTATAATACAGTTAATTTCAGTGATTGCATGATTTTGTTGAAGGCTATGTGAATGCTACCCCAAAATTTCCAGAGTAGAGCTCTGGTCCGGAAAACTTGGGAAAAGTGGCATAAATTTACTTAATGTTTAATAATTTCACAGGGCCTAATACACAGTGAACCTGATCTTTAATGGAGCCTCTGCACAGATGTGCAAAACATATACTACTAATGGGCTAGCAAAATTGCTTTAGGTATTTCTACAGTAATTAAAACCAGATGGTCAATAACATTTTCCATAGTGTAACCGATTCAGCAGATTCTTCTTGTGTAATCGAACACTGATTTACTTTAGTTATAAAATGCTTTTGTGATTGGATAAAGATGACACACAAAAACAGGTTAGAGGAAAATAGTGATCTTTGTAACATAATGTTATTCAATTGAAGGCAATAGCTAGTCTGGATTTACACCAGGTTAGAAGATAGGGATTGTGGCCTAAATACTAACTCTTGGCTTTGAAAAGTTATAGGGAGAATTAATGTCTTGCTCCAGAAGCTTAGACAAATATTCTCCACCAAAATTTATATTTGTAATCAGCTTTTTCATCATACAGTTGCTCCTGCTTCCTCCTCACCCTGCTTACTAACAGTCTAACCTATATTGTTGAAGATGAAACTGCAGATTTGCATAGCTATAGCTGTGCTCGTCAATTGGATTGATACACCTCCTATTCAAGTTGTGCATGTTGGACTTGACTGAACATTTTAGAGTTTTAAAGCTTTTGATATCATTGGTACTCTCAGGTACTGCAATAAGACAGGTTGTATGTGTTCCACATCCATAAAGAAGTGAGGAATTTAATGGCTATATCTGCAGCAGTGCTTAGTTTTGAAGAACTTAATCTTTAGTATCTTGTCTTTGTGACAGAATCTACATTCTCAGATTGGTGTAAAGTTGTTCAATGCAGGGATATAGATGCCTGTGTAAGTAAAAAGTTCAAATTCTTAAACTATCCCTAAGAAATGCCTGGATAAAGCATGTGTCTTTAAATCCTCTTTTCTTCCTGATCTGTAACGCCTCCTTTACACACAGTTAGACAGTCCATTTTTTTTTTTTTTTCCTAGAAGTCACTGCCTAGGTTTTTTCATTCACGCAGAATTCTGATTATATTGTAAAAAAGCTGCTCTGTGCCTAGCAGCTCAGTGGCTAGTGCACTCGTACAAAATTTGAGAGATGGTGCAAGAGAACAGGGAAGGAATTCCTATTTATGCCTGAGAGAAATTACTCCCACATATACCATCTATTTAGTATTCTTTAACTATGAAAAAATGGTTTGTTAAGGTGAGGCAAATACTGTTAGGGTTTTCTGCTTATTATATCCCGCTTTTCATGAAATGATTCAAGGTTCAGTGGGTAAAGGAGAAAAAGACATTACACACCAGAGAGGGGATGCATCTCCAAATACTAGATAGGCACATGGATATGGGGAGGGATCTTGTGTTCTGTGTGAAATGCTATGATTTCTATAGGAGAGGTTAAAAGGCTGTGCAAACAGCATACACAGCAGAATTCATCTTTTCTTGATCCTGGCAGGATTCTGGGAAAATTTTGAGTCAGATTTGCATCAGGTATAGCGCTCTGTTCAAAAAACTTCTCTGGACGTAACAGATCTCAAATACCTAAAGCAGTTCATTATGGAATTTGGGAATTAGAGGGTCGTGATTTTCATTATATGTTTCTTAAGCACAATATTGAACTAGATGTACATGTCTGTCTTTTTGAGGTCCTAATCTTAAATCTTTACTTCCTAGGATATAGCCTTCCAGAGGCCATCCAAGAAGCCAGTTTGTGGAGATGAATTAGTAGCTGTAGCTTGTTTAGCTGTTAGTAAGCAAAGCTGAAACCTATACTTTTAAAGTAGGCGGTGCATATGGTAGGAAACAAAGTCACATTTGAGATCTGTAGTTGTTGTCACTTTTCTCAATGCTTCCTCCTGGAAGATTCTGGGCAAAGGGTGAAGGGAAGAACTGAAATGGCTTGGTCTCTAAGTATCTGCAAATAAAAATTAGACTAAATGGTAGTGTAAGGAGACATCACCCCATTGCCTTTTTTGGGTTTTGTTTGTTTATTTTGTTCTCATCTTCTTGCTTCTTTTAATATTTAAAACTGGTTTTGGCTGAACACAGTGTCACAGTTGAATCCAACACAAAATATCTACCCTTAGATGTTCTGGATAACTTTACAGTCTTAGTAAAACTTGAGTAGCTAGTGGCTTTCAATCCATCAAAGAGATGGACCGGTGCTAACAGCAATCTTGGTGAGTAATTACATCCAAGGGGTTAAAACCTGTTTCAGTGATGCTTTCTTGTTAATGGAATTGATCTTGACCCTTCTATTGCAGATATCCCTGCACAGAGTGGTATATAATGTCAATGCTGTTCTTCTCGGCATGTGCTTTGCTTAATTCTCTGACAGAACCTACACCTCAGCTGCTACACTTGATGCAGTACATGTAAAGATAAGCAGCTCTAATACAGTAAGCTGTGGTAAAACAAACATAAATCACTTCTCTGTGTGTGTGCATAAACATCTGTCGCCTTTTCTCCTGGTAAAACCTCTGAATCAGAACCCAAATCCACATAAATCTGCATTCCTCTGTGGAAGACACACCTGATTTACAGCTTGTCCTTATTGGATAACCCCTCATTTTGTATGTCACTTACATGATTTGCCTGTGGAATACCGAAGCCACCTTAATAGTACAGAAAAATGTAACTTCCAAGTTATACTCAACAGCTGTGCTGTATACAAGTTCTTATTGAAGATTTTGATCATTCCCCTGGGTGTGTAATTGTTGTGTATGAAAAATAGTAATTTTCTCTTGTACATGCTTGTTGACAAAATATATATACATTTTTTAAAGGATGTCCTCAGAGGGACATCACTTAAGTTTTACCTTCTACTACACTGGCTTATTTTTTGCTTTCAAACCACGTTTGTGGTTCATGCCACAATTAAGTACAGCTAAACAACTATTGCTAAATATATCAAACTTCAGGGGAAAAGATAAAACAGTAAAGCAATGCCTTATGAAACTAGCAGAGCAGGGTAAGGCTTGTCTGTACATTGTACACTAATAAAACTAATATATTGAGAAATATACATAGTAACATTTTTTCTAGAATGGTTCACTGTAGCATCTTTCATTTTCTTTTAAGCTGATTGAGGTAAATGAAGGGAAAAAAAGGTTGTTTCGCTCATCCTAGGAAAGAGGCCTAGATTTACTTGGATCCTCCATCCTATTCTTAATCTTGATCCTTAGTACAGAAAAAGCTTTCTGTGATTTCTGTGTTGGGTTTAAAGTAAAAGTTGTAGAAAATATGTTAATCTATCAATTAGTATTTTTTTTTTATTTTGGAATGTGCTGGTTTTGGCTGGGATAGAGTTGATTTTCTTCACAGTAGCTGGTAAGGGGCTGTGCTTTGGGTTTGTGCTGGAAACAGCGCTGGTGACACAGGGATGTTCCAGCTGCTGCCGAGCAGCGCTGGCACAGAGCCGAGGCCTCTTCTGCCTCTCACCCCCCACCAGCGAGCAGGCTGGGGGGCACAAGGAGCTGGGGGGGCACAGCCGGGACAGCTGGCCCCAGCTGGCCCCAGGGGTGTTCCAGGCCATGTGGCGTCACGCTCAGCGTGTAAATCCAAGGAAAGGAGAAAGAAGGGAGGGACATTAGGAGTGATGGCGTTTGTCTTCCAAAGTAACTGTCACGTGTGACAGAGCCCTGCTTTGCTGGAGATGGCTGAGCACCTGCCTGCCGGTGGGAAGTGGTGAATGAATTCCTTGTTTTGCTCTGCTTGCACAGCTTTTGCTTTACCTATTAAACTGCATTTATCTCAACCCATGAGTTCTCACTTCTATCCTTCTGGTTCTCTCCTCCATCCCACCAGGGGTTGGGGGGAGTGAGCGGGCAGCTGCGTGGGGTTTAGTTGCCAGCTGGGGTAAAACCATGAAATGTAAGCAGCATGGGAAGGGGAATAACAAGTAGCAGGATTTAAGAGTTATTTTATCATCCCTTTGAATAACAAATATTTCCCTAAAATGTAGAATCCGAGGCAGCCTGTTTTCCTACAGATCTGTCTCAGGACAGTTTGACTGCGGAATCTCAGAAGGTTTAAGGTCATCCTGTAGCTTTTCTCTGAGGAAGGGTATTTAGAGGATCTTGCTTCTCTACCTAGATGCTTATTTTCATGAAAACTGTAGAAATGCAATTGTTTTCTGAAACTGTTTCACCTCTGTCAAATTCTTCTGAAATCGTTCAGTTCATATGGAAGTGGTGGGAGACATATTCAGACACTGATAACAGCACAGAGAAAGTTACTACATCAACTTGGTTTCCATGGAAAACAAGCTGAAGTAAACCAAAGGAAAATCCATGATAAAAGATCTGCTTTGGAGCTCAGAGGTAAGGAAGCCTCCCCTGATCTGGAAGAATAATTTAGTGCATCGTATGTTCTTATTTGTGTTAGTCACATCAGTTTGTGTTTTAAATGCACTGTATGGTTTACCAATGGGTTTCAGTGTTGACATTTTGTTTCCTTCCTTGAGACCTGTTACCGTTCTTGTTAATGCTCTTGCTTTTCGAAGAATGAGAATTGATGTTACTATCATTACCTGGTATCTAGAGGTCATCCTTTTCAGGTTGAGAGTTGATGAAATCAATTTTCAGTTTCTGCTTGATAACAGAAGCAAGAATAACAAGAGATAAAAAGAATTATAATCTGACCTGCATCTTGTTAGTTTTTCTTAGGTGTCTCAGAAACAGTATTCTGCAACCACTGTCAAATGACCCTGCAAATGTTGCAAGATTTGCAACAAACCCTCATCTCAAAAAAACTCAGCCCTCTTGCCCCTTTCACCTTAAAAAAGATTTTTATTGTTTTATTTTGTTGCTGCTGTTGTGCAAAATAGTAACTTTTCAGTGACAGTGTTCAATAGCTTTTCCTGTAGTCTACAAAAAAATTTTAAAAACATAAATATTAATGTGCTACTATCATGAGTCTGTATTATAGCGAGCATTCACTTAGCTAATCTGTGTGTTGTTCGACACTTCAGTATATCCAAAACATAAACAGTTTTAGAGCCCCACTGAGTTCAAGTGAAGGGATGGTAAGAATTCATGCACTTATGAGTTACTTTTCTGCATGGCACTTTCTAGCTCGTGAGCTGGAAAAAAAAATATTACAAGTGATGAAATAAATAATGAGCCTGAGAACTACTCATCCATCACTATACTTTGCAAAGATGATTTTTTAATAAGTAGGAGTCTGTAATGCTTTAGAACTCTTCCCAAAGTTCCTTGAGCTATCCAATGTTCACTATAATATTTTATTCAGACACAGCAAAATTTAAATGTGAAAGTTTGTTTTGTGTCTGTGGAATACAGTAATTATCTGGTCCCTTAATTTTCTGATTTTTGCTTCATTTACTTAGTATCTTCTACAGTCATGCTAAAGAAAAAGCAAAAGTAGATATCTAAGCAGTCATTGTCATTATACATAATTCAAACGCCACAATCAGAAAAAACAGTTCTTAGTAGCAGATAACATTGAATCACCAAACTAAAACTAAGCTTAGAGCTTTTTCGTGATTCAATTCCAACAAGAATGAAAGCAAAATACATAAGATTGTCTGAAACACAGTAAGAACAAAATCTGAAAGAGGAAATTTCTTTCAGAAACCACTGCATAGTTCTGGTGAAAAGAATTGTGATAGCAATCTACACCTTCTATATCAGAGGTGTTTCAAAGCAGGAGCTGCTGCCCACTGCTTTCTCTAGCTATCTTTTCTTGTCTTCTGGCCAATGGAACATGGGAGGGAAGGCTGGAAACTGCACTTCAGGCAGCAAACAGTTATCTTTCATAGCCCAGTAATCAACAAATTGTATTTACTTCTTTGCAATTTCTGAGAACCCAGAAGTTTTAAAATGTTTGTACTCTACTTCTTTTACCTTTAAATTTGGGTAGGACTCTTGGACTGAACACCATGTAGCTTTGTTTCTTGCTACTCCTTTTACATGTGTCACAATCTCTTGCCTTGGAATTTTCTGCATCTCTCAAAGGAAAATCATGCATTCAGAAGGTTTTGTTCTAGGAACCCCTGATCCTCCAAACATGCCAAGTTCCATTTGTCAACCCTCCCCACACCACCACATTTTCTCTCGAATGTCTTTCATCTTCAGTGATGTAATCAGTCCTAATCGGTTAATCAGTGCTCTTCAGGTAGAAAGGGAGCAGCATGTCCAGCAGTCAGTATCACTTATCTTTTTTAAAACACATACAGTTCAATTACTTGCTGTAAAAGAGTTGTTCAAAGTAACAACATTTCTCAGAAGGGTGCAGCTGTGTTTGTGAGTCCAACCAACACAAGATCTGTACACAGGCAAATATGAGCTGTGTACTGCGTACTGTATTTGGTTATCTGCCAAGACTGAAGTTCAAAATTGGATTTGGTAGATGTACCTGATGCAGTAATCACAATATATTCCCTGAAGCTACACGACTGTGAGCTGCTAGAAATCCATCTGTCTAGCTTGTCTATGTATATGTGTTTGAATCTTTCTAGCGAGGGAGTGTTTTACATGGTGTTCTTGCATCCTCCTCCGAAATCTTCTCAGATTTCCTGCTTAAGGGAGCACATTTATGGACTAACTTCTGTAACTGTCACACAACGGATCTTATGGATTAGTGGGGAAGGAGCCTTTCATGGTATTCACTTAATAATACATTTTAACTTGAAACTTCCTTTTCAAATAGACCAGGATAGAGCCACTATCATTATTCATCTACCTGAAATGCGGAAAGGATTGACATGATAAGAATAGATATGTAAAATTTTGTAAAGGGCTTAGAAAAGTTACCCCTTCTCAATGTCAAACTTGGTTTAACAATAGCTGTAGTGCAGCTGGATTCCCTTATGTTTTTGAAATTCATATCCTGTAGCGCTACATTTTGCACAACTGAGCTAGACCACCAAAGTTGTTTACTTTGTTTTAGAAAGGTTCTTTCAATGGAGTCCTCCAACATAAGGCATTTGCTTCTCAGACACGTAGGAAAGCGCAGAATTTGTTTTTCACTCTGACAGAACAATGAACAATAACATACTCTTTCATGACAGCCCAGCCCAGAGGAAAGTAAATGGAAACACTGCTTGGAGGACACAGTGCAATATGCTGTCCTGACTTCTTCCTATATCATTTTTTCTCAAACAGTGGAAGTCCCCTGAACTCATAAGGCCCCCATGAACACTGAAGAAATGTTTTTGGTTTTGGCAAAGAAAAAAGCCAGGAGACCTGAATTTGTGAACCTGACACTCCTGAATTCAACTGGAATGAGACAAGGCAACTGTTTTAAACCATGTCAATAGGTAGTTCAATATTGTACCTCCACTGATGGACAATGCAAGTGAAATGAGAGTCAGATCCTGTAAGTCTGTTGGATCAGCAAAAATTAAATCTAGTTTTCTCATTGTATTTATTGAAATTTACATATAATGTAAGTACCAGAATTTTGCATGAAGGAACATATTCCTAGCAATTAATTTGATTTAGAGAAAAAAGGAGGCAGTTCATTTTCACCTCATGTTTCAATATTTCAGTCTTGAAAAATGTTTGGCTAGGCTTTTTCTGTCAGTTTTGACCTGAGTTGGTTAGAGACTTGACTGTTGTAACTGCAGAGGAATTCTTTAACCTGAAGTAATAATGTCAAATAACAATGATTACTTTTGCACTTCTATAAGTTTTTTAGAGCTGTACTAAAGCCATCTATAAAAATGCTTTCCAGAATGAAGGATCCAAAGCAGAATTTCAGCAATGATTGAATGATAAGCTCCTGAAATGTTTGTAATGGAAATGCTGACACAACATTAACCATAAAAGTGTGTGTAGTCATAATGAAGAATTTGATAATGGGTCTGATACTAAATTACTAACTTTTTTGTGCAGTAGAAGTGATGGCATGACTAATTTATTTAACTTTTGTAACTGTACATTACCATGTACATTTATTCAGCTGTTAAAATTCACTTACAATTGTTTTAGCTTTCTAAAATGAAGCGTGTTTCTATTCCAAGGTTATAATGGACTTGCTAATGGGGTATTGACTACTGTTTCTTATCATCCATCTTCTGGTGGAAAGGTGATCATTACTTTTAACTTAATAATTCCCAGTTTTCTGCACATTCACATAGAATTACTTTTATTAGGAACTCATTGAACTTGCAGTTGAAGATAGTCCCAGCAGCAGCCAGTGTTTAATAAAGTTATTTTCTGCATAGTATAAAATTGCAGTTTCAGGGATTCCTCAAAATTAAGAACTGTTTTCTTAACTTGAGATTTAGCAACCACGTGCACAGACTTGAAATTTGAGTGTTATCAGCACAAATGATAAGGAAAATCTAATATAAAATTGGTTTTAAACAGATTTGATGTAGTGGCATGTCTCAATGAAATGAACTGTTGTTGAGAAACTCTTGAGAAGAAAAGGTGGAGTTGACAATATAGTTCTGTATTTGGAGTCCTTTTAAAATAAAAACCAAAGACAATATAATGCCTCCAAAGAGAGGAAGTTTTCAAGCATTTAGTCCTATCAGGCTCAGCACAAGAAGAAGAATATGCAAGAAACATCCATTTCCTCACCTTTTCAATAAGTCTTTGGGATAGCATTAGCTTTTACTAATGTCCATAACACCTTCTGTTTCCTGAACATTCCAAATAATTTCAAACTTACCTGCCTTACATGTATGTTTATGGCTGCTTCACTGATGCAGAAGTTGGGCTGCGTCTTAGAAAGTGACACTTAGACATCAACTGCAGCTCTCTCTTGGGTCAAAACATCCATTACTTAGGACTGTACTGTTTTCCTGAATTTAAGTGCATAAAATCTCTGCTTCAATTATACAAGACTGAGCACAGAGACTCAATTTTTTTATGATATTAATTTAGATTATAATTAAATCATAAACATGTTGATTAATGCTGGAAGAAATTTGTCAGAAAGCTTTAGCAGTCCAGTTCATATTCTGCTTAAATTGTACTTTAATTTTCTGATGAGCAGCTTTCAGCAGTGCTCCAAAAGAAAGGATGGAATTAAGAGGATAGAGCACTAAAGGTTTCACTTGTAGAGAGAATCCTTTCAGTGTTCAGAAATTTTTCAGATTTCTAGACAGTGTAGAACCAGTAACCAAACTGAAGGAAATTGTCATGCAGGTTTAAAGTTAGCTGTATCTATGATCCCTCACTAAAAACCCATTCCCAGTTCCTGACCTCAGTTCCCATGGCAATCTGTGGCAACTCAAAGTTAAGAGCATAAAGCTTTGTGCACACAATTTAAGCATGAGCATTCAACTATAAGATACTTTTTGCAGTGACTAAGTTTTTCTTTGTTACAGCTTTTAAGTTCCTACTGAGTTTTCTCTACAGGTACTGGTGTGATAACTTGACATATTCCATAAAAAGTGAACTTACTAGAGATTTTCCTTTTCTTTTCTATGTAGAGGTCTTCTGAGACTCTGGTGTCGTCTTCCAACCTGTCTGGCCTGATCTCTGGTAAGCTTTTACAGAATTTTTTTTCTCCTCTTAAAGAATTTATTTGAAGTTAGGGCATAGTGAAATGAGTCATGATGTCAGTGCAAAAGAAAGTCCCTAATGTTCAATCAACTGTAATCAAGTAATTTTAATCAATACTGAGAAACAAACTGAACAGTGGTTACTATGTACTACTGCTGGTTGCCTGAGAAATATTGAAAAGATATTAAGATCTGTGTTCAAATCTTACCATACTAGTAGATACTGATATTGTCACTTTCTGGTTGCCTGTCATAAGCCCACATGACAAACACATGTGTAACATGTAAATGTATCTGCTGGCACAGACATTTGCAGATAGTAAGAGCAAGCAAAATCAGGTATATGCTGAGGAGTTTTTCAAAGATGTTAATAGATACGAGTCAATGATTAGTTGTAACAGGTCATTGGCCCCACAAGCTTGTGCTAACTGGAAAGACAAAATAGGAAGCAATAAATGAACTAAATCTACATTTAGATGATTTTTAAAAAAGTAGTACTGCTAAAATATGTCATTTCACCTGCACTACATAGATCAAAGCTATTGATATGTGTTTGATCATTTATTCCCCTATGAGCAAAAGTCATCAGGATACCTCTTTGAAATTCATAGCTTGCTACTCTATGAAGAGATCTTATTTCAGCACTCTAATGTGCCTCTTCCATATAAAATGATTTTCACACCTGATTGCAACACTGTCATTTGACTTCCTGTGATCAGTCAATCAACAGGGTGATGTCTTAGTTGACGTCAGAGCTGGTAAGATTTCCTAGCACCTGTTTTCTGATACCTTAGTTTGGACTTGTTATTTTCAGTTGTATGCTTGAAAAAAATGATGTGAGGGATTCTTAGGTGTTAATTGTAAGCTGTGTGGTTCTGTATACTCATTTAGGGCATAGGGGAGTTGAAAGCAGCACACTTTGGAAAGGAGTACAAGGAGAAAGCTGCTTAGAAGAGAGAGGTTCCCTTAACTTATGTCTTGCAGCTCTTGAACAAGATCAAAACAGGGGAAAGACCTACAAAGCATGAACTATGTGGGGATGTTTGTTTACCCTGCACCTTATTCCCCTAACTATTACAATCCTTATGGCAGTGGAGTTTACTGCTGTTGTAGGTAGCAAGTTACTCTGTATAACTTGTTTTGCTGCATGTTAAATACATTACCTACATCCCAACATGGCTCACCATGTAGAAGTGTCTAAGCATGAGGGAGATTCTAAAGAAATATGGAAATAATTCAAGACTGTCTTTGTCTGCACTTGGTATTTAGAAGCTTTTCATTCAATGCCTCCAAAATTCACTTTGTTTCTTGATTGACTTCTAAGAGTAGATGGTGCAATAGAGCAGCAGTGGCACCACAAAACTTACAAAAAAACTGGTCCTTAGGGACTGGAGGTAGAGGTTTGATTTCATGGAAATAACTGAAAATGCTCTGCAAATGTTCCATGGACAATATTGCATTACTCTATTACTTCAGTGCTTTTACAGTATGAGCAGATTTTTAAATTAATCTTATTTTCTGCTGGAGAAAGAAAATTGTCATTCCATTTACCTGCTAGCAAAGAGGAAACTACAAGGAAGATTCAATAATGCCATACATTTGCTCCCAACAAAAAATAACATAGTTGGCTCATTGGAATGTTAACAAAAATAATTATCACAGTTGTCCTTTTTAATGGGAACAATATCCAAGTCTTTGATCTGTAACATGGCACAGAAAATATTGTTGAATTACTCTGCTGGAAAAATTAATAATGCATGTTATGACACAGCATGTAGTACTGCATGAAGAAATGATTTTGAAAACCACTTTTGTCCTCTGCTTTAATAGCTGTGCTTCATATTTTGATGATACACATTTGCCCACAGTTTTCTCCTTTGCATTGTTACCTGAAAGAGCTAAATCTTATTTGCTTTGTTGCTTGCTTTGTCTCTATCTCTACTAACCTGGCTTTCACAAGCACTAAAAATTTATGCTCTCTTTGGATGGAGCACTCTGTTCTGCACATCTGCTAGCTTGTATCTGCATCCACAGTGATACATGAAGACAGCAGATCTGTTCCGCAGTGCAGAGAGCAGGACTCCGTGGTATACTTGAGGGAAGCACTTTACCTTGTATAGCATAAGGTTCAGGCAAATCTGCTTTTTAAAACATAGTTCACATTCCCTCTGGGACTGTGGAGCAAACAGATATTGGAGTGTTTTATTTGCACAAAGCACCTTGAGTACCCAGAAACGATGAGCCAGGAATTTCTTCTGAGGTATTCTGATTTTTTATTTTTAAATATATATCTATATATCTATATATCTATCTCTCCTTTTTCAAAAACTTTATTCTATCCCCTATCTAGCATAGCATTTTCTCATCACAGTATATTATTCTGCAAACACTGGGGAAAAATTGTGCACTATCAAGGGAGAGTTAAGTTCCTCGAAGATGGTCAGATCTTTTTAGCTTCCATTCTTGACAAAAAAGAGCAGTAACAAAATCAGTTCTATGGACTACTTCCCAAGACCCATGCACAGATCATTTTAGACAGAAGCTTTCTTTCTTTCAGAGGAAAATGTTTATACTAACACCTACTAGGTCATTCCTACTCCATTGGTCTTTCTGGAACTTTACACAGAAGAGCCTCTATGTGGCATAGGATTGTTTGGTTTCCAGATAAAAATGTGTAGGAAAGTAGAGAAAGTGCAGGATGATGTGTGATCGGGCAACACCTTTTGCTTAGATTTATAAGCAGCCTCATCTCTTTAGCTGCTTGACTCCTGTGCATCAAAGCTTTGAGAAGTACGAGTTGTATCAAAACCCGTGAAGTTCAGCTTTGGAGATCTCAGCCTGTTCCCAGAGACCACCTGGCCGTGGAGTAGAGGCTTTTTAAAGCCACTACGTTTTGGTAAAAAAAATTGTTTATTATGGCTATTCTTTTAAAATGGTTGTAGTAAGATCATGAAAATATCTCGAGAGCTTTATCAAAGAAATGATGCATGCGCTGTCAGTTCTGTGATGAGAGGGTAAGTCCAGTCTGGGCAGATCAAATTGTACCAAAATCAGGTTTTGCACTAATTTCAAAGCAACAAGCAGACTACCCAAGATGTCAGGGTGTACACAGTCAAAGCACCGGTGTAATAATGTCATACAGTTTGTGGAATATTTGCAAAGCATTTTCTCAGTTATTTTCCATGAAACCAAACCTCTACTTCAAATCCCTGAACACTATTATTTTTGTAACTTTTGTGGTACCACTGCTGCTTTCAGAATCTGTACGGTGTACAGTTTTATGACTGACATGTGCAAAAGAAAGATGCCAGAGGCATATTTCTTGCACCTGAAAGAGGAAATTTGTGCTTCCACATTTGAACTGTCAGCCGTGAGCTGTTAGCAGGGTATGAAAGCACCAGATACAGGGTTACTGTGTGTAGCCTGCCCAGCTACGATACCTGAAACAGATCATCCAGGCCACTCACACAGACTTCAGACTACCAAGGAAAGCAACTAGAAGTCATGAGATAGATAACTATATTAGTCATAAATCACAGTATATGAACCTAATTTTCTAAGGTACCTAATCCATTAAAAATCAGAAGATGACATTAAGTAGTGAATTGCCACCAATGTGTCAAAAACAATGAAGGGATGAAACAAGGAAGACCTTAGGCAATAGGGAAAACAAGCATATGCATTATCAGAAACCGCAACCTGAAAAACATCTCCAGACATGTAGCTATACCCAGAGTACAGTTTACCCCTATTTTAGCCTTAAAGCTGATCATTATAACTTCTTCCCCCCCGCCCCCCCCAGTCAACAAGATTATATATAATTTTTACTCAGGACATGACTCAGCAACTATTGCTGTGCTTCTTACCTTCACTTTTTGTTGTTGTTGTTGTTTGGTTTGTGGTTTGATGAGGGTTTTTGTTTATTTGTTTGGGTTTTTTTGTTTTTGTTCTGGTATTCCTGACTACACTCTTTCTGGTCAGGTTGTAATAGATTACACTGATGCTAATTTGAAAAGCTCATTAGATCCTCACTGAAACTGCTTCTAAGCGATCACTGGCTCAGTCAAAGAGCCTGTTAGATGGTGAACCACTGTGATTCCCGATGGAGAAAATACACCCTTTTTCTGTAGCAAATCCTGCTGCATAGAATCCTGCGGTCCCTGGGACTGACATAACCCCACCATTTTATCACTGCAGTTTAGCTCTGTCTATGAGTGAGTGAATAACAGGCAGTGTTCTGGTGATGATTTCAGGGTCCCTATATGCACAATTTATACACTTTTTTTTTTTCCTCCCACGTTTGAACTTTTAGAAATCAACAATTCAAATCAAGAAAGACTTGGAAGACTTGATGAGCCTTTAAGAGCTACTCATCTAAATTAAGTGTGAGGAGCTGCTAATTGGCCACATAAAAAGCTTATTTAGACCAACAATGCACAGAAACACTTTATAACTTAGAGAAGAGCCAGAATGATTGAAGTTGGATTTCTCCAGGGCTTATTGTTTTCTATTTTCTGTATCTGGTAATTTTGGAACTAAGTGGAATACTATGAACAAGTACAAATCTCACCTGCTTACTTCATGCAAAGTATCACTGAAGATTTGAGTTCTACCCCAGTATCACCCCATGACTAGACTAATTTAAGATCCTGGTGAACTTTGAGGGATCAGCCTTGTAACCTGGCCTACAGCACTTGGGTTGTGGATCTCCTGCTTCCTGTAAAGAAGTAAAAGTGGGAGTGCCAGTGGTCAGGAAAAGTGTCAGAAGAAGAAATAATGTTCCAACACGGTGAGACAAAATTAACCTTAGAATATACACCTTCAGTGTGCTAGAACCTGACAAAACAGGTGGGCAGAAGAACCCTAACCAGAATTTTCCGAGCATTTTATCTGTGACAAAGATCTAGATACAATTATACTGTTGGTTTTCCCCCCCCTAATAATTTCAACATTAGTTTCTGCATTCAGTGTTAGTCCTGCAGCAAAGAAAGTATGGACCCATAATTTGTCTGTCAGTGTCCAGATCCATATAAATGCTCTTCACAACACTGAATTGCCTGCTGCCAAATACAGGTGGGAAGGTCATTTTGAGACATGGCTTACATGCTACAGAAATCTTTCAGTTTAGGCAGCAACGTAACATGTCTACTCTTTGCTTTTGTCAGTAGAAATCACGTAAAGAAATACAAACATCTTTAGCAAAAAGTTCAGCTTACAGAGAACCAAAAGTAGCTACAATAACAGGGCCAGAGACCTGCTTTTGAGACAAGGTGCTTTTCAGTTAAGCATAACGACAAACAACTTTAGGTAAATACATAAAAGGAAAGTTTAGTCAATAGGATCCTGCCTTTGAAAGCCTCACCGTGCCCCTTACTGGCAATTTTTTTCCCCTGCGCTATAGAATAACAGCCGAGGGAGCGGCTGTCACAGCGCTCTGTGGGCCTCTCCTGCAGGAAACATCTCCTGGGAGCTGCATTTGCTGGGAACCTCTACTGGTGGCTGGCTGCTGCCAGTGACAGTTAACGGCTGGGAATGGGATATAAAGGAAAGCTTTTCTCACCACAGGAGTGGTCAAACACTGGCACAAGGGCCTAGTAAGGTTCTGGGACTTCCATCCTTCAGATGTCCAAGACCTGACTGGACATGGCCGTAAGCAACCTGATCCTATAAGTTTGGCTTTGAGCCAGGGCTTGGCTGCTTGACCTTCAGACATCCCTTCCAACCTGAATTATTCTATGATTCGAAGACCTTTCGAACTGATTACTGATAACATAAGAATTAAGGTGTATTGAGTAACCATCACTGTTTTGTCTGGCACTAGAATTATTTACGAGACCCTAAAACAAGTAGAGGACAAAATCCTGCTTTACTGTCTTTTCAAAGTATGTCTAATCTAAGAGTCAAAGTTGCTTTCATTTCTGACGTAGTGGCATTAGAGAATTTTTTTGAAAAAGATTATTCAATGGCTAGGAGAACAATATTTTGGCTACAATTACTCTGTTGCTATTGCTGCATATTAACAATGCATTTACCTGACCAGAGCCATCCATCCCTCTTTGTGCTTTACAATACCTGAGGCAGCTGTGTGTCTGATGTTACTTGGTAACACACAAAATTCATCCTGCCAGGGATTACACGAGCTCGGGTGGGTGAATTTTCTTGCTTTTTTAATTTCTATTGTTGAAGGGAGATGTATCAAAGAACATAGAAATGTGTGTTTGTTTTTAATATTGTATTTTATTGATGTTTCATACAGTTAAGAAGAATCTAATAAGTAAACAGGATTTATAGAATTAGAAAGGTAGTAAGCAGTCTTCCCTCATTCTTACTTGTTCTGTACATGTGGAACTGAGAAACTGCACGCCAGCCTAACGCATTACTCACTGAAGAATCTTTCCAACAAATAAATTCAATAATGAAGTCGTTGGAAGCCCTGTATATTCACATTCGTAAATGGGAAATATATCAGCAATGGCATGTTGTTATTGATTTTGTAATAAGCTGCACTAATTAACTAACTAATAGGCCAGCTGGAAGTCAAAAGGGATTTTCTTTTTGCACACAGGTTGAGAAAAGCAACATTACCAGTGGAGGTATTGGAATTTTGTTCTATTTCAAAGGCACATGCTGGGAAAATAAACCAGTCCCAAACAATTTTGTAGTACGGTTTTCCACGAAGGCAATGAACATGCTGAACCTCTACAAAGAGTCTTTTTCTCTGCGGAAAGGTATCTGTTTCTACCTGACTTGTTTAAATTAATTTTCTTTACTGGGAATGCCATCAATTATTTTGACATGGTTTATGGTGAGCAAAAGTCCTTGATTGCAGCTGCATACCAAAAGAAGCAGTTTTGCCACTTTTCACAAAAAAAAAAAAAGAAAAATCTTCAAAAATGCCAGAGACCATTTAAATGTCATTGCTTGAGAAAGTACTTTGAGAATGCTCCAAAATGAGCTTTTTTGGAGATGTCAACTCTTGAAAAAAATTAATAATAATAAAAATGTGTCTGCCTAGTCACATTGGAATCACTTCTATACAGGTTTTCTTGTATGCATATAAGAAATACATTAGACAAATGCTCAAAGCAGATTGCCCCCACAGGTAAACATATCTAAACATTTCTCACAGAGAGAAATTCACAGATTACTTCACAAGTAAGATTAATTGAACTTATTTCAGTTTGCTTGCTTTCTCATGGATAGTAAAAGAGGATACAAAAATTACTGGTAGTTTGCTTGGTTTTCTTTAAGGGACTTTCTAATGTACTGATGGAAATTGTGAATTGTAGTAAGTTGTTTCACAGCTTTATTATCTCTGTTTTACATAAAGCTCTAGTACTCTCAAGCCCAGATACTGAACCTCTATTACCTTGTATATATATAGGTGGCATTTTGGAAAAGTAACAGAAAATTATGAGGTTGTTTTGTACTGTGGGGATATATTTGTATATCATTCTGGAGACCTCAGAAAAATTTTAAATGTTTCTTTACTAGTATTTAGATTAATAAATTTTGAGGTAAGATGTCAGAATTAGCATGATCGCCTTCCTCTGACCTCTGCTGCTGCAGAAGCTATAGAGCTGTGATTTTCTTCTGGTTGGAAGATCCACAATGGTGAGTAGCTGCTTCTAGAAAAATACTCCTGAGTCTTGACTCTCTTATTTTCTTTGATGAACAATGCTTAGTAAGCTACCCCAATGGCTAATTGTACCCTCTGTTAAAAAAAAAGTAAATAAGCAAAAAGATTTATATTAAATTTTAATACAGAACTTGTACAGATCCCATTAAATCTTAACTTGAGAAATAGAATAGATATATTTAAGAATTTGGTTTCTTTGTTGTTTATATCCAGATTGTATGCTTCTCTTTTATGAACTGAATTGAATGAAGTTCTTAACTTCTCTATAACTCAAAGTTTATGCTTCTTTAATTGTTCTTGGGGTTTTCTCTGAATTTTTTTCCAATTTATTGATATTCTTCCTGAAATGTCATACCTGGATGTAGTGCTCTAAATAGTGATCACATCGCTAGCACATCATACGCAGAGGTATTATAACCTTTTTTCTACTACCATGGCCTACGTGAGGATAGAGGGAGTAAATAATCCCAGGATGCAAACTGTGTGACACAGCTGTGCAAATTCACTGTATGATGTGGTGTCTTCACAGAGGCTAGGCAAAGCTGAAGTGGAAAGTAGTGCCTAATAAACCCACCCCTAGATCTTCAGAAAATTCAGTTATATTCAGGAACCCGTTTTAGGGGACACGGAGAAGTTCTCTGCCTCCAAGAAACTTGCAATGAAGTTTTCAAGATGTCTTGAGCCTTCCTGAAGCTCTCAAGAAACTGTGAGAGCAACAATTATAGGCAAGTTGCAGATCTTAAGGAGACCATGGGAATCCTAGTAGCACAGTGCAGAGATCCTCCAAGCTAGCTGTGGGTATGTGTTTCAAGTCAGCTGCATGTGGTGTTGTTTCCACCTAAACCAACAAAATGCTCTGTGGAGGGGTGCCCGATCTGCCGCCGGTGCTGTGCACTGAAATGAAATGATGTTGTACTTCCAGAGCAGGGGCATTCACCCTCAGTCACGGTTCTGCCAGTGCTGTCACACTACTGTTTCTGATTGACTTGTGCAGTCAGTGCCAACTTGGGTAACTCTGAATTGCGTGGTTTGTTGTTGTTTTTTTCCTTTTTTTTTTTTTAATTTAAATATTGTAGGCACGTCCTATGACATCACATGTAATCAAAATGATAGTGAACTGAATAAGAGAGTATACAACAGTCTCCAAGCCTGACAGTTGATTCTTTGAATAAGCACAATTTCTGGACCTCAGAGTTGCCTACAATGCATATTATTGCACCTCAACACCAAGCTAAAACTTGCATGAATGCAAGAAAAATTCAGTCCTTTGGCGGTGGTTCATAGGTTGATACACCGAGGTTACATCTACACTAATGAATATAATCTGCTCAGAAAGTGTTTCTGACCATGCTTATATTTTGTCATGTGGCCACAGTCTCAGAGAATAATGATTGGGATTGCTGTGTTAGACTTTGTGATTACTCATCACATAGCAACCACCAAACCTCCAACTGATGATGATGATTTCTGTGTAATATTTCTGTTGCTTTATTTCAGCTGGTGATTTTCATTTCTACATCTACAGTTTTCACTTTGCTTTCATTTGACCATAGCCCAGATGCAGTGAAATCTAGTTACATTTTTCTGCTGCATGGCAGAGCAATATGAAATATATGCCAGGCAATAAATATCAAGTGAACAAAAGCATTTAATTGCTTTACAAGTCAAGATTACAGTAGGTGACTGTATCATATTCCTTGCTTTTATTCCTGACATTATTATAAACTCCTCTGTTGGCTTTCCACTTTGAGGATGAGAAGGTAATGGATGCAAGAGGTGGCCACTGCCTGCCAATATCTCCTATGCTAAAGTCCTACCAGTATACACTGAAGGTGATATAACTGGTCATGAAGCAACAGTGAAAATACACCTTCTCTGGCAGGGGTTAATTGAATTTGTCCTTTTCCCTGTGCTTTACATCCAGTCTAATGTTTCCTCCTTTATCCCAAGAAAGTGTCAGTACCTCCTATGCTGCCTTATGACATTGTCCTGGACAGGTCCATTGTCTGGACCTGGAGTAGTCTATCACCTGTTGTCTAGAAGTATATCACACTTTTGGCATAGCAGTTAGTTGTTTTTTTTTTCTCTATGAGACTGCGCTTGTACTAATTCAACAAATTCCTGCTTTCAGGTTTGTTTACTGGGTAGCAGAGGAGTTCAGCACTGAAGTGTTTAAATCCCAGACTGCAGTAAACCATAACTTTATTGCCCATCCACAGGTTCCCTTGGCATTAATGCTTTTTCCAGGCTAGGTTTAGACTTGTTTCATGCAAGGAGGAGACCTAATTCTTCCAGTAAGTTGGCACCACTGACATTTGTGAGTGAAAAAGAGGTAGCTCAAAGGTGAGCCAAGTGTGTTAGCTCTCAGGTCAAAGTACAAATTGCTCTACAGGGACCTTTATGGAAATACACAAGGAGTGCTTCCTATGTGTTATGGCACAAGAAAGATTTATTTTTTTTTTATTCCTACTTGCATGTCATCAGCTATGTTTATTCCTTGATACCTAACCTGAAACAGAAAATGAGAGAATGAAATGAGAAGAATGTAGCATAAGGTGCTGGGTTTTGTATGTTGTTTGTTGTTTTGTAACAAACTTAACTAAGCAGAAGTTTGCATCTGATTTTTTTTCCCTGTATTTTTCCTGTAAAAAAAATAGCATACCTGTATCAACAGCCTAAGACGTGGGTGTATGCAAATGGCTCCCAGGGTTGATTCAGTAAATTTGTCAATACATTTGGTCAGATTTTCAGCTGGTAACAAAGTGGAGCAAATTTGTTTTACATCAGGAACAAACACATCGTCCATGTGCAGTGTATTAATACTCTGTGCAGTTTCTAGCAACTGCCTTATCTTGAAGACATTTAGATTTGAACCAAAATTCCTGTATAAGCTGGTAAAATATTTGTATTAAAATTAAATTGTGGATCAAACTTGTCAGAACTAAGTTTTCTGATTAAAAATCAGCCAGATCCATATTATCTTTTTTCAACTGTTTGTAATAATCCAGATTTTTGTTTAGATAGAAAAGATGGTGATATCATACATTACATACCGTTTTCAAGAGTATGAGAATAAATTTAGCTTATAGTTGATATGTGATATGTTTCCTATTTTATGTGTATGCATGTGTGTGAAGCTCACAAACCTTGGGCTCTATCAGCTTCCCCATAACTATTTAAAATATTCTGGAGTGGCAATATTATGCATGAGGAAAACAACTCCAAAACCTTCTTCTGAAGTAGAAAACATCTTATATTATGAATTCATTTATATACATATATAGTTTTCAATTTTCTAGGTGGGATAAATGAGACTGTTAGTAATTTGGATTGTTCTGTTACAGACAATTTAACATTTTTAACATTCAGTTCATATTCCGAATTACTGTAAGCCTGCTCCAATAAACAGTAGAGATTGCTTCTTTATGGCTTGTTTGTTGCTTGTCTTATTGATCCTTATACTTGACCTCTAAGCATAACAGTGAACTATATTAAGGAAAAAATTAAGGAGAAATGAAAAACCATAAAATTGAACAGGCACCAAATCTCTTAGCCTATGTGGTTTGAGTCTACAAAAATAAATTTTTATGATGGTAAGACTGGCTGGAAGCAAAATTAGAAAGAGTAGTGTGGGTATAAAACAATTTGGAATCCTTGAAGATAAGAAGGGATTGCTAACTCATCCTGTGTGTACCAAGAGATGCACTGAACGGAATCATTATTAATACCTTAAGTCTATCAGCCACTTACAAAAACTATTGAAACAGAAGGCATGAGCATGGTAACTTGTGGGATTTCCCCTCCCCTCCTCAAGACTCGTTCAGTAAACAGGATAAGCAACAGACAGTGAGCTTCCATCTTTTATTTTACCTTTGTTTCTCAATATGCAAGCCCAGTCTAGAGGACTGAATGATATTTAAACCCTGCTTTGAAGACAGGTTTTCTTTTTTATTCAGATGTTTTCATATGATGTAAGTGTATAATATTGGCTCTATTTTATCAACATTATTTAAAGCACATGAAATGCTAGTGATTTTGTCTGCTAATCCAGGGTGCATGGCGTGGTATTTGTAGTTCTGAAAATTTCAGAATCTTGCATGGTAGTTATTTGGACAGAACTTTTTTTTTTTAATCAAAGCATTGGCATTCAATTTTATAAAATCAAATCCCACTGACAGTTTTCACAAGTGAGTGCTCAGTGGTTTTACAATTTATATCATCAGGTCTCAAATTTCTATGCCCACCTAATGGGACTGATTAGTTAGGATTTCTAAAAGATTCAGCTGAAGCATTTTGTCCAGATTCCTCCAGGAACTTTTTGTCAGAGACAGGGATAAAATCTAATATTCCAGGAGAGTGTAAAAATTCTTAAGCCGTATGGTTGTTCTTTCTTCCTCTGCAGTATCTCATTTGATTTGCTGTAATCCTTCCAGCTCCTGAAGGAAATGAAACCAACGTCATCCTCTTCAAAGCAGTGACTTGCTATTGAATAAGATGAGTGAAATGTGTGCAATTATGTAATTAACTACCATAATTCAGAAATATGGAGGAGAGAGATTAATTAATTCAAATATGTGGTCTTAGTTACAGACTTTTCTAACATTTTGTTGTTTGGTTTTCTGATATTTGCTTTCCAGCTGTTTTCACCCAGTCAACAGATAAGCTTCTGGAGCTGCAGGTGGAATGTATGTTAATACTGCTCATGCTGTCCTATAAGTAGAGGCTGCTGCTTTGACAGAACTTTCGGGTTCTCCTTAGTCAGGACAATAGTGTTTCCATGTGTATCAGGTATTGTATGAGCAGGCCTCAGTGCTGTCTTTTACCACTTGTCAGAATAGATTTTCTTTTTACCTGTAGGCATAGGCCTCTGTGGTCTCCCCATCCTGCAAGAGCGTGGAATGTTGTCACAAACTGCTTCATACTTCATGTTTCTTGATAGCAGATCACTTCTTTATGAACTCTTTATGGTAGGTTTTGCTCATCCTAATATTTGATCTTCATGCAGTCAGCTGGAAAATATTAACAAAGGAACGAAAATGACATTATAAGCAGAGTAGTCCAACTTACCAGGCTTATAGTAAATTCCTTTTTCAGGAAGGACTTCAACTTCAAATGAATTTTCTCAAAAGCTTGTTTTTTTCCAAAAGGCATAGAAATCTCATGGCTTGAGCCCCAGATGTTATCTTTCCATGGGCAAATTTTCATGATTGCACTGGAATTTTATTTGCTTGGGTTTAAAATTTTTTAATGATTCTGCTAACCAGGCGATAGATACACCTTCCTTTTAGACATGCCTCAGAGGTATTTAACACCATGAAGTGTCAGCTACAACTTTTTTTCCAATTTAGATGGGTGTTATCACTATATTTTAATTTCTTCATGTATATAAGCTCTAAAACCCCAGCAGTGCCTCTGAGTAATTACAGCAAACCTTCTAAAGGTAAAGTGAAAGAAAACCTATCTACTTCTTTTAGGACAGGAGTATTGTAAATACTGGATCTTGCAGTCTTTTAGTTAAATTAGTTCTGATTCTAATAGTAATGTTGTCTTTAAATAGCACTTGATATCTCTTCTTGTTTATTTGATATGACTTTGACTTCTGTTTCTGCCTTCTTCTGGTAATAAGGATACTAAGGATACTAAGACATGCTGAACCAAATACCTGTTTTCATGACGCCCAGTACTTGCAGCATCTGCATACTTCACTTACACGACTCTAGCAACAACATAACCATATATGGTATTAATAATTTGGCATAGATATTTTTTAACAGAAGAGTGAAATGAAACAGTGACCTTGTCTCCAGTTGCATAAAATCTGGGTCAATTCAGTTAATTTCCTTATCTGCTATCCCTCTTTTCACAAGCAAAGTTTATACTTGTTCTCATTCAATACTGGATAAGAACAACAACAGTAAAAGCTGTGAATGTCTTTACTTATTGTTTCAGTATGTCAAATAAAGATTCACAGACCCTGGTGAGTTGGTGATAGAATGACAAATGGGTCATTAATGCTCTTAATGAAATAAAACTTTCCATACTTGTTTTTGAAAGTTCAGCCAGTTTTGGTCTCTCTTTCTGCTTTCCTGACAATGACAGCTCTGACATAGCTCTGCATTCTCATGTCACTTTTCATTTTGTTATTCAGCTTTGACTTAATTTATAATAAAAAAAAATAATCATTGATTCATTGATTTACCGATCTGTTCACCAAATGGTTCAAATGAAGTCATTATCCCATCTATCTCTTTGCATTTTATATTTGCTTTGCTTCCACTTTATCAGTCTGGCTGCTGCAGAGTTTTGCTTTTAGGAAAGATTTGGAATTGCAAATTCCAAGCATGCTGTGATTCTTTATGCTTTTCAGTGACTTCTCATTTAAGCATTTAAGACTTTCTCCCCTCCATGATAGCTGTGTTTGAAGAGATGGTTGATTTTGTATAACTGATTTAATATCAAAGCCCTCCTAGGGATCAGTAACACACTACCTCTGTACTGGTGTTTAGTTCCTCTGAAGCAATACTTTGCATTTTCCTTTCATATTCACAAGTTTTACAGAGATATTTTTCTTGTTTTTATTGGTAGTCTTCTAGAAAGATAACAAGGTAAATAATTCTACCTACTCCCTAACAAAGTAAAAAGTGTTGGGTTTGGTTTTTTAGTTTTTCTTTCTTTTTTTTTTTCCTAAAGGAAAACCAAATTTGTTCCCTCTAGTCTTCCTTCATGTTTTTCCCTCAGAAATGACACAAGTCTGAGGTCCCCAGTTTTGCCTGTCAGCCTTGGAAAACCATCATTTTTTTTCAAATGAAACTGTAGCATAACCTGCAAGGCCCTTTAGAGCACCACAGTTCACCAATTACTCTGCAAATATATGCCAAAATGAGCTGACATATAGATTTAGCTCAGGTTTCAGAGGCTAGAAGAATGAACAAAAGGTGCATAATTATTATGAAAGTATTTCTTAAAAGTTAGTCTAATTCTTCATTAAAAAAAAGAATGTATCTAATTGGGACTTTTGCTTGCTTGCTAATGTTTTTAAAATGTTAATACTATGCTTTTCTTCTGCTGCTTTTGGAAGTTATCACATCTTCAGTTGCTATAGCACCATCTATGAGAGAAAAAATGCAAATGGGAAAGCAAAAAGAAACACCTCTCTGTCTGAGCAAATGCCAGATACTTTCTGAACTTGCATTGCTTCTTCTTGTTCATTTCATGGGAAAAAAAAGCATTTGAAAAAATCCTCTGCCAGATTTGTGCGAGTGACTGGAATTAGATACACACTGTTACTGTGTATCTGAAAATGCTAGTAGCACTGATATAACCAGGGCAGCCCAACGTAACATTTGAAGAGCATACTGCACCCCGTTCTGCCTGTCTGGCTGCTCCCGCAGGGTTTTTAGTATCAGGAAATTTGCAAGAAGCTTATGTATGGTTTTTACTCCAATATTGATGTGTCCTGGGAAAGTTTGATGTAACATGGACAGTTATAAGGAGATAATAATTCTAATAATTTTCCTCGTTATGGTAAAGCCATGAAAACCAGACAATTCTTTCTGTTGGGCTAGACATGTTAGCAGTACTTTGATAACACTTTGGTGTCATTTGCTATAGAAGTGTTTCACCTGGAAACTTATGATAAAGCATGACATTTACAGGTGATTTATTACACAGACACACATGTGGGAGAGAACATGTGGGGTTCTTCTACCTGCTGTTCTCTTAAGCCAGTTTTATAGCTGTGTACTATAATTGACTAAAATAGAGTTATTTTTTATTTACAGTGCTGTAAGTCAAAGGACAATCAGTGTTGCCGTAACTTTTTTCTTTTTTTAAATTTAAGCATTTGTGTATCAGCATGGTTAATCTGTGAGTGATTTGTGCTCTGGTATACACACTGGGGAGAGGAGGACTTGGCATTTTCAGTGCTGTTTTGTAGTCTGAGGCAGAATATGGTCAGTAAACAAGTCTAAGGCAGAATGTTGTCCAAAGTCCTGATGAGGCCACGTGAGATGATGTGCCAAATTAATGCAGGGCTAACTTACAATTGCAGATGAAATACAGTGGGGAAATGGTGACTCACATTTGGCTGTGATTAAAGAAAAGATCCCACCAGGTTCTCCTATGATTTGAAAGTGCCCAATAGGAAGGTACAGAAAAAACGTCATCAAAGATCGCTGTATCAGTTGTCTGTGTGTGAGAAATAACACCAACATGTGAGAGCATACCAAATTCTACACAGATAAATATTTTCCCCATGATCTTGTACTTCCTTCAAGTGCAAGGTGAAACTATACCTTCTGTACAATTTCATCACTTGTTTTGTGCAGACAGCCTGGAATGCTGGATGAGGAGAAATGTTTTTCTCTGTGCCACAGCTCTTGAAAGTTAACTAGATTGTCTGTATTAAAAGCAAGTAATCTGGTTTCCTTTCAGTTTATGCAAGGAATCTATCTTATGAGTTTGCATACTTTTCTGCCTTTAACAATGCATTATCAGACAGTATCTCATTTCCTACTTAATACTTTCAGAGATGTTTGAGCAGTGGAGACAGTCTATAGTACCTATTATATGCATAAATTATACCTTTAGCTCTATCTAGAAAACTAGATGCTTCTGTAATTAAAAGTTTCTGCCAGGCTCAGAGTGATGAATATCCTTCGTACCATGCAATTGACTGTACTGGGGTGGGTTGCTTTCAATCTATACTTTATTTTCTATAAATAATTATCTATTGGTCCAAAGATAGTAACTCTACTTCCCTGGAATATGTCAGAATCAACCAAGTCCATACTCTAATTGCTTTAGTGTAGGTACTTGAATCTGAGCTGTTCTTGTTTTGATTTGAAATGGGGTGATTAGAGGCCTTGGGTTAAGCAGAGAGTTTTCCACAGAACATTTTGCTATTGTTTCCTTTTAATTTTGCAACAGGAAAAGGTATTGTAATCAAGAAAATAATGTGTATCAGTAAGTACTGCTGTGCCACATTTGCAAATGTCAGTGGTCAATAACAGTTTCTCTTGGTTTGATCCTGGAGGTCACATGTATGCTGATAAAAGCATTTGGTTATGTAAAATGCTGTGAGGAAAGAAAATAATGGGGGTATATTCACATCACCAATGTGGTTGTCTAAGTTAGGCTGTTCTCCCTAAACTGCCTGCACCACTTGGGCTTGTTCTTCACTTCTGCAGATGTTTGGGGTAGGGGATTAATTTTGTTTCTCTGAATTGCACAGAGGAATACCCTTCTTTTCCCCAGTGACTGCAGTCTAGGTCTAAGGCAACCAATATCTTACATTCAGCCTCAGATAGACTCTTAAAGTTAGGGTATATGAATATTCATCGTGTCAATGTGTAAATTTTCCTTACATTCTGTTTCAGTGCCCAGAAAATATAAAGCTTTGAAAGGGGAATCATTACATTATTCAAGTATGGAAGGTAAGGACTTGCAGAATTACACTAAGAAATTTTGTCCTTGTTAGGATACTTTTGGTTGTCTTTGAGATACTACCTTGCCCTTTTGTGAGGTGCTGAAATGTAAGGTTTTGTTTTCCCCTTTGTTCTATGTCATTCACCTTGAGTGACTACTCATATAATTAAATAGAATGAAGTGCTGGGTTGGTTACATTTTAGGAATCTTTCTGCTTGGGAAATAATTGGATGTTTGCCTACTCTGAGATATAGTAAACTATAGATGCAAAGGCAAGATTAAATCCTAACAGGTGTTTCCTAAAGGGGGAAAGTTTTGAAGACCTATTGACTCCTCAGGTTATCTGACTGCTTTTTACTTCTCAGACCCAAGTAACGTTGTGTTTTGCAGCCTGAGTATAGCAAATGAAAATAAGTTTTTCAAACTCTCAAGCTCTTCTGGGATTTTAACTACTGGTTGGTGTTGCTAGATTTTTAAAAAATACCTTTCTTTGGATTGTAGGTGGTTCAGGTACAGATGCAGCATTTTCTGTTGAAAATTTATGTGTCTAAACTAGCTGACAGTTTAGAAATTTTTGTTGTATTATCATTCAGTCATGAAACAGTATGCACAGATTTGGTCAAAATATAGGCAGTACAATGGCTAAAACATGAAGAATAAATTATTCCATGAAAATTTGATCATATTGCATGTCAGAAGATTTGTTATTACACTTACAAATTAAATAGTATTGTAGTTAGAAAGCAGTAGAAAGTTTCATTGGAATCCAACACCAGTGCCACAAACACTTCATAAGCATTCTTCTTATTCCTGTAACTGTTTTCTTGTATCTTGTGTATTTATCCAGAATTTGTCCTGGTGAAATTTCCTAGGAAAGTTTTATCTGTGCTTGTGTATGTGCTTTGGGGGGAATGACCAGGAGAGTATAGACGAGACAAGAGTGAGAACAGATGAGAACACCCGTATGGCTAGGGAATGCTAAAGGATCTCATATCCATTTTTGCACTGTAAATACTACACTAGATGTTGTAAATAGCTGGTCTATCTGTAAATAATGTAATGGATGGTCCCTGTCCTTTGCAACTCTACCTTGTTTGTAAACTCCTATCATTTGTCATTGGAGCAGCTGTCATGACAGAGCTATAGGCTGGGATGATCTGTGAGCCAAATGCTGTGATTATACACTCTTGTGAAATTCAGCTTAGGTTGCTCATATCTGGTCAGCATAGAATACTTTCAGGATGCAAACTAATGTTACAAGAAAGAATTTGCTGGGAAAGAGTCAGCAAAGTACTTGCAAAATAAGGTGAAATGGACTCAACAAAAACAAGATGGAAATCAAGACTGTAGAAATTGTGAAAAGACAATAAAGTCTGAGAGGAAATGGACTTGTAGAAGAATTGCCATCTGTAGTACCTAGGTTATAGTGGAATACCCATCCTGATGTACTGAAGGGAGATCATGTCAGCTGATGTACTGAAGGGGGATCATGTCAGAAATTTTTGCTGCAAAAAAGATAGATACTTTTTAATATTACCTCTCAATTCATTAAGTTCCAGATCTTTCCTTATCTAAGACTCACCATAGAAAAGTATACTTCCTAGATTATGTACAGAGATATACTACTGTTGCTGGTTGTATGGATTAGAAGAGCCTAAGACTTTTTAGACCGTATCAGAATCACACCCTACCTGGAAGTATGTTTTGCTATACAAACATTTTGGGTGTCAGTTTTTTACTAGCTGGTTCAGGAGAAGTTAGTACATCTAGATTCAAGTTCTTTTACTCAAACAAAAAGCATTAGCATATTAATTCATGTTCTTTCCTGTAGCAAGGTGAGTAAGCATGTTTCTTGTTTCATACTGGTTATGTATTTTATTTTCTCTTTGTAAATTATTTGATTCAATACAACCCAGTGTGCAGTGGAAGTAGATCTGAAGAATAAATAGCAGATACCGTGTTTGTCTGGCAGAGCTTCAGTGAATCAAATAGAATGAAATCTGAGATACCTGTTTTCTGGAGGTGTGCATTGTAAGTTCACCATAAATTAGTTGTTTTAAGACAAATGAGAGATTTTAGGTGACTGATATAAGGCCAGTGTCATAGAAGAATCACAATGAGAAGGGCCAGGGTTTTTCTCTAATTCATCTCAGAGACTTGGGAAGGTGTCTACAGTCATGTAATTGCAAACAATATTTTGACTGAGATCCTACTTTCACACAAACTCTTTAAAGCCACATGATCTCTCATATAAGCTGGAGGTAGCACCTAGGCCTGCCACTTTCATTAAAGTGAAGAAAATGTCATTAGCTAAAAGTTGCATTTTGTGGAAAAAGTAGAATATGGGGGAAAGAATGGAAGAGATAAATCTAGCATATGGGGTTTTTTTGTCATCTAATAGCTAGAACTGGTGTCCAGCAACTGGCAGTCACTACTGGAGAAAGGAAGTAAATCAAGGGAGATGGTGGAAGTTAGTACAATTGCAGTTATTTATAACCTTGGAAAATGGAAAACGTAAGAACTCGTCCAGAAACTTTGATGTATAGCGTAAGTTTTTAGTGTGATATGCCTCATCTCTGAAATAAATGTTTAGCAGCCGATATTCTATAATAAAATACTACTGGTAGGAAAAATATTTGCGACTTTTCTGTGCCTGGACTCTTAGTAAACTCTTGTATCAAAAATTTTTATTGCTTATGTGCATAGATTCATATTTCATTGCTATATCAATGGATTTTTGTACTTGCTGTAGTAAAACTGGGTATTAAACTGAAAATGTTGATATCTGCTCTACTAGCTATCAAATATTTCACTAACTATAATTTGAAAGTTATATGTTTTCTATTCATTATTAAATATGAAGCTTGTACCTTTCCAAACAGTTTAATTATTTTTGCTTTTAAAAATGGATTCAAGAATATCTTTGTATGCACATGGGACTGTTAGTTTTAAAGCACAGTAGTCTGGTAGTATTACAAACTTAAAAGAATCTTCTATGCTTCTATGTTACCTACAACCTGAGTGTTGTCTGTTGTGGAGTACTCAGTGGGAAAGGAAATTTCGCCTTAAGCTCTTTCTTGCAAATCCCTTCAATTTTCTGATGGTACTCTCTCTCTCTGCAGGTGAGAATTTATATTTATATCCATCATAAACCACAAAAATATGATTTTGTAAATCTGAAAGGCTTACAAGCTGAATGTCTGACTCCACTTGTTCACCATGAATTCTAAGTGATTCAGAAAGGCAAGTCATCATTCTCTACTGGCTTTCAGTTTGCTGTGTGGTCTTACTGACATCCAACACTCTCTATCTAGTAAGCACAGACTGCACATTTAGTAGGGTTTTTGTGTTTGCCAGGAAGAAAAGATGCATTCTGACTGCCATACTCCTTGACCAGTTGAGTTCTGTAGAGATGGAAACTGAGAACATAATTTACGTAACCAGACTTTTCCAATTGACTTTTACAGCTCTATGGTGGTAAGGATAACAGTATGAGACTAGTATATCATCATTAATAGTAACAGCTCGTCCTTCAGAAGAGATGGCTACGATATAAGCCATCTGCAGCTTTTCACGTTGCCTAAAAGAAGCCAAACCCTAAACTGAGTAGGGCATATGCTTCTGTATCCTTAATAGGCTAAGGAATCTCACAGGGACAAAATAATCTACCATTAAACCAGAGATGCAACTGTGAGCTCCTCCTAAATCCTATTGCCTACAAACACTTCCTAATCTTAATGAGCTGTCAGAGGCTGGGGGGAAAGGAGACCCACACCTCAGAAAAGTTTTATTAGGAAATAATGTCTTTGTTCTGTTCTGTCTTTCACAATAAAACTATCAAGAAAGGTATAAATAGTTTTTGAAAGTAATTTTTTATTCAGGTATTGTAAGATGAGAGCAATGGCCCTAGCTTAGATTTGCCAACATTTACGGAAGATATTTGTTGTTGAGTTTAGGACCAATGGAGGACATGCTACACACTGTGCAAAACCTATGTGATTCTTTCCCAAATCTTCTACTGTTGGCAAAAATGTGTAATTGATTTGGAAAAAGAAATATCTGCTTGTTAAAATGAGAGTCTACTGAATGTTCATGAGTTATTTCTAAAGACATCTTAACCACACATGGAAAAGAAACAACAAAGGTATGCAAAATCCTTAAAGATATGAACTGCTTGGATACTGGTTTCCCTTATTGTTATGTCAGATAGACATGGCCTTCTGTGGTGTGACAAAGTAAGATAAAGAAAGGGCGTTCAGAGAGGCCAAGGAGACCACCGTAATCTACACAGGTGCTGTTGGTGGGGATATGGCTGAAGAGAAAGAAAGGTATGACTCTCGTACGCAATGCCCTGCCGTTAGTACTGGAGGTGGCACCTTTCCAGGTAGTGCTGATGAAGGGGATTGCTTGTACTTTCCAGATACGTGGAGTACACTGTCCTGTATCTAGTAGGAATAGTGCACTCCGGTAGTGTAGTTTAAAGCATTAAATTTGTGACAGTGTGATATTCTGTCCTGGATAATTTTCCTTGCTGAGAAGTAAGACAGGTTAATCTGAACTTGGTACTGGGCTGCTGCTGGTGCACACTGCTAAATCAGGCACGCCTGTAGCCTCTGCAGGACACCATGCAGTGCTGTGATCCTGTTAATACCCTCCATTATTCCTGGG
Source organism: Ibycter americanus (assembly GCA_035590275.1). Taxonomy (NCBI): domain Eukaryota; kingdom Metazoa; phylum Chordata; class Aves; order Falconiformes; family Falconidae; genus Ibycter; species Ibycter americanus. Next base: position 80,559,980 of record JAVJGI010000001.1, read on the forward strand.
CTGAACAACTTGCCTTTCCACAAACTGCTAGAACCTGGGAAAGCATACTGTTATTACTGTGAGGGCGCAAAAACACTCTCTAGTAAAATGTTGCAAGGGAGGAAAGGATGGTGAAAAGTCAAGGTGGAAGGGGAAGAACTGAGGCATATATGCCTCTTAAGGGTATACTTCTGAAAATATTCCTGCAAGATACTAGTCTCACTTCTCATCTGTGTTGCAAATAGATGCCTTCTCCCTTCCTGATCCACCCAGGACAGACAGATGAAGGAGGATCATGAACGCTAATGCTGTATTGGCAGAAATGTTAGCACAGATGTATACAGTAAAAGCTAGCCAACCGTTTGCCTCACCACTTGCTTTTGTAGTCAGTTACCTGTTCACCTTCTGAAAAACCAGGCCTCTGTTCATAACAATTAGAAAAAAATGTGATTTGGCTAAAAATTTATCGTATGTATTTTGAAAATTTATCTTTTCATTTTTTTCTTCTCAAGCAAGTAGGTTTTTGGGGTTTTTTTAATTGAATTTACTCAGTTCTGCTGCTCTGGATATGGCTATGGGGTTAACTGGGACCAAAAAAACATGTACAGCAAATGTTGAAGTTATTCTGATTTGTGGATTCCACCCACTCCCGCCCCCCCACTAGCTCCCCGGGAATTAAGGAGGACAGTTGATGTTTTACTTTGTCCAAGGCAGCTAAAAAAATAAATGTCTCAATAAGGCTGAGCATTTCTGATTTTACTCCTTTGCTACAATGGCCATCTATGATGTCATTTAGTCCTGCTGTGGATATCATAATACATATGTATACATGTGTGTGTATATGTGTGAAAATGTCACTGAAGCATTCTATTTATGGCTTAGCTTTGCTTGTTATAACTAGAAATGGAAGTCAGCGTAAAACCATTGGTTCAGCTGAAATACATTTTAGTTCAAAAGGCAATTACATAGATCGTCTATCACTGCAGGATGTTATGTTTTGGTCACTGCTTTTAGCATTACCTAGGTGCATCCAGGCATTGTCAAACCTGTCACAGACAATAGTGTATATTCTTTTTTTCCATTAATGTTGTTCTGCAAATTTGTTACCTGGAATAACAGAATAAGAATACAATTGGAAGACTTTTTTTTCACTGCTGTTACTTCCATTTTTGAGAGCTTTTGCAGTCATTTTGCAAAATTTGGGAGAACAGCACTTTAGCAGGATTGGCCAAAGCTCTAAATTCATTAAAACATGTTGCAGTCTTTTCCAGCTCAAAAAATGTTAATTACTGTACCAAGGAAAACATATATGTGAGAAAATAGTTTGTTCTCTCTTTTCCTAGAATCCCATTTCTGCTTTCTGCACCTGATGGTGTTTTGAATCTACGTTATGCTCAGCTGAGACTATTAAGGTGAGTTTCTATACCTTAGTACATAAGGTATTGGACGCAGTTGTAATCTTTTAAAAGCCCTGCATGTAAATCAGTGCAAAAAATTAAAATAACCACAAAAAATAAAGTGTAATTATGAATTCCAAAGGGAACAAGACAGTGGTTTTGCTTATGTTTAAATGAAAATGGTACCTATTACTTAGTAGAATATTGTCGAGCAAGCTGTAAGAAAATACCCCTTTATTTTTACTGTAAAAAGGTAAAAATTGTCACAGGAGGTTCCCTTTATGACATGAAGAGAAGGAGTCTGATTCTAATCTCAGAGCACTTGATTGGCTTTAGTGGATAAAAGATAAATGGAATTTACACCATATTTGAAATATGTATATAAAAATATATTATCTCTCTATATATCTATGAGCACATGAAATTGCAAAAGATAGCAGCCAACCTCACTCAGGAATCTTAGCTAGAGGGGGTGGATGTTTACGTAGCTCTAAATACACTAAAAAATGTTGCGCTCTGCCAAACTTTTAAATGTCACATGCTAGATGAAGGAAAACAGCTATGCAAGGTGGGCTAGTCAAACATAAACAGGCTAGTGAACACATTTTCTGGGGGAAAAAAAACCCCAGCAAAACAAACAAATAGCCCCCTGCCCCAAACAACTTATTTTTTTACTAAATATGCCCCATTTTATTATTTCCACTGTACCAATAACTATGTAAAAGTACAACATCTGATCTACATATTTTCTAGATTGTTTCTTTTTTGAGTACAGGAAAAAATCTTACCATTCCTCATGAATGTTAAGAACAGATAAGCAAAGTCACAATAAATTTCTGTTGAAAAAGAAAATGCAATAAAAAGGTATGGAAAGCCCTAAAATCTGTAATGTACCCTGACCTTTCTGATCTATTAGCTACAGAGTGTATATACATTTATACTGTTATGGCAATTAAACCCAAATACATGAGGGGTCTGATCTGTTGCAATGATTTGAGAAACTTCAATGATGTCATGAATTTAGAAGTGGCTGGAGGTTACTCTTGCTGTCAGCAAAATTCAGTCATAATTCTGTGCGTCATGTGAAACGGTTTGTTATGCTCTGTCTCCCACCCTGCTGCTTCCTGAAACCCATCTTATAGGAATGTGTGTTTCCTTCAAGGTTTGCTAAAAGTTATTCTCTTTTCAACCTTTTTCTGCTTAAGCAAATGGGAAGGAGAGGAATGAAACTAGTGGACAGAAAATTGTGTTGATTTTAGGGCTCTGTTTTTAGGAGGATTTTCTATTAGAACACCTAGTGTTTGTCAGCCTCTTACGCTGCACAGAAGTGTTGCAAGAGCCATATTTCCCTTCATGTGCATTGGCCAGCTTTTAATTATCTAGCTGGCTACTATCTATTTATCTTTGCTATCATCTATCTACTTGTCCTAGCCATAAAATGTACTATGTGCTGGTTTCCAAATGATTTCATTGAGGGTTTTGTATTATTATGTCCAGTGAATGAAACAATTTTTAAGAATATTGGAGAGTTGCTCAAAGACTGTTTTGCACCCGCATGAAAAGAAAAAGCCATACTCTAATAGTATGAATCTAATGCAACTTCCAAAAAAGTATAATTTCAGCTCTAATAACTCCCTCTGTGCAGTGATTAGAAGGAAATGACTGAGTGCGCTAGATTTTTTTAAAGTGATCTTTGATGTATGTCATGTTAATGCCCTAGTTAAACAATTCACCTCAAATGAAGAAAGAGGCCACTTCACAGATGAAGGTTGGAGCATGAAAAATGTCACCCCATAAAATCTTAGGTTCCCTCCAGGAAGTGGAGTCCTAAAATTGATGTAAGAAAACTGGAGAATTAGCAAGTAAAGCTCCTAAGCCAGAGGCACAATAATAACTCTTAACAAGGAAAAGGACCAGACACAATAGTTAAAACAATTTATGATACAGTTGTCTATAAAAGAACCATTAAATCTGAACAAAAAAGCTCAGCTCAGAAGCTTGGGTCTACCTTAATAGAAGCACTAAACAATGAGCTCCTTCACTGAGAAAATACATGAACTTTTGGAAAAAGACTTGTATTAAAAAATTATATTGTTACAAATACTAATGGTTTTATTCCTTAATAATGGTATAAGTCAGGCATAAACCAGGACAAATGACATTATCAGGAAAACACAACAGATCATTAACAGGACAGTAACTTTACCTTGTAAAGGACACTTCAGCAGTCTCTATTACTGCTTGAACTCCAGCTGACATTGCGGTAGGAACTATTGTAAGGTTTTATGCTTAGTACTGCTTCTGTTACTAGAAGGAGATGATGGTAGTCAAAGCAATTCCCCTGCTTAGCCAGTCAGAAGAACATTTTCTGTCCCCTCCAGCCATATATTTTATGTATGATCTGATGAATAGATTTTTAACTTGTTTGTGTCTTCCACCTTTAGCTTTATATGTACATTCATGAATTGTTGCTTCTGAAAGGTTAGAATCATGACATGCTATTGCCTTAACCCAGTTATTTTTGTTGATAATACTAATTTTTTTTGCCACTCTGGTTCTCTTTGTAATATTTTTCTCCTTGCACATTTAACTTCTTGAAAACTTGTTAAAAAGTGTATTTTAGAAAGTAAGTGCTACTCCTTTTACTTTCCTAATTGAAAACAACTGGACTAGTTGTGCCTTGCATTACAATGATCAACTTATGGGTGAAATAGCCCCAAAATACTGTTAAGAGAGTACATAAATGAAAAAAGAAATTTAGATGTAAAGCTATCCAGGGTGTGGATATCGTAATTTAAAATTCCTCATAACTGTTCCGTTTTGAATACTGGTTCTCCTAAGTGCTAATAGTTAACACTATTATTGTATAATAGAGAATGATTTGTTTTGACAAACAGTTGTTGATGTTTGTAGAAATATACATCTATGCGGAAAAAAGCGTTTGTGTACAAACTCATTGGATTTGCATAGATAAATGTTTTACAGATGTTGGAGTAGGATCTTCACATTTATGACAGAACGAACACAAAGCTCTGAATTCTGTAGCTAATCATTTGCAGCGCATGTTTTAGACCAATGTTTCTGTAGGGGTTTGTAGAAGTCTGGGTCTTAAGAGACACATTCTGATGAAATCATGATTCAATTCAAATCTCACGAAAAACTCTCCTTAAATTCAGTGAGGACAAGTTTTACTTCAGATGTTCAAGTAAACGGTAAAAATTGTAAAATCCCCAGCTGATAAAGCTCCTTATGAGAACTGGATCCTTAACCCTGTTGTTTTTATCGTTTATACTGATGTTTTCCCAGGATCAAGTTCCTTGTATTGAGTAAGGTTTGGATCAAGTTCTTTGTAAGGGAGAAATGAAGCCAAAAAGACTGGAGGATGTTTTGCTTGTTTTATATATTTAGTTAAGTATAAATATGGTAAATATAGTGACAGTATTGCAGTGCTTCAGTAGGGAGTAAGAGTTTTAATGTTTCAGCTGAGACACTAGAAAGCAGTATCCACTGTACTATTGAATTCTCTGTTGTGCAAAGCCATGTGGCATTATTGATACCTTTGTGAAGTTGGCCCTATATTTATAACAATGATAAAATTATTTAAAGTTTTAGTTAGTTGTGGCTGATATCAAAGCACTTGCTCTGCGAGATACTTATTACTGTCAGTCCCTATTGCACTGAACCCTAGGACATCAAACACATGCAGTAACTGTTTCAGTAATTATCAGAAAGACATTTAGCTTAATATGAATCTCCAATTTCTAAATGTATCAATGAGAAATGGGAAAAGAAATGGAGATGACCAGTTTTGTGGGGAGTTGCTTCTTCCTGAAAGAAATCTAAAATGATCCCAAGATTTAAGAATCCAGGGGCCAGCTTTTGAATGCACTTTTTCTTTTTTCTTTTTTTTCCTACCCCCTGCCCCCCGACCCCTCCACCCCACCCCCCCCCAAGTTCAATGAGATGTAGCGCAGAGACATCATATTTTTTCAAATAAACTAGCAAAGATTCCTCAAGGGATAGTTTTCAGGCACTTTGGACCTGATCTCAGCTAGGACTAATGGTCTGGAAATCAGCTTCCCCCTCTAGTAACACTCTTCACCAATCTAGTCTCTCTGGAATTAATTTTTTAATGGTCAGATTAGAAGAATTAAAATAAATCAGAGCTAAGTGTTTAACGGTGTAATTGCTGTAACATAAAGGAGAGTATTTCAGCTCTTTCATTTCCCTAAACAACTCATTGAAACACAATTTTAATAGTGAGTATTCTAGAAGCATTTTGTCCTTTATGTAAAACCAGAATTCTGTCTTCCTAATGTAGAGTCTCAGTTCATCTGAAGCAGCTCTCGGCCCTTCTCTGAAAGGGTTCCCTCTTTGAATTTGCAATCTCTTTTAGAAATGGACTGGTGGTTACACAGCTGGCACTGTTATTGCACAGTCCCATTTTAGTAATCTGTAATAGCCATCTGTGCCCTCTCAAAAACCCTACCAGCTAAAAAAAAAGCGTTTCAACAGTCCAAAGGTGTATACTTATGTTTTGGGGTGGATCTAAGATGAGTATTTAATGGGAACATAAAATGATGCTATTAGGAGAATATGGGCTTTAGAGGCACTGCTTCCATGTGTTCAACAAAGGATCCACATCTTCACATTAACCAGTTTAAGCACTTTTTGACCAACCTGATTTTATTATGAACAAGTTGAAAAACAGTATAGCAAAGTCTTACATTATGGTGGCTTCTAAGGCTATTTAAAGAAGATTTTATAATTTCATATAGTTTAAAACTTAGATAAAATTAAATAGGGTAGTGAATTGTAGGTTCAAAACAATGCAGTTTTTAGAAGAAAAAGGAAAGTTTGATTTTTGTATGTCTTTTATAAACCTGTTTCTAAATAGACAGTGTGACATATAATTGGTAAGTATTTGCCCCAAGCAATTTAGTTTCCTTTCACTCAGGTGTACAAGATGAATAAGCAATGAATATAGACTGCACTTGTTATTTTGGGCTTTACTTTTGTTTTCTTTTAACCATCGTTCTCTTTTCTAAAATAGAATTAATTTTAGCTTCAAAAAAATTAAATAAAAAAATCACATTTTCACCAGTGTGTCAAACTTTGGGTATTTTGCCCATAGGTGAAGGTTGCACGTGTACAGACAACAAATTGCTATATTCTTTTGTTTTGTTTGTTGGAACATGCTGTTAAAATGGTATAAATCAGAGTTAGAGATGCTTGCTGCCCGTCAAAAGCTAAATATTTGGGATAGAGGACTGTGTGTGCTATTGGTACTCATATTATTTCAGATACCAAAAGGCAGTTCATTTTCCATTGCAGATTTAACTTAAATAACCGAGCCTCAGTTCTACTTAAATTCTAAGTTTACCTTGAGACCAAAGTGTGCTTTTGTTGCTCAGATCAATGGGTGCATCTAAACCTACATTCCCACAGAAAGTAGTCGAAGCCATTAAAACGTTTTTTGGAACATTTTTCTGCAATGAATGATGATAACAAGCTGTGTGTGACCAGCTTCCCTCAGGGGAAGACAATAAAAGGAAAGGGGAATTATCCTTGCCCCTTTCCTGTATTTTTCTACCTCTCTGTCTCAGACTCTCCCAGCACAATAGCAGTTTCTGCAGGGTAAGAACAGGATAATGGGAAATATGAGGTGTCTCAGTTCCTTTTACCCTTGCTTACAAAGGAAGAGTGTTTTCTTTCTCCTGACACAATAGATGTGTTAGTTACCTCCTGAAGTCTCTGGTTTCATTGTGGTCTTTTTTGCATCTTCAAAACAGCAAACCTTGAAGAAGTCTCTGTACATTTTATGGAAAGTAAACAATTTAATTGTATCTGGGTGGTGGTTTATTTTTAATTATCAGTTGAATTCCAGATATTCAGTAGTTCAGAAAAGAAAAGATAATTGCTATATCTGGGTAAAGTATTGGTGAATCCTTTTTACAAAGCTTGACATGGTATTTTTTCTGTCACAGTCTTATCACATAGTAGTGAACTCAGAGAAGTTAATTTTTGATGATGTTGCTGTTGCACATCCTATTGTGACAATATATCATGCATGTATGTTTGCTCCTATGGCTAGTTTATACACCTGAATATATATGTATCGTAGAAGTGACAGCAAGGATTTTGATACCTATATCTACTCCTGTTTTCAGAAGTGAAACAAATATCAATTCTTAAAATTCTCTTATTTTGTAGGTTGACCATAGAAGTGAAAAAAAAATATTGGCAGCTAAAGATGTTATCGCAAGCAGAAAGTACTGAGTCTGTTTTCTGTGTGTAGAGGATATAATTCTTAGGAGACTATTTAGGATTATCTTTTTTTTCTCAGGCAGTAAAGGAATGAGAATGAGCCATGGAACAGTGCTCAGAGAGATGTGATTTTATGGTCTACACCATGCTACTACAGGAGAATAAAGGATGTTTTCTCACATTAATGTACAACTTTATATAACTTGCTGATTTATGTAATAAAACAGATGTTGCTTTCATAAGAGAGTAGAAATCCCATGTAGCCATAAACCGTATTGGAAGGTCAGATTAGGGCAATCCTCAAAGGTGTCTGAAGAGTTTGAGTGCTGATGGAAACTCTGAACTTGCCATTAATCCTGTCACAATCTCAAATAATGTGAATTTGTAAAAGCCTTTCTTCCAACCATAGTAACAATGTTAGAGAGAGATTACCTTTCTGTGCACTAATACAAAGTATTGTTTAATTGATTGTTTAATCAGCCATTACAAAATATCATTTATTTAAATCTCTCTAAGAAGACATCATATTGAAGGATTGCAACAGGGTTTGAGTAATATTCTGAAACCAAATTGGAATCTCTATTTAACCATAAAATATTTGTTGCAACAAGTTCAGTCCCAAAGTTAAAAAACTACCTTGCCTGTACTGGTTTGCTTGATTATAGAGCTATATGGATTTGCAAAGTTTGCTGCTAGTGAGCCGTTGTCAACAGATGAACATAAAATAGAAATACTGTAAACCACAAATTTCTCAGGTAGTTCTGATTTTAAGATCTACTGTTGCAAAGATAAAATATAGAAAGTGAAATTTAACTAGCTGAAAATTAATTGACCATTTATTAGAAATACACATCTTCATTTAGATTTCTGTATTGGAAGATTTGTGGTCCATCGCTTCAGTAAAAAGATAGAAAAAATAAATCACACTATTTTCAGAACATTTTGGTTTTACTGTTCTGAGAATTATCAGCCTTATTTATAGGTAGCATTCCATTTGATTTATTAAATGATTCTACAAATAATGTTTTACAGTGTAATAAAATCACAGAGCTTAACTCTAAGGTGACCTTCATCTGAAATGTGCATGTGAAAATGCTCAGTTCATATAAGGATAGCCATTATTATTGTTTAGCTGCATGAAATGATAATTTCCATTTATACAATAAATATTGCTTGTCTGCTCATATAATTTACCGAATAGTGTATCATCCAGCTTTAGCTGATAGCAAAACGAAAAATCTAAACCATGCAACCACAGTCATATGGCTTTAATGATTTGATGATACGGTATTGAAATAGCTGAGAAAAATAGTTACCTCTCACTGAGATTATCCTTCTGCAGCTTCCTTCTAATACAGTTCCTTTTATTTTAATGTATTTAGCACCTTCATCTAATTTTTTTTTTGCTTGTCATTTTGCAGCTTGGATGTATTTATGTGATTTTTTACATCACCACAAAACAACAAAATTTATGATCATCATTAACATTCTGAATTCCACTGTAATCGACTCTTCTTTTCATAGTTCAATACTTGAGATTACTATTTTGTGAAGGAGAATAAGATGCTAAGTCATAAAAAAGAATTTCGTTGTGGATCTAGACTGTAAATCATGAGACCTGGTGGTGCAGAGATTAGGAAAGGGGGTGTGACCAGAGATTGAAGATTGAATATTGTTATGAAAAAAAAGAGTGACTAAAAAAAAAACCCCAAACAAAAGTGAGGAGCACCATGAATCAATAAAAAGCAAGAAATGTATATGAGAGTAGGATACATCCTGAAATGCTTTTTCTTGAGCAGTACTGGTCTGAGTATTGCATATCTATTCCTGTGCTCTAAACAGGACTATCTGTCATTATAGGGAAACTCTGAAACTGTACTTGCCCTGAAGCAAATTACATAGGCTGGTAAAGCCGCATATTGCATGTCTTATGCTTTATCATTTGGAAATGCAAAGATCAGAGTTGCTACTCTCAGTTGCATTGGCAAAAAGTAAGAATTACTTCATTGGCTTTAGAGAAATTATGATGTAATCGGGAATACTTTGATGAAGACTGTGTTTTCCCCCTTTGGAAAGTGCTGGTTGATTAAGCCTAGAAGTAGTAACTAGTAATTCATTTTTTATAGCGCCTTTTATTTCAAACAAGCTTTGCAACGTAGGGAAATGCTAAACACTCTTTGAAAAGCACTTCTTTTCTCTTTCTTGATGAAGGCTGTGAGGAGAGTTCAGAACCATAATATTTTTGTCCACTTTAGTGAATGAATCAAGGCAATATTTCTTGCTTAACTTTGATTTAAAGATCTCTATTCTTTTAGTACCGTATTGCCGCTTAGGAGTGGATGTTCATATTCATGCACCTCTGACCCTAATTTTTTTTTCAAATTGCATATACTTTTGCTCTTTGGGTTAGTCTTCTTACAGTGTAGTAGTAGTGGCTTTCTAGTTCCATCACATGGCTTAACAGAAGATGTAGTCACTTCTGATACAAAGTAACTTCTATCAAATATGCCATAGGGAGATGCAATGTGATACTGAATTAACTCAACTTTCCATATGCAAAGAATCTCTTTTTAGAATTTGATATGAAGATGTTAGCAATGTTTGCAAAATTATAAAAAATACCCAATAACACACAAACAAAACCCACTCAAAACACAGGAAAATTTAACTTTTGAAGAAACTGAAATCTCTTTCCAATCATTCTGAGAGCAAATTCCTAAGCAGCTCCTAGTCAGCATGTTGCATAGCTTTGGCATACACATAAGATCATATGGAAGCCTACCAGCTACCTGTATTGTAAACATATACGTTCAGTATCCAGCAGAAGTCAAATACCAGCATTCTGCTTCTGGGGAGCAGGTTGATTCCCTGAAATGATTGAAATTTAGCCTACTTGTGCAGCACAGTTATCAGCAATGAGTCTTGTTCCCATCTTCCAGGTTTCCACTGTTCTCATTCTGTCTCCCTAAGTAAGTACAGATGAATTTACAATATAGTTCACAGATGGCTTTCTAGCAAAAGCCTCCTTTGTGAATAAGACAAACAAGAGCTGGCTTGCGCAGGGTACAAGGTACAATAATGAGAGGAGGCAGCTATTCAAGTAGTGCGGGCTAGAGAAGATCTCTTCAGGAATTTAAATATGAATATAATCTGCTTTACAAATGCAGTAAGAACCTGCCAGTATTTGTGCTTGAGCTGAGGTGGAAATGACAGCAAGATCACATCATTCAATAGTAACATGAAGCGGTTATTTAATAGTGTATCAAAGTAGATCAAGATTTGATAGGAAATAACCAAGCAAGATTTAATAGGAAATAATGAATCATGCTACAGCCAACACTTGAACAATATCTGTAATTAATAAAGACAATTACTAAGAAAGAGAATTAAGGAAGCAAAAATCAGTTCACCTCTTAATCTAGTGAAATTCTTCAGCTGATATGTAGAGAAAACACTTCGAGAAATAGAATAGATTTGTTTTTGCTCATACCATTGCATAAGGGAAGGCCCCAGCCAACACGCACAGTAGAAAGTAGAGCACTGACTCATATAAATAGAGTCAAACAAAAATAAACTGTAAAGAAGATGAAAGAAATGGCAAAATACTTGCATACTAGAAGTATTTTCTCTGTGGACCAAAACACTGAGGTAATTATGGAGAAGAAAATTTCTATTAAGCAAAGAATTGTTTTGTGCATTCTGATATTGCAGAAGCATGAATATTTTATAGTTTTGGCATGCCCATAATTTAAGCCACTCATTCTCTTCTCATAATCCTATTAAGCCTTATGTGCTCATCTTTTGCTTTTAATTCGTTCTTTTTGGGTTATTGTATAATGGCAACAGATAGATAACAAATAATGTGAAATTTGGTCCATTATATTTTATTCCCATTTTGCATATTTAGGGCCTTCTAGTGTCTGGCTCTTTGCCAGTAGTAAATTTGTTGTTCTTGTTTTAATTAATTTAAGTTTTCATGCTTTTATGAAAGTAATTAAACAAGGATTTTGATCATTTGCTGTAGGATTTTACTTTACCTTTCAAAACCTCTGTCTTGGTTAGAGCTGTCATGTCTCACTACTTGTAGGTCATGACCATTGGCACTGAGTTGTTTGGGCTTAGATTCAACGTGCTCCACTTTAGCTTTCTTGTTATTATGAAGCAAATTTGAGGAAGAAGTACTGTTTGTAACCTTTTTTATTACCATTTGTTTTACTTGGGGGTGACCTTTACTAACTCAAACAGGAGTTGACCTACTAGCAAACAAGATTTTTAAAGTAATACCAATAAGGATAAGCAGATATGAGTATTCTGCTTGCAGCTGCCCTAGCATCTCCACATTATACTTCTCCTTCACAGATAGCTTGGATATCTCAAGACTGTAGAGTCAACAGTGCTGACATAGTCTTAGATGTCCCAGAAGTAAACTACGTTCTAATAGCCAATGGAAAATGCTATGTGCAGAGGGATGTCTTACATCTAGCTCCTACAGAAGACTGTAGGAAATCTCCTGCAGAGATTTAGTATCTACAGAAGACTGTAGGAAGCAGCCTACACCCAGTCATGCCTGCATTGTGGCCCATGAACCCTTTTGAAAGGTAGGTGCTGATCCACCTTCTTTCAGAAACTGGGAGTGAAGCAGGTGTAAGTGAGAGAAAGAAGCTGAAGAGGGATATCATGGCTTTTTTTAAAAAAATGGGTAATTCTTAGCTACATTTTGTTTTGCTTTGACACCTAGAATTTAGAATACATATTGACAGAGTGTGAGGGTGAAGACCGTTTCCCTGTTTTGTGTGAAGCAATTCAAACTCAGGTTTCTTAGGCCAAAGCAGAAAGAATACTAAGGTTTCTGGGGGCTGAAAGAGAAGAGCACAATTACAAATATGACTGACTATCCTGGTGGTTAGATAGAAGGAGATCAGATAAACACACATTGCAACTGTATTAATTTAAAAGAAGGAGAAATATGGGGAACATGAACTTGGAAAACTGTGTACACACTCATTGGAAGAAGGCTAAAGCTTATGAGATTAGCAGAGTTAGCTTAAAACAAACAAATAAAAAGATTGATAGATACTTTGTAGGTTATGTGAATTGATAATAGACTATTTCTGCAAAATTTTGACCCATGGAATCTACCTACCATAGAAAAATTGGAAATTCTCATGCAGCTGTCAGGAAGCTGAAAAAGAGAATTTGGACAATGCATCTCAGGTACAGCACCCAAGACTTTTGAAGACTTGTATACCTTAAGTTAGGCAAGATTAGGGAAAGGTGGAAACATGGGAATTAATGAGGAATTTAAATACCTATTACCTCAAATTTGGTCTGTTTAGTCAGTATACAACTCCAGTGTATGGCAGTTTGTCCTGCTGGTTCTGTACCAGATGTATTGTAAACCTTGGCAGAAGTTTTCATAGTTGTTTCAAAGTGAAAGCACAGCTTTCTTACCTTTGGAAGCCAAGGTGAAAAAGGACACATTCAGAGTTCTGATGTGTGTTGGGTTTCCTGTCCAGCCTGGCTGGGCTGTGTTGCTAAATCTTTTAGTTTAGACATAAATTTAAAATGATCTAGAGGGAAGTCAACATTTTCTTTATATGTCAGCAGGTAACCATTATTTAGTTTTTAAAGATGGCTTTAATATAATTTCAGCAGTTTTTAACAAACACAAGAATCATTTGCTGTAAAATTAATTACACTTTAATTTAAATCAGTGAAGATAAACTTATCATATAGCACACATTAAAGAACTTCAGGGAAACAGTTCCTGAATTTTGGAAGGCTGTTACGTACCTTCAATTTGAAATTAAAAAATGTATTTAAACATGCAAAAAGTCCAGCAGACTGCATCAGATTAAAAAAGAATGACTTTCAGATTTTGGTGTGCATTTTATGGCAGTTCAACCATATCAGGATTTAAATGTGTTATGTTTTTGCAAAGTTTCAGAAGTCTATTAAAAAATCTGGTAGAATAGCAAGACTTTGACGCAGTCAAGCTTGAGATTTTAAATTGACAATCAGAAGAGTTTGCAACAAAAGCAATTCAATCCATTGTCAAGAGCAATAGCACTTGATATGGAACCTTTATTTGCTGTTGGCGTTACACTAAAATGCTTCAAGTGTGATTGTGATCCATGGAAGCAGTGGACGGGCCTTAGGTTTTTGTAGTTAATCCTCCTATGAGGATAACATGATACCTTGCAAATCAGCGGAGATTCACATAGATTCACAGACTAGTAAGTACCCTGGGCTTTCAGAATAAAACACATTAAAAATATAACTCATAGAGATCCCCGTTTCTCTAAATATATGCCTATATTTCTAATTATATTTTATTTCTCTCTGAACTATTGAATTACAGAGTTATTAATCAAATAACCTCTTGCTATCAGAGAAATCACCTTTACAAGGTATACATATAGTGCACAAAGTTGGTTGAAACATCCATCTTTTTAAAACATCTTTTGCTAATATAATAGTAAACATTTATGATTCTGCTAGCAGAAATAACAAAAGGAATAGAACAAATGAGGTGCAATTATTTCTTCTTGATTTAATTAAATGTTGCTGTCATAGTGATTGTCCAGTCATGCTTCTGTAGCAGTTTTACTGCACAGACTGTTCCTAAATTTATTTGCTTTCAGATTCTAGCTCTGCTATTATATTCTTTGGCTTGTAAGCACCTGCAAAGACCTGCAATTATGAAGCAGTGTTTGTTATTCATACAGTTTTCTGGGACAAGTGGGAGACAAGAAGAACAATGTGTATCTATAACCCTTTCAGGTCAAGCAGTTTGGATTCTATAATTCCTTAGAGCTATCATCCTTCCTGCCTTCTCAACAGCTAACAGCATATCATAAAATGTAGGTGGCTTTCATGTCAAGAAATGAGTAAAAAAAAAATCCGGAAAATAAATTTCCTTCCTGTTTAATCTGAACAAATGTTCCGAATATTGTTTTGTTTCTGCAGGAGTTGTTTTATTTCCAGTTGACCCTAACAACAGTCTCTTAGGATGTGTGGGCAGATCCTTGCTGACTAGAATCTAATATCATCAATGTTCAACAAGAACATGATGCAGAGAGGCTACTGCCAGGTTGCATTTTGCCATCCCTTTTTATTATACATCTGTTTGTGAGTTGCAGCATCCTGTTCCACATATTTAGTGACTGTTCTTGAAGCCCACAAATGCCTAAGAGAAGAAGCATCAAGGAAAAAAGCAAACTGCAGTAATTCTGGAAAGACCAAACATTGGATAGACATTTCAGGGAGGAATAAATTGAAAAGGTAAATGCCTTCCAGCTGTATCTTCTTCCTCCTTTCATAATGATGTATTTTTTATCATTGTTAAAGACAGAGAGGTTTAACACAGAAAATAAGATTGCAACATGGAACTCTAAGCATGTTTGAGAGTTTTGTGAATACGTCAGTCTTTCAGCACTGAGCCTTTTTTCTGTATGCCTGTTTTAGGCACACTCTAACTGTGGTGCCTGTGTTAAAGCAGAAGTCTATTACTTGTGAAACGCCAGCTGTTGATATCTGGCAATTGCATGGGGAAGTTTGAATAATTTGTAAAATCTCTCTAGCAGGTTACAGCAACAATTAGGGAAGCAAGGGCACTTCTGAACAAAAATGCAAACATCTTATCATTTTTAATGGCAGCTAACAGAGATCTAATTTCTTTTACCTTCAGTGGTAAATGCAACTTTAATTAAGCAGAGTAGTAAATTAGCTTCTAGCATTTTGCATCCTAGACAGCTGTAATGCTCAGAGCCACAGCGATGACAGTTAAGAAAGAAAATACTTGAGCAGTGTGGTAAACTGCAGGGGGAGAAAGAGTCCTCAGTCTGTGTCATTTATCCAAAAAATGTTTCATCAGGCTAATGTTAAACTATGTTCAAAGGAAATGTACTTTCTTCTTCTCTGAAGAAACCCTGGCTCAATTTTCTTCTGTTCCTGCATTTGCCATATTTGTTATGTGCTCTATCATATCCAATGTTAAAGTATGTTTATTTACATTTTTTATAGGATAATTAGAAAAAGAATTTCTCTGACTATAGAGACTATAAAGTGCTGTACATTTTTGAAGGAAATTAATTTAAAAATGAGGTAAATTATGTGAATTGTTTTTTAAATATCTTTAGGGGAAAAAAATACTTCCTATGCAGTTCATGAACCACTAAATCTATTATACCCTGACTTTGTTCATACTGTTTTAGAAAGGAATTTTTGCTT
This sequence comes from Ibycter americanus, assembly GCA_035590275.1. NCBI lineage: Eukaryota > Metazoa > Chordata > Aves > Falconiformes > Falconidae > Ibycter > Ibycter americanus. Next base: position 80,575,855 of record JAVJGI010000001.1, read on the forward strand.
TGAGTTGCTTGGGCTATATTCTTAAAGAGTGGTTTTGCTTTACTAGCTTTTTGTCTCTGCTGTCGGAAAATTAGAGACACCACTTCACACTAGTCTCTAATGATAAAAAACAGTAACGATTTCAGTACTGTGAATTGACTTCAGATTCCAACTGATAGAGAATATGGCAAGAAGAGGAATGATTGCATGGATATCTTTGATCATTACCATATTGAAGAAGTCAATTATTGAGCCAGATTCAAAAAAAGCCTTTTTACATTCGCCTTCCCTTCTGGTTCAGTGAAATTGCACACTGTTGCTTTTTGGTGGTTTATGTCTCTCTGTTTCCATAAATTAGTTTGTGCAATCTGTCCCTGTGACCTCAGGAACTATTCTCCTTCTGGTTTTGTGAGGCATTGAGCACTGATGCTGAGACTGAAAAAGTTACTATAGCTGATAATTGATAATTTGCCCTGTAAGTAAACATAAGCTGTGGATAACATTGAGTTGGATGAGTAACTTTTTTGTATTGCAGCTGCACAAACCACTGTGTGGTAGGAGCAGAAGGAAACTTGTCAGCTGCTCATGGATTAGAAGGAAAGAAGGTATTTTTTTCTGCTCGTAAGACTAGCAAATTGTTATGGATTTCTAGCTCTGAATGTGAGATGGAGACTGATATGTTCGTGTTGGTTCCTTCTGTAGCTCTGACCCACTAACGTCAAAACAGAACTATGGGAGGGAGGAAGGGGTGACGATTACAAATTGTGTATGTACAGCTAGAAAGGAAGAAGAAAAGGTGATGTAAGGAGCAAAGACAGAATGGACTTCTTGAGACACTTAGCTCCGTCCCCTTCCCTACTCTCAGGTTTGCACATAATACATTTATGTTCCTGAAAATTTACTTCTACCTCATCACAGTTAATAAAATGTTTTTCAGCGCATTGTGATAAGCCTGAGATCTACAGAAAAAAACAAAAGCATCAACTTAATTTTTCACAAGATTAAAGCAGAAAAGATCAGAGACAGTTCAGTGTCCTGCAGACATTACCTTTGAGGTCAAAAAGATGGCTAGGAAAGGCTTTTAAACCCAAGCTTTCCTTTTTACTCTACAATCACTTATAGTCTGTTATGTTTTCTCTCAATTGTAAAGAGCATAAAGTGCTTCCTACCCATTTTAAATTCCATTGTAAATGTTCTGTCTCTGGAGGCCTGGAAAGCAGCCGTCATTTCTACTGAGTTATTACAAGAAAAATTTATATCAGTGTGACCATAGACCATTATGTCTCGTAACTGAAATAATTCTTCTCTCATCTTAATATTTACTCCTGCCCCTACAATATTTGCAGACTCTCTCAGCTTCCCTTTCCAGTTTCATTTCTGTAGACAAAACAATCCAGGTTCTTTTAATCTATTTTTCAATTAAAGAAAAATTTCTCCGATCATCTAATCATTATATTATTCCTGCTATGAAACCCATTCCAATTTAAATTCACATTTCTTAAATAAAAAGGGACCAGAAGTATATGCAATATTCTGAGGTTTTTCCAATTTGGAAACTGATTCTGAGCTAAAGTTAGTTCACCATTAGCTTTAAAACAATGAGGCTCTTTGTCATTCTATTTGTTAAGTTATAGCATTGCCTTTGATTCTTTTTCTGACATTTCATGTTGTACAAAAAGGAATCACAAAAGGGTTTGTTTCACAATCATCCTTTTTTGTTTGTTTTGTTTTCTTCTGACTAGCAATTCTAATAATAAAAAACCCCAGCTGGTGCTGACTTTGGTAAAAGATGTCATCGTAGTGTCATCGCCATCAGAGAGTACATTACAGTGATTGAAATAAACATGCTATGAGGATAAATACGTTATTTGTGTGGTCTAATGTTAAATATTACAAGTAACTTTGGAAATAAAGGTCAAGATTTCCTATATCTATTAAGTGTCATAAACACTACGTATAAACATAGCTGAGAATATTTTACTGTAATAAAATGTATCTTTTAATTAAATGCTATGCAAATAATGAAATATTATATTAGTGAAAGTTTTTTTTTAAAAAAAATCTATAAAGCTTGTAGGTATATCAAGTGGTTTCTACTCATCTGATACTGCTTCTGGATTTAGGTATGTTGCCTGTGGCCATTCTGCAGCTTTAGAGGAAAATACCTGCGGATTATAAAACTGACTGCATGATGCTGTGCCTTGATTGAGCCAGACTGAACAAGCAAGAATGGAACAGGAAAGGGCAGGATTTTGATCACAGTAGGTTGAGTTTCTATTATACTTATTATATTTCTTGCCAGTTTAAGAGGTAAGAGGAAAAGAAAGTCAATCCTAAAAGCAATGTAATGGAAACATACGGTAACAATCTATTCATAACATATATCTGAAAGAAAAAGTAACACAAAACACAATGCAGTTACAACAACTGTTAGAGTAAATGACATAGTGTATATGGAAGATAAGAGGCAAACTCCAGGCTTAGGCTTTGATAGTGTTTCCTTTGGGATCAACAGTTCATTTGATGATAAAGATACAAGTGGAAATGGGAGGGAGATATAAAATATTTTCAGTGATGAAGTATTTGCTAGTCATGATGGCAGATTTCTTATTGCTACTGACAGGAATGCCATTAAAGATATTGCTAACACTTTCCTTTTATTCCCCTGTCAAATACTGAACTTGCCTGTTTGAGCATTTCATTTGATCATTGTTGTTTGATGCTCTTGGTCCTAGATTATCCGGCTATATAAATTAATCTGAAAAAAATCCAATCTTTATTTTTCAGGAAAGTACACTTCTGTATATCCAGAGCGAGAGACTGGGAGATGTGTGTGGGAGAATGTACTTTTCTATAGAAGGTGACTAAAAGACCATTTGGGTTACATTGCTATTTTGAGCAACACATAAGTAGGACTCAACTAATTCACAGGCTTTGTGTTGACCTATTGTGCTGAGGTGAATTTTACCCAGGCAGTGGAGCTGTTCTGTAAAAAGAGTCAAGAGCAGCAGCACAGTTTAATATTAAGGAACCATATTCAGATGTGATGCATTCAGTGGATCTTTGCTTCCTCAGTAGAATTCCAGTGGCTAAAATATCAGGTTTGAATTCAGTGCAAAGCATTTGAACTGCAGTCTTTCTGGTCTCACGTCCTTCATGCAATTTCCTGGTGGTGTTGTGCTTCATATTCAGTCAGTTGTGTAAAAAAATATATCCAGGAGTGCTAATTAGCTGAAAGTAATGGCAACAAAATGTGTCACTAACCATTGAAATATAGTGTGAAAATTTCAAAAAATATTTAATAAATCATCACACTTTATCAAATCAAATCAGTCACTGTAATAAATCAATGACAGTGCAGGGCACTGATGTATAGAAAATACTGAGCAGAAAATATCACCAGTGATTAACTACCTATCATTGTACCACAGACCATAATTCACCTTCCTGAGAAAGCAGTTATGATAGAACATAATATAATAAAGTCTTTCAGCAGGTGCCATTACGATGAGGAAAACCGAGTTGATGGAGTCTATGCATCCATTGACACTTCTATCCCTTCTAGAGGAAACAGCTTCTTATGCTGAATTCAGCCCTTTAGTTTTTGGGGACTATGCCTATTGAAACCCAAATTATGCACAAAGCTTGTAACAGCAGTAGCATTTTTTTCTGTCCTTCTCTTGCAAATATTGAGATACTTTGCTTTCTAACATCATGCTTTTTTCCCCTAGACTGATAAATAACCCTTGTTCAGTATTTCTAATTATCAGAATCAAATGCTGGCCACACTCTGTTCAGCACTTTTTCACCTATTTGTTATGCTGTTATTTGATTTTTTTTCACGTACATCATAAAAAAGTAATTTTGGGAAATGGATTCATTAATAATTGTAGCCATAATGCTGTAACTTTAATTTCTTCAGAATGGAATGAATAGCTGCTATATTACTTTTTAATTTACAAGATGGAAATCTAGGGAGCACAAGGAGAGAAAGTTTTTTATAGCTTAAAAATGGGCTGTAGATGTTTATGAATACTATAGTAACGGTAAGGAGAGGATTAATACATCAGGTGAGGCACAATATAATGAACTTTAAATTTTATCTGAAGATGGTAAAAGTATATGTGACATGTCTAAGGATGCAGTCTCGCAAGCTGTTACTACTGTGGCAATATAGATTTTGTCAATAGCACAGCAAAACTGGGTGTCATACACATTCATTAACAGTGAGACCAAACAGAAGTGTCTAACATGCAGTGCTGGTTTTTGTGCCATCTGTGACACAGTCGGTGACACCTAGCACTCTGCCTCGTATACAACAGGAAGGTGTAGAGGGTTAATCAACATTGATAATATACAGTTGTGGGCTTGCTTCTGGGGTGGTGGGTTGGCTGATGTGGATA
>JAVJGI010000001.1:80580336-80595077 GCA_035590275.1 Ibycter americanus
AGGCAAGAAGCAGGGTGGACTGGCCTGAAGAGGATGAAGAAACAGCATGGACAGTAGATGAACTTTTGGAGACTTGTATGGGAAAGCCTTGCTGCAGCCAGCTGATTTGGTAGTGCTGAAACAGGAAGGTACTGAGCAGGTCACATTTGCAATAGGAGACCAAAGGGACCACGTGAAATTCACCTCTCCTGTGCTCCTGGAATCTTAAGGGCAACAAGGTATGTCTGTGATTTGTTTGGCCCTTTTTGTTTTGTCCATGTTTCATGTGTAGGGATTTACTATAAAAAAGAGCTGTCAGTAATAAAGCTGGGAGCATATTTATCAGCTCTGAATTACCCACATTGGCTGAACCCAGTGTGGTGATTCATTTAAAAACAAAATGCAGATCAGGCAGCATTCACTAGCTGTCTGTGGAAACATTTTCATAAGTTCTAAATAAGATTTGTAGTATTTTTGAATCTCATACAGAGACAGACAGTGGCATGGCAGCAAAGGACAACTTCCAGCTGTGATGCTGCTTCTCAGTGATCAGCTCAGCAGCTCCTAGAGGAATGAGGTGTAAACCAGCAGTGTTGTCATGCTGCTGGGCATCACCAGTTGCTATGGATAGTGCTTCCCTTGTGTGTGACATCCAGACACTGTCACGGCTTGGACGCACCCAGGATTTGCTGTTTTACAAGCCAGCACAGAAAATGTTGGAATGTAGCTAAGCAAGTGACTGGTTTACAAGAGCAATGGGAGAGGTTGCTAAACATTGAACCCTCCAGCTAAGAGAATAATTTAGGTGTGAGAATTAACGTGGTATGTCTTGAGTTATTTTAATGTATAAAGAACTGTAACGACAAGACAATCTTCACTCTGTGCTGGGTCTTGCTGAAACTTGAAGCTCCTGACTCTTTTTACTGGATTTATGCTGTTTCATTTAGTTTTGCATTGTATGTGATAATTATCCTAAGTAATGAGTAGTCTGTTTATTGTGGCAGCCTTGATTAGGTGCTGGCTGCTCAAAATTTATGTGCAATTTTGTGGTTTGGTGTAGTGAGTGTCTTCGCATCCAATAATGACTGAAATTAACTTCTATTGCTTTTGCAGGAATTACATTTCTGTAAATATTCCTAGAAATCTGCTCATTACATAATTTCTCAATGTGAGAGAAATGTTTCTCCTCACCTTTGTACACTTTTCCTGTATTTTTCATCCATTCAGACTTTTAAAAGCATATGCTTTTGGTCCTAACGTTCACTTGAAGAAAAGGTATAGCTAGTGTGAGGTATTTTGTGACCCTCAATAACTTAAAAATTGCCACTGTTCCACTGTGACAGCACTGATTTACTGATTAATGGGCCATCATCTTGCCTCTGTATGAAACAATTGCTCTTGGTTCCTACTGAATTGCCAAAGGAACTGTAAAACAGACTGCTGCACACTGGACAAGTTTCCAACACTCAAAACTCTGTGAGAGCTACCACATCATATCAGGGCAGCAGCTCCTGGCTCCTGATGAGCTCCTAAGGTGGATGACCTATTGCTCCCAATAAGGACAGTTTGGTAGCTTGGGACTGTACAAATCAGTAGCCTCAACTGGACTGATCTGTGCCCCACTGAAATGCTGTGCTCACACTTCTTTCAACTTTGGTTTCTGCTATGGGAGCCCCACTGACGAGTCAGGTTAAAAGGATTCACACAACCCTTACACCCTCTTTGTTATTTCCACTGAAACTCAAAGTAGATCTTAAGAAGTGTGTATGTAATCAATTGGCTCAAATCAGTTGCCTGCATGTCTTGTGTCTGGAATGGAGAAATTGCAAGTGTCTTGGAAACCGGGATAGAGGAATCCTACTTATTTGCTACTGAATGATACTGAATCCTTACAACAGTGTGGAAACATGGTGTTCTGGAGGTTTCATACCCTTTCCAAACCTTTCAGTTGTACCTGTAGTGTTCATGTCACTTTGGCTCTGGAGAGTATATTTATTGTATGTGCAAACAAATCATTTGCCATCCAAGTGTCCACAGAGTACAGTTGTTCTGTTGAGACTGTTTTCCATAGATTATTTTGCCCTTCTTTCTCTCCATTTTCCTATGCAGACAGCTTCCATTCACGTTTGTGCACCCTGGCCATCTATTCAAGTGCAGCTGCCTTGGGTATGAATTCCTCCTCTGGTATTTTGCCTTCCTAAATTTTATAAGGTGTGGAGAATACAAAATGTTGCCTTCTACTTCTCTTGCAGCACCGACTGCACCCAGTGCACCATTTTAATTCTTATTTGTATCCCAAAGGTAATGGTATTATATTTTATAATTCGTCTTGACAAATTCAATAGTGCTTGTGGCTTTTATCCAAACCCATATATTCTTAAGGCTGGAGTTAAAAAATGTTGATGTGTCTTGCTGCCTCCCTACTCCTGACGTTCTTATTTCACTCCTGCCAGCAGTGTGTTTCTTGATACACGCACACCTCGCAATTTGACGTATAGCTTGTAAGGTCTTCACGATATTATATGTCAACAAGAAAATCAATTAAAGAGGAGTTTCATTAACTGGTTCAGAACAGATGTGTGCATATGCTAACTTATTGCTCATTAAAGGAGAAAATGTATGAGCTTTGCAGGGCTTAAGCCTCAAAGAGCTGATAGGTAGGTGATGTGGAAGTTATAGTTCCATGAGGCTGTCGTCTGAGCTGTTTGGAGTTGTTATGCAAAAGTTTGTGTTACATGTATCAGTCAGTTAATACTCAGTAGATCTTTGTCATACAGCAGAACTTAGTTGATTTAAATAATAGATTTTTTTTTTAATAAGTATATGGTTTTCAATGTTTAGCTTTTGCAATTGTTTTGCGTGGCTGCAAATTGAAGATTTGCAGAACTCCACTGTTAGGACTATGCCCCAAATTATCTTGTGCTCGTGCTACTAAATAGAGACTCAGTTAAACAGCAGTAATCGACAAGATTGTTTTTCAGGACTCTAGTCCTCAGTGACTATTTGACTTTTGATTACTGACCTATGGTGATCTACATGCCTACGAGTGACCACAGGTCGCCAGCAAAGCTGTGCAAGAGCACAGTCCCATTCCCCGTGGGCATTTTCTCACTGAGAGTGTCTTTGATGTAACTGCCAGTAGGATCATGTTTTCTGGTGACCACAGCAAAACGCGCTCACACTGGTCACTGATGATCAACATAGATTTTAAGAGACCTGCTTTCTCAACAGCTCTACCCTTCTGGTTTCCCGTGTTTTCTTTGACAACACTCAGCACAGACCCTGAAGATTCCCCACACATGTAACTCTGGGCTATTTAGATAGCTATATAGCTTTTTAATCTTTCCTTTCTCAGTTTGCACCCTCTGCAGAAGGCAAATGAAAAAGGTTCACCGCTTAGATCAATCTATTTAGAGACTTTGAAAGCAGATAGCTTATTGTCTGTGTGGTAGCATATCCTTATTTTCTGCCTTAAACCTTCTTCTGTGAGCTTACTTACCAAAGGGTCTGTCAGCTTCAGTTCGCTTGGCTTCTTTCTTGCCCCATGTTAGGCTCATGTTCAGTAATTAGGTCTTTCAATTTTCACCCAGATTTGAAAGAGAATAATTTTTAAAGAAAAAAATCAAAAGGTAAACACACAAACTGTCAGAGGTTTTAATGTCATTCTCAAAAGCTTCTGATTTTCAAAAAGCTGTCTAGCATTCAAGATATTTTTTCCAGCATGTTAATAAGGCCAACAAAGACAGTGCTGATAATAATCTAAAAAAAAAAAACCTAAAAAAAAGAACAACAACCAACCAACCCTTGTGTATTACATTACTGTAGAATTACTATAATAGTTACAAAACCCTAGTATTTTTCTCTTGAGCTTAAGAACTTACAGGAAGCTATCTCTAGCTAATTTGAAACTTCATGATACAAATCTATCAAAAAATGCCTGATACAGATTTGAGACAAATATATGTGTTTATGTCTTGTGCTCTGATTTTTGCCTTTTAAGTGTGCGTCACTCAGCTCTGGTCTCAAGTGTGATAAAGAATGTTAGGAAAAGATCTCTAATCTGAATCCTGTCTAGCTTTGACTTAGAATAAGCATCTCATTTTTTTACTCTGTAGCCATAGATTTCATTCTAACATATCTTACATTGTCCCACTTGAGTATATTCCAGAGAATAGTTTTCCTAATTCTTCCCAAATCTTACACCAACCTTGGAAATTACTTGTCTATGGAGGACTTTATCTTTGACTCCCAGTAGATTCACAGGAAATTGCAGGGGTTAGTTCTGACAAGGACCAATACTTCTCCTGTCAGCTGAGGAACTCTATTTATTTGCTGGATCTGAAGGAAAGGGTGATGCACCTCAGCTGTGTTTACTGTGAACAAAAGGTGATAGAATACAACAAGCATTCTACATCAAACATTAATTTCAGTTGCTATATGTTAGATAAAAAAGAGATATTTACTGCAGATTTTTGGTTAGGAAATAATATTTAAACAACAGCTTTTCTAGTTGTAGCTCCAAAATTAAACCCATTTAGAGCGCACTTATTCTAAATGGAAAATGCCTCGTAGATGCAACTGTTCTGTTGCATAAAATCACATCCAAATTATTGTTTTTCTGGATGTAAAGTACTTTATATAACTGCGATTGTGTAATGGAGTGAAGATTAGTATACTGCACATATGAGACTCGTACTGTAATTGTAAAGAAAAATTACTTTCCTTGCATTCAGCCTAACATTTTTTAAGAGAGTCATTTGCATTTATGAAGTGAAGGCCAAAATGTGGAGGTTTTAGCTTTTTTGAAATTGTGAACCTAAAACTGAAACAAGGAAATTAATTAAGCTGTGCTGTATTGAGGTTTTGTCTAGGCAGACCAGAATCAAAAGTGCCAGGAAAATTAAGATCTTTTATAACTGGAAGTACAACAATTCTAAAAGATAAGACAGAAAGCAGGAGATGGAAGAAAGATTTCAGTAGAAGCATTTTCTAGGTAAGATGAATGTACGGCGTAGTTCAGAAATCCATACTAGGGGGCCAGCCTTCTGAATGTTAGATTAGTTAGAATTATTTAGCATGTTCTATTTAGCTGAAAAATCTTTTAAACTGGGATTGAGCTGTTTCTCTTACAGAATATGTATTCACTGATGAGTGAATCCTGGGGAACAGAATTGATAGTCTTTTCTTTTATCCATTTTATATCAGTTCACCCATCATTAAGTTGCACAATTCACCTGTCAGTCACAAGTAAATTCCATATGGATGTTGCTTGCTAAGCAGTCTAATTTACTTTTTAAATGAGGAGATGAGAGAACAAGCAAGTCACTGAAGATAACAACTCTAAAGTAAACCCATCGTCATGCACAGTCGTGTATTGATGCTTGAATATCAGTTTAAACACGGATTAAAAAATGAGGTTAGATTAGGGGCAGTGCAAGTGAAAAAACATTAAAATGATGTAGGTCAGAGAACACGTCATCCTAAGGAAAAGAAAGGACAGAAAAACAGTTGGAATAGAAAAGATGTACAATGTGGGAGGAAAGGTGCAGTTGTTAATCTGCTAAAACTGCTTAGCATCAAACTAATTCCACTCTCTAAGAAGTCAGTGGGAGTATTACTTCCAATTTCAGTGGAAACAATTAGGTGAAGTGCATCAAGATCCCAGCTCAGACAGTCCTATATTACATCTTAAAATAATCTGAACTCTCGGTGATAGGCTGATTAGGTGTTATGTATAGCTTTTTTTGTTAAAGCTTTGCCCTGTTCCTTTAGTAGAGTGTCAAGGCAGTGGCAAAGTGACGAGAAAAGTGCTTGTAACATTAACTGATCAAATTAATAGGCTAGTTTAATGACATGATTGGAAAACGTGTAAAAATTCTGAAGGACAAAAGCAGGGGTAGATAGTCACAGATTCTTTAGATTCCTGTAATACTGATCCTAAGGCTTGTACAGGAAAGTTGAGTAATCTAATGCCGAGTGTCTTGTGTTAGATGTTATGAAAGGCAGAAGCAGAAGCAACCATTATAATGTTACAATAACTCATAACAGTTTGTTTTCTATTCTGTGCTTCATCCTCCTGCTCTAATTAGGTCTAATGCTTTACGGAGATGTGAATCCCTGAGCACACTGCTCCTTTGGGAGCATTCGCTTCACCAGCTTCAAAGTGCCCACACAACATGGCACAACAGAGACAGAGGGCATCTGCTGGCTCCCAGTCCCACTAAATGAAGAAGAGCGGATTGCAACAGCTTCTTCATGGTGAGGCAGAAGGATGAATAGAAATGAGAAGAGAGATTCTGCTGCTGAATGTCGGTACATTTCTTTCTGATACGTATTACCTCCTTTGGTTAATGAGAAAGCTGACAAACTGTTTGTGACCTCTTCTGCAGCTGTTCTCAAGTCTCCAGAAAACAGTTCAGGGACAGAGATATATTTGTCTTCACCTCCTATGAATAGGTTGTCCTCTTTTTCAACACCAATTGAAGCATGACGTAGAAGCTCCAGCCATTCGGTACTCACATCTTGGAAGCCCTGTCTCTAAATCACATATGCTGTCTGTATTCAGGCTGTAGCTTCCTTTCAGTGTTTCTTATAATCTATAAGAAAATTGCAAAGGATATATCTAATTCAGACAGAATAACTGCCAAAAGGGAACTGAAAAAACATGCCTGGGTCTTCTGTGGTCTTGTTTATTACCACCACAATAAAAAGCTTTTTTTATATATAATTTCTGGTAATATTTACAGATTTTTGTTAATTTTGAGCTTAACTACAATTATGGATTTCTCAGTGACAGAGAAAATGCTATGTGATTTTAACATTCTGTGAAATGTGTACGTAAAATTCTGATACAGTATCTGTCAGCAACAAAGGCTTTGCTTCTGGATGAGAAGAATGATTCTAGAGTTCAGGTAAAGGCAAAACTAAAACAACAACAACAGTTTTGATTTATTTAATGAAAATTTGATGTCTTTTACAGTTAGTGTTTGTAGGAAAATCATAACTAAATCCTTGCACATAAAAAATATGAGAATTCATAAGGAGTACGGAGAGTTTGCAGTTCTTAGAGCAGAACAACCTTTACAACTAAGCTACTAGCTGTTCTCTACCTTGCCAAACTGGACATGTCTGCATGTCAATCAGAGTATTAATTTGATTAGGTGTGTGCAGGTCCTGAACCCCAGTCCTTCACCTGAACTTGGATTTTCAGCACTGACTGTCAGACCATGAGTGCACAGCTGGCAGCAACCTTATGACAACCCTAAAAGACAGTACAGACACATAAATCATGTCTTCGCTCCTGTGCTGAACGTATAGAGATTATTTGCTCCTGAGATTATTCTGAAGATAAATCAAACAATGTTAGTGCTGCTACAGAGAACTGGCTAAACTGCTGAAACGCATCTAAAATGTTTTTTCCATTGGCACAATCAATTTTTTTGGCTGTATTTTTTCAGTTGTGTAATCAAACAGGCTGGTTCTTGAACAAAACAACTTGATCAAAGAGGCTGGTTTCCTCCAGGTAAAACCAGAAAGAAAACCAAGGGGTAAGTTTTTAACAAAGCCCTGTACTTATTTGAGTCAGTTCTGAATCTATGGCTCAGCAGTGAGTAAGGGGCTCCATATTATAGAGATGATTATGTCTTTCACACTGGTGACAAAACCAAAAGCATGTTGGTATTATTCTGCAAGAATAGAGTTGTTAGCACTCTATTCAAATTTCAATTTGGGTAATTACTTTCTCCTTACCTAACTTCACCTGCAGTTCCAAATGGATGCAATCTTCAATTCCTGTTTTAAACTATTGTGTAAAATTGCTATAGCCTCTGCAATTTACCTTAGAACTAATTGCAGTTCCTGAGTGTCTGAAAAGATTCTTGTATGGTATACATTCGATTTGTAAAGTGATATGTGTATATGAATATATAACATCACTTTCCTAGGTTAAATAAAATGGGGAAAGTGACTTCTAGCTAAAACAAGTAAAATGGTATAAAATTAGCCAAAACTTTGATAGGAGGGAACAGATTAATTCATTACTCTTTAGATCTTTTGTTCTCTTGATTCACGTTCTGTCAGTTACTTGATCAGCACCTATTGTGTAGAGGGAGGTAGGAGAAGGAAGGGAGAGAAAAAGGTTGGCTAAAGAGAGAAATTCTGTTGTAGCTTAATCTTTAGCTGCAAGAGATGTAACACTGATGAGCTCAGATTGTACCACAGAGGAGGGACATGTTCCTTCCATAACATCCCTCTTTCATATCCTGTTGCCTCTCAAGGTGGGAATACTGTTAGTACTGCTGTATTTTCAATCCTGATGTTACACTGGCTGTTACCTCAATAAAGGGAATCCCTGAAAGGCAGGAACATTTAGTCCTTTAGCTTTAAGATGGAGAAAGAAGGGGGGAAATAAGTCAGATATGCATTCTGTGCTGCTGATGGAAGATATCACTTTGACTTTATTACTTACACCAATGGTTTTTAGAGATTTTTTCATTTCAAAATACATCTATATAACATATGTAAAAATAGAAAACAAAATACAGAATAAACTAATTAAACCCTGGGATTTTTAAGCAATACAAAATGACTTTTTTTTTTTCTTTTGTCCCAGTTATCAGCTGGGATACTTGACTTGACTTGTTTTTCAATCTTGAAAAAAGGTATTTTTAACTGAATGCAACTTTTTTTTCCCACAGGCAAAATTTGGCACCAAGAAAAATGCACAGACTTGTGTCTGCAGGAATAAATTTTTGCTATATAATTGCCAGGTGCTTTTAAAATCCTCTTTTTCATAGGCTTCTGTGATTTGAATATATTCTTTGTATAGTTTAATAATTTGTTTTGAGGTTATGTAATCTTTGCTTACTCTGCACCCCTCCCACATCCCACCCCACCCCCCACCTCCCTTTATTTTTTTTTGGTCCCATCTTTCCACATTTTTTCTTCTAATGCAGTACCTCTGACTTATAGGTAATTTGAAACAGTTGCCAACGTGGCCTTGAACACTATTATGTAAGTACTGGTGGTAAGTGCTAATGATACTTGGTACTCTCAGCACAAAAACCTCTATTGCTAAGAAATGGCAGTGGTTTCAGACATTTGTGGTTTTGAAATCTTTAAGCCAAGGATCCAAATCAGGATACCGAGCCCCCGTTCCATTATCCACCGCATAAAAATAGGTTGGAGATAGTCATTACTGGAAACTTGATCCAGTTGAGATGCTGAAGCTAATTTGGTTTTGATTCTTTGAGTGTGAAGCACATATTCCTTCATCAATATTGAACTTGTCAATACTTTATGGATTTCGTGTGATTTTTTCCCCTTCTTTCTTATAGGAGTGTAGTCAATGACACTCCTTTCTCCAGTCCCCATTGAGATCAATGACAATATAATCACCGACAAAAACCCCAAAATCTCACTTTTTTTAATGTAACTTCAAGAAACAATTGAGACAGTTCTTGATGAAAAGTGTTTATATCAGACATAAAGAATTCGACCTGTATTCCTCCGAAACAAGCAAAAGAAAACATAAAGATTAGATTTGGTGACAGGGTAAAAGACATCTCAACTGTAAAATCAGTAATTCTTAAGAACAAATAGATTAAAATGGCACATTTAGTGTTCTATGAAATGTATGTCACCTTTACAGGTATGCATTAAAGAGGTGCTGTCATGTATTTTAAACTTGCTGGAAAAGCAGAGTTTTTCTTTTTATATTGTGCGACCTAGCGAATAGGAAAATGAAGTGGCACCTTGTGGTTTTAATGCTCCAGCTTGTCAATTCAGTAAGCATTATAGATAATTACTACTTGTCTCAGTGCCAATGAATGCCAATTTCAAAGCTAGATTAGAAATTTGCATGAAGATTATACAATTTGTGTACAATTATGATGTTTCATTTTTCAGAGTATTCAATATGGGTACCAACTTGTCTATTTCTAGATCTGGTCCACAGATTTGAAAATCAATTTTCTTTTCAGAAGTTTTTTTCCTATATAATTATGAAATTTTAGAAATCTCTGCTTCTATATGCCTGTCCTGTTGTCTTCATGTTTACATAACTTATGTCAATTTAATTATTCCTTTGGGTTAGAGCATCTGTATAGGCATGAGCTATTGAACAAAAATGTTTCCATTATTTTCCCTGTGTAAGATTTCCCTATTTAATCATACTTTTTTCGGTTTTCATCTCTCTGGATCATTATGACTGTATGCTGCCAAAAGCAAAGGTTATCTCATGGCTAAAGACCAGTAAGATCGTGAGTGCTAAGCCAATACGCATAGTGAAATGTTCCAGTATAGTTTAAATACCTATTTAGGTCATTTTCCTCTGGATGTGATTAGCACAATCAATAAACTGACTGTCTCTAACAATGCTTGATATATGCCTATACTTCCGTTTTAGAGACAACTTCAAACGTGTTTCCCTTCTGAACTCAGTTTGACATGTACTCCTAAAATGTCTTTCTCATTTAGTTAGTTTTGTCTACCCATTGATCACCAAACTATCTCCAGTTTCTTTTATGTTATGATAATTGAACCAGATTGAGAATGATTGACCCTCTAAATCTATGTAGTCTTTTCAATATTAATAATACACCATGGTCAAAAATATGATATGTCTGAAATGGTAAATAAACTCAGTACTATAAAGAAGTGAATGTTTATCATAAAATGCAATTGAATTGCAATGGGACCAAAATGTAATCATTGAAGAATAATTATTTTAATATGCTGCTGGGCTGTTACCTTGTAGAAATGTCTTAGGGAATTTGAGAAAACTGGCACCTTTCCCAGCATGTTGTTTCAGCTTCTGTATAAAATTTTGTTGTTAATTGTATGTATTCTGGAACATGCTCTATGGAAAAAACATAATCCTCCAGAAAATCCATTTGGGCTTTAGAATACTATCTGTAGGACTCCTGTACTTCTGCAAAACTTATTTGCTTAATTCCTAGTGAATCCAAATAGCTTTCATAAAGATATTGAGCTTTCATATAAAAAATACACAGTAGAGAGCAAGTTGTATAATTTATACTATTAGTGTATAGTAAGCATATAAAACTAAGGCAAAATATAATTAATTCACATTCAGTTGAAAAGACAATCTCAAAGACCACATTAGAAGACAGGGCTTGGAGTGATACACTTACCAAAGACTTCCTGTAAGAAACTCTCTTTTAAACTGAATTCCTCAAGACTCCAAATCTGTACTCCATTACCATCAAAACTGGTGAGATCTAATATTTCCTTCTTATAAGAACACTCAGAGGGAGGAGAAAAAAAAATCCACTTATGTGTAGAAAAATGAGTGACCTAGTGCTACTTTTTTTACCTTTATGGGCTTATATAACTGTAGAGTAAGGTATGGGTAGTTTCTTGTATTACTTGGCAGTTATTGGTAGCAGAATGGAAATATGAATCCTTCTTGTGCTGCGTATTTACTCCTTGAAAAGGTGAAGATGATGCACATTAGAATAGGAACACTGGCAAACGAATTGCAGCGCTGGTGTCTTAAGCAAGTAGGATGGTCAACTTTGCTGTAAAATATGCCTGAATCAACAACTTTAATCATTGCAGTTTGTGGGGCAAACAATGAAATATCAGATGTTCTTATTTATATCCTGGTTAGCTAAGCATGACTTCTTTTTTTTGTTCCCCCATTTTTTTTTTTTTTTTTTTTTTTTTTTTGGTAATAGTACAAGAAATTGCATCATGCAACACCATTAATCAATTTATTAAAGTCTACATCAAAAACATTTTGATGTCTGGGCTTCCCAGTATCTCAAAACAGTGACCAGTAACAAGGCACTTACTTTGAATTTCCAGAACAATTTCAGTTCTTCATGCCCAATTTATACTCATTTGTTCTTTTGCCACATTACACTTGATATGAAATAACATTTCTCTCTTTTTGATACATTGCCTCTTGATATGTCTGCAGAGGGTGATCATACCAAACCTTGGACTTTTGGCAAGCTAAAAGCCTCGGTCTTCTGTCCTACAGTATCTATTTCCCTGTGTCCTGGTTTCAGCTGGGGTAGAGTTAATTTTCTTGCATGGGCAGCTGCGTGGTGCTTGGTTGGTGGCTGGGGTTAAACCATGACACACTGTCAGGTTTGTAGCTATAGCAGGAGTGATCAGAAGATGCATTCTGTGGTGGCAGAAATGCTTCCTTCTCTCTGCAGATGTTGAGAAACCCTTGCCCAGCTTCCTCCAAGGGATCATGATGCCTTTGAATACTGTGCGGGGAAGCTCTGGTGCTCAGCCAGGCAGGCACACCGGCATAGTCTAACAGCAAAGAAAATCTCGTCCGCTCTTGTGTTACTGGTAATGTAATAACAGACAAATTTGGATGTTCCTAACCTAGCTCAAGTGCATAGTGAAAGGGTTTACCTTAAAAAACCAGAATGCTGAGTATTCTGACCTAAATTCCTTACGGTATGGGAGCATCCTGACCTTGGTTGATTCCTGTGTACCTGGATCGCTGAGTTATAATCTGCAGGAGAATGGAAGTTTTAGAATGGCAAGTAGAGTAGAAGTAGGTGTGATTAACTTCCATGTTAGTTATTCTTGTGCTGGCCATCCTTCTTCTACAGTTGCTGAAATGTATCAGGTGCCTAGAGTCAGGTCATACTTTGGTGCGTTTGAGTGTTTATGTGGGTGAAAAATAAGGTCACAGGAAGGTCTGCCAGTGGAGACTGCCACTCAGAGACTGAAATACTATTTAACAAAGAGAAGCAGAACATACCAGGGAAGAAGAGGGATCAGCTGAAAAAAATGCTTCAGGAAAGAGGGGTAGTGATCTTTAGAAAGATATCTTTGAAATAATTTTCAACGTAGTATGAACAAAACAGAGCAAATCCAATTTATGCAAATTGCGTATTATTCCACTCCGTGTAATGTGTATGTTACACAGATGAAGACTCTGTAGTCTCATCACTACAGTGAAAATTTTGTCACTGGTTAGAGTGAGATCAAGTTTTTTTTCATTAGTCCAATCTGGACTCATTTACGACTACTGTGAGATAGCAGATGCTCTTATCCTTTCACTAGTCCGTACCTCTCATCTGTGAGTGTGATCACATTAATTCTGAAGAGCACTTTGAAACTCACATATTATCCAGAGATTATGCATGGTGGCATTCTGGACAAGTTCAGTGAATAAAACGCAGTTGTTATCGCATATATAGAAATATACTTAAAAATATTAAAGAGGAAATATACCTGAATACCATTTCCTAGGTTTAAATTTCTAAAGACTAGCAGAAATCATGCACAAAATTTTCAAAATTAAACCCTTTAAAATATTTGATTTTTCTATGTTAATTTTTACAATACGTTAACAATAAAATAACGTTTTGTAAATGTTACTGGTATTTTTTTAAGCTTGTAAATTAACAGGGAAAAAGTGAGAAAACACCTCTCTTTCTAATCCCGTATCAAGTTTGGGAGATTGCTTTGCTTCTCTAAAAAATAAGAGGCCATTAGATGTTCTGTATTTGTGTTTTAAAAATCAAATAAATGTAATATTCCATTAAGGAACAAACAAAACATTGAGGCCACTTTACAAAACATTCAGAAACGCAGCATGAAATAAAATTAAAGCTGTACCTGCTTAAATGTTAATGTAAGAAAGATTGTGATTTTATGCCGACAGATCTGCACAGGAAGATTGTTTCACTTTAGTTACTTTCAAAGAACATATATAGAGAGTAAAGTTTCATAACAATGTTCTTTCAGCTGCCCTTATTTTTTTAAAATATCAAAGGCTTCATTTTATAAGATGTTGCAGGATATATAAACATCTCACCAGCTGTTGATATTTCCTCCTGCCATTTAAGAAATGAACTGTAATTCAAGAATAATAAGCTGTAATTGGGGTACTTGGTGACCATAATACAGTACAAAATGTCTGATGTGTTTTTACATGCCAAAGTCCATTTGACTATGCAATTCTTTGCAGGCAGGCTTAGAACTTTCTGATTTTTGAAAGGAAAAAGTGCTGCTATATGTTTTGAGGTGACTGAAGAAAATAAAAGTAGTTTTCAAAATGTTGCAAAATCTGGTGCATTTGGCCTTATTTTATGTCTTTTTTTCAAATAGCAAAACCAATTTGGGCATGTGTAAGCAAAATACACAAATCTAAACAAAGTGAACTTGTTGAGGAAAAATAGATATATTGATGAAGAATGAATGTTTCAATGACAAAGGAAATAGAGGGTGATAATGGACATATGAAAAGTGCTCTGGTAATGCACAAGCAAATGGAAAAATAAGACTTTAAATTTACATTTCATTAAAATGAATCAGTGTATAAAAGCACATAATTTTGAAGAGTACAAAAATACTGTTTTCCAGAGTCTGGCTAGCCTTGTTTATCACAGGCATGCTGTAATATCAGCAAATGACTGTGGAATTCATGACACTTTATTCTCCTATTCTTCACATTTATTGGGATATAACTTTTGGAAGTGAGGCCATAAATGTTTCCTTTACCTACTAAAAGACATCTCTTTGTTTTTTATCCAATAGCTATACTGCCATTAAAACAATGAAATGCCTAATATCTGCGATGTATAGATGAGCATGTGCAATAAAGTATGCACCATGAATTATAATTTACCTAATCATGCAGCAAGCTGTTTTTTAGAATAAAGTGCATGAAAGTAGAACGAAGGTAAAGATAGAGTGTATGAGAGTATATGACAGATGGTTGAACTCCAAATGCCACGGGGGGGGGGGGGGGGGGGGGGGGGGGG